>JAUPFZ010000029.1:1247500-1752500 GCA_036937285.1 Euphydryas editha
ATCTTTATCGACTAAGTAATCCTGCACCGAATAATACGCTTTATCTATTAATTTTTTTTTTTAAATAAAATCTTTAAATTTATGTTGAGACAATTCCAAACTTGTTTGTGGGATTTTATTATACATGCAAATACCATAACTCAGAAAGGAGGCGTTTACTTTGTGCAGTCGAAAACTTGGAGTTAAAATTTTGTTATTCCTTCTAGTGTTTAAACGGCGATATGCGACATATCAGCAGGCTGAATCAATCAAAAATCAATCAGTCATTCAAACGAACTCGAAAGGATTTTGGGCCACGAGCGAACAATGATGACACCTATAGTAAAGTGTAGGTCTTATCAAGTTATGCATGCCGCTCTAAGACATTTTCCTAAAAAACCACTCTTTGACCTAGTTATGGTACAATTATATAGTACCATAAAATCTGCTTGAAAATGTGAAGTTTCTTGACGTTTTAGAGTATTCATAAGGATCAATAGGTGGCGCCAAAATTTTTATTTATGATTAATTATAACCAAGGTGTCGCTCGTGTTCTTTCATTCTACCTACTTTAAACAATAGCTCTGGCATATCCTTGTTTGTCACGAAAAATCCTAATCATGTGCATAACTTTCATTTGTGTTCGCTCATGGCCCAGATATCCATATAAAATGCGCATGGTCCTTTCGCATTTATAATATTAGCAAAAATAATAATTATACGTTATTATATACCAAGGCAGAATAATAAAAAAACATTGGTTTTTAGCATAACATTGAAAAGAATAGTAAGGTACAAAGGGCGGCCTTATTGCTAAGAAGCGGTCTCTTCCAGACAACCTTGGGGCAGAGGAAATGGTCATGTATTGGTATAGGTGTACAAATATTAATATAAACTTATTTATTTTAATATTAGAGGGAGCAAACGGACAGTCGATTTACCTGGTGGTAAGTAAAAACGACATCCATAGACACCCGCTACATCAGGGGATTAGCGGGTGCGTTGCCGGTCTTTAGGAAGGGGAAGGATGTTCCACCGGATCTGTGGAGGGAAGGGAAGGGATGGGCCACCGGATCTTTCACAAACCGAACGAAACACGAAGCCAGTGCCGTCATTTCAATCCTAATCACCCTCCTCCAACCCTCTCATTCCGCGAACTTAAAAACGCACCCTCGTATAGTTTTGAGATAACAGTAAACGAATTCGGTCTGTACGGTTGTTCGTGTCGGAGACACATGGTTACTTTAGCAATACAAACAACTAGATGACGCTTTAATGCCGCGTTAAATAGTCAAACTTTAGATTACTACACTTTTTTTAACACCTTCGTTCTTAAAAGTTATGGCATAGTTCGCTAAACAGACTATTTTATAACACATAGAATATTGGAGTTTAATAACATTATTTATTACTTAAATTATATATTGTCTATATGCAGTATATTTTTGATTGCAGCAATGAGTTCCAGCGTATGCTACAAGTGCAACAGGACGGGGCACTTCGCCCGCGAGTGCACGCAGGGAGGAGTCGGCGCTCGCGACTCGGGGTTCAGCGCGAAAAGTGCTTCAAGTGCACACATTCAGCTGCAAGCAGCATGGCGCTACTTCGGTTAGGTTTAAATGTTGTATTAAATAGTATTGTTATTAATATATTAAGGTAATTACAGGATTTAATTTAAACTTACCACTACAAGACGAACACCAGCTGGGTATTCCTGCTCTGAGTCCCCGTTTAATATTTCTGATTCCATCTCTGAAAATAATTTTAGTTGAGGGTCATTACAACGTCTTCTCCTGGACACATTCCCGCTAGATGGTGCTGTTAGGGCTTTCGACAGATTTTTGATATTTTCGCAATGTTGCTATGCACAGATTAAGGACATGTATCACTGGTTTATGGTCAAGTTTATCTGACACATAAGTTACTGATAGGTTTTATCAACAGGAGGTAAAACGGGCCCTTAGGGACTGAAGTGAATCAGCTTGTAAACAACCCACTGCTGTACAAAGGCCTCTTCTCTATATAGAAGAAGGGTTGGAGCCTAATCCGCCACGCTGCGCTACAGCAGGTTGGTGGATAATTTCCCTACCATAAGTAACGATCGCTATCACGTGTCTATAATAACAACCAGGACCGACGTTTTACGTGCTCAAATATTCCAGAAACAAATATTTCTACAAGTACTAATATCTGCACAGAGCGGGAATCGAACTCGCGATCACCGGCGTTAAGGCAACTACTCGCATCACTACACCATAACGGTTATCATCAATATCTGTTTGGTTTCATACAAATATTTGTCGAATGCTGATGAAGCAATATTCATATTGGAAAAAAGATTGTTCCGTGATATTTACAACCTTGATGGAATAATCTTTACTAATATTATAAAGCTGAAGAGTTTGTTTGTTTGTTTGAACGCGCTAATCTCAGGAACTACTGATTCGGATTGAAAAATTATTTTTGTGTTGGATAGCCCATTTACTGAGGAAGGCTATAGGCTATATAACATCACGCTACGACCAATAGGGGCTGAGCAATAATAAGAAATGTTACAAAAATGGGAAAAATTATTTTTTTTGAGAGCTTCGGTTGCGTTTTTTATTATTTCATCGCTATCGGGTGATTATGATAACAACCGGATCGGAAACAAATATTTGTACAAATATAAATATATGCTCCGATTGGGAATCAAACCCGCGACCGTTGCGGCGAGTTTAGCCAACTGTTCGCACCGCTACACCAGAACGTTCGTCGTAGTTTTTAAACAAATTCAAAAAAAGGAGGAGGAGTTAAAATATGTTGGGCCCCATTTCGCGCGGCGCGGGGTCCCCTTTCGCGCGGGACACGTAGCAATTGCTACTCTTGCTACGTGGTTAATCCGGCACTGATTAAAACATAATTGTACTGAACTGTACTGTATTAGCCTGTAAACAACCCACTGCTGAGCGAAGGCCACTTCTCCGTATAGAAGAAGGGTATATAAATAATATATAAAACAACATCCCATCCCATTAAACAATATAAACTCAGTCGTATGTCCTGTATGAAAGACAGCCTCACGAAACAACAAATCTTTTTCATTTAAATAATCTTGTTCAGAGTAAAATGCTTGATTATTAAAAAGTTTTTAATATAAACTTTAAATTTATGAATCGGAAATTGTAAAATTGTTTAATTTTATTATATATGTGTATACCATTCGTTCTCGTGTTTAATCTATGTTAGTTACTGTTTCTGTCAAAGCATTGTACATTATACAAGGATTTGTCATAAATGGGAATAGAAACCGTATCGGTTAGCATAGCAGCCTGCTTGACTACTGAGCCAACTCGTCTTTAAATATACATACATATTAAATATGTATTTAGTGATTGAACCGACCGCTAACTGAACAGAGAGAACAATTTTCAAAATAAAAAATTAACAAAAACATGGCTTACCTTAGATATACAATAAAATAGGATTTAAACACAAATAAACATAAAAGTTGAGCTTACATTGAAAGAAACATAATCGAACTGCTGAATTCGATAGTAAAGAAATATAACGTAGTGCTGTGACACCATCAATATCGAAACTTTTAATAAATCGATTTCAAAAGTTTTGTATTATATAAAATCCTGAACATACCCAGTAAATTGTATTTATATGATTTGACGTCACTTTGACGTAGTGCTATAGGTCTTTCACACGCCAGTGGTCGTAGGTATCCCCGGACATGATAAAATTCGTACAGGTCATACAGATGTCTGTCGTGATATGGGTGTTTGTGCTTGAGTGTGTGTGTTTCTGAATACACAACAGGATTCATATCCTATTGGGAACAGTTAAATCAACATCATCATTATCATATCAGCCATTGGATATCCACTGTTGAACGTAGGCCTCCTCCATCGACCTCCAGAGCGACCGGTTCAAAGCAGTCTCAATCCGTTACCGTTAAATATGTGGTATTTATTAATTAAAAAATAAAAATATGTCTCAATAATGCTGATCTGATTCGATTATAGTTGTCTTTATTCAATTGCTAAAATATGTAAAAAGATTTTAATGCACAATGGATTTACCTGCGTCATTCCAGCTGGTAGACATCCGTTCAGGATTAGTGGTGCGTGAAGATGTCTTAAAGCCAGAGGTCGATGGTTCGATTCCCACACAGGGCAGGGGGCGTCACGGTTGCATGCGAAAGCGATCCTGTGGCGCCACACTACGACGGTGAGGGCACCGCTGGGTTTTAGTTCAGGTATTCTGGCATGCTCTGCAGCCAGCGAGTCCCACATATCCGCCGCTTTTGCGGCGGAAATGAATATAATATATAATGCGTATATGAATTTCCCAGCGTCAAATAAAAAAAGCATTTATTTGTGTTTGTATAAATATTTTTTTCTGGTCTGGTTTTATGTCCCTGTGGGTCTACTTAGCGTGCCTCGGAGAGCACGTATTGCCATCGGTCCCGGTTGCTATCATGAACACCTGATAGCGACCGTTACTCATGACAGAGAAATGATCCGCCAACCCGAAGTGAAGCAGCGTGATGCATTAAGCTCCAACCCTTCTTCTATATAGAGAAGAGGCCTTTGCCCAGCAGTGGGATGTTCATAGGCTGATTCAGTTCAGTTACTTTCAGCTGGTATTTGAACTTCGAAATATAAAGTATATGTTATTTTAGATATCTAGCTTTTTAATTGTAAAATTTCATCGCATTCGGTTCAGTAGCTTTAAGCTGTAGAAATAGTATCCATATTTTTTTATCAATTTCAAAACTTTATGTATTAATAGAATCACTATTAACTGTAAGAAATCACATCTTTAGGACAAATAAGCGGAAATTTCAAGAAAAAATTTGTGCGAGCTTTTTTTATGACAAATTAAATCAATCGTTTCGTTTTTCAAACGAGAAAATGGCGGATTGTGGATAGGTTGCAAAAAACATTATTCGTAAAAAAAGTATTATTTGCATTATTATAGATAAAATATAGTTTTGCTTAAGAACTATGATATAATATATTATACTATATAAGTTTGATAAAAGAAAGGTGATAGTGGAGGTGATACCGCAAAGTTTGTCTAGTCAAATGACAAAACTTTGATACCACTATCGAAAAATCGATTACCAAAAAACTTTCACTAAATAATTTTAAAAAAATCGATAAAATTATATCGATACGTTCACATCACTATCAAAACCAGCTGACCTCAAAGCGACGTCGCATTGACCTACAACGTGTCGTAAGAACCAGCATCATTGGTATGCATTCATCTCAGACATGTTATGAGAAATCGATTAATAATTCTAACTTAATATTAATTTACCAAATTTCAATAGTTTTAAATACATAAAAAATCCGATTTGAATAAGTTTTATATTTTCTTTTCACATCTACCTATACATATAATAAAGTTGTAACCGGCCGATGTCAGTTCATGTGAGATATTTAAAACAAATTAAAGGGATATGGGATAGTCGAGACGGTACAATTACTAGGTAGGAAAAAAAAGATGTGCAACACGGGACGAAAGTACTGCATCCTTTTCTGCATGCTTACCACCCTCGTCTTCGGCTCGGAAGCAGGAATATTTGGGCCCAGGTAGGAAAAAGTGACAATTTTCCCCCCGCTTCACAGGGACAAAACCAGAACTTTCGGCCTAGGTAGGACAAAAGAGTATATGTAAATGTAACACGGGACGAAAGTACTACGTCCTTACTCGCAGTTTCAGGTGCTGGACAGAAAGTAGTACTTTCGTCCCTTGTGACACAATATACAATTTTCTTTCACTTAAGTATTTCAAAAAAGTATTGTGAACAATTAAATACAAACATTGTTTGTACGTGTATTAAAAACGTGAAACAAGACTTTGACATCGACAAGTTATTGACACATCATATGCGGGACAGAAAGTAATACTTTCGTCCCTTGTGACAGAATATACTGTTTTTTCCTACCTCCGCCAAAAATTCCATTTTCGTCCCTGTGAAGCGGGATGAAAGTGACACTTTTTGTTCCTGTGAAGCAGGAATATTTGGGCCCAGGTAGGAAAAAGTGACACCTTTCCCCCCGCTTCACAGGAACAAAACCCGAACTTTCGACCTAGGTAGGACAAAAAAGTATATGTAACACGGGACGAAAGTACTACGTCCTTTTTCGCAGTTTCAGGTGCGGGACAGAAAGTAGTACTTTCGTCCCTTGTGACACAATATACAATTTTCTTTCACTTAGGTATTTCAAAAAAGTATTGTGAACAAATAAATACAAACATTGTTTGTATGTGTATTGTATTAAAAACGTGAGAAAAGACTTTGACATCAACAAGTTATTGACACGTTCAAGATTTTTTATTCTTTATTTCTAATGTGGAGGATCCGAGGCTCTAGCTCCGTGTCTCCCAAATCCGGGCTGAGATTGGTAATTAAACCAGGCAAGATTTCTCGATGAAGATTATTAGTATTAATAATTTAATGGATATTATAAATAATGACTAATAGACGGGTTTTAAATAAAATATATATTATTTCCTTTAATGAAATGACCACAAACGTTACACTAGCGTCATTGCCTTTGATATTTCATCAGGTTCCTCTGCATGCTTAGCTTCACTTTTAGTTTAGTAAAGTGTCCTTGTAAACAAATTACGTTTCGAATAAATAAATTTAGGTTAATTTTAGCAAAGTCGTTTTTAATTTTAATCAAATTTACAACAAGATCATCTATTTTGCCCACTACGCTTCCATTATCTAGATTCTAGGTGCTAATAGGTATAGTTTTTAATTTGAAAAGCAATTGTAAGAAAAGCCAGGCGAAAGAGTTTATAGCAGACAACAGTGTATAATTAAAAAAAAAAAAAACAATAAATTGTATGATATTTTTGTGTAAACATTTAATTTATTTATTTTTATTTAATACTTTATTACACACCTTATGAATAATAACATTGAAAGAGAATTTTTTTTTTACAGAAAATGTGCTATGGCGGCCTTATCGTTCCTTGAGATAACGAGGAGTATCAGGATTGTAAAGGATAGTATAAAGGAGAGAGAGAAAGTGTAAATGGCGTCGCTGTCGTATTGTTAACCACTTAAGTTGTGTTCGGTATTGCGTAATTTGATCAAGTTTATTAAGTAGTTGCTGAGATAAGTCTAAGTTACAGGAATCAGCATAATCAAGTATAGGCAGAAGAAGGGTGTGAGCCAGAGATATTTTAGTTTTTATTGGTAATAGATTTTTCCACCTTCTTAGTCCACCTATAGCACAGAAGATCTTACGGCTAAGTTCAGCAATGTGAGGCACCCAGGACAAAGTACTATCCATCACGACACCTAAATTCTTTACTGATCCACAATACTCCAAACAAACACCATCAAATAAAATTGTAGGAAGAAGAGGAAAGTCAATTTTGTGTAGTTGTTTCGTGTTACCGAAAATACATACTTGAAACTTACTAGGATTTACAGACAACCCAAACGATTTACTCCAGGCACTGATAACTGTTAGATCGGAGTTTATATTGTCAATAGCCTTAGCAACATCGTTTACAGTTGTAGTCTTATAAATCTGTAAGTCATCAGCGTAAAGATGATAAGATGATGATAAGTATCGAGTGAGAGTGTTGATGAAAATTGAGAAAAGCAAAGGAGAGAGCACTCCGCCCTGCGGGACGTCAGCACTGATAGGAGAAACTGAAGATTGCTTACCGTCAAGCCTAATCGATTGCTTGCGTTCACATAAGTAGGAATGAAACCATTCAGTTGCATTCGAGGAAATATTTATGGATTTGAGAACAGCTAAAAGTATATCAAAATCTACTGTATTAAAAGCATTAGAGAAGTCTAAAAGGGCAAGGATTGTAATATTAATCATAATATAAAAAAAACACCGACCGCGTCAAAAAAAAAAAAAAAGAAAAAAAAAACAAGCCCAGTACCAGTGCCAGTAGTTTAGGATGTTGTCAAAAGTAATACTGAACAACTATACCATTGAAGTAGTTTTATAATCGATACACACATAAACAATTATTTGCAAAATAGGAGGATTAACAGTCGGGCCACATTTAAATTTTACATGGCTCCTTGGTAAGATTTGATTGGTTGAAGAATGGGTTGAAGAAAGGCTTCAGGATTTCAGTATCAAATTTTATCTCACAATCCCCGCCTTACCGCCGAATTGTGCACCGCGATGACTTCTAGCGAAAAGAAGGTCTGAAGCACCGTGGTATAGTCGTCACTTACGCGTTTTCACGTGATAATTTTAAAACTTATCTTATATTATAGCCAAATTACACAGAATATTTATAAATTGTAGTCTATGTGTTATTCTGATTTATAAGCTTTATTACTGTACAGTTTCATCTAAATCCGTTCTGTAGTTTTTGCGTGAAAGAGTAACAAACAACAAAACAACTTTCCCATTTTTAATATTATAATATTATCCGCTTGAGTGTGCAATTAGTGGGCAATGACCTTTTAGTTTACCAACTGCACAAAACTGCCCAAGGCCTCTCACGTTTTATTACGTAATTTCACACCGGTGATAATGTAATATACGTTAATCCAGAGACATGATACTTACAACTAGACAGTGTACAAAAAAAATTTGTTTTGCTAAAATGAGATCTATTCTTTGACTGTTACGGTAGGTATTTCCCTATAAGCGGTAGCTAGCTAAAAGCGGTCCGAGCGAGAGCGCTCCCGCCGGTAGTGTGTCCTTGTCTAACATCTTGCCAGCTCACATAATCATTTCGTTTGATAGAAATGGTAGAAAATTAAATACTTTTCTTTTTAATAATTTACTAATACGAACGGTTGGTAAACTTAGAAACGTATTTAGACGTATTTCTACAGTGTCAATAATTAATAAATCAATTGGTTGTATTTAAAAAATAATTAAATACTGAGTAAAGGTAGTATTAAATGTTTGGGACTGGTAATACTAAATGTAAGATGGTGGTTTGCTTATTTGTTTATTTGGTTGATTGTCGTGTTTCGATTTGCGATTGTGTCAATTTTCTGACTAAAGTTGATTGTTTTTCCATGAAAAATGGTGAATTCTTGTTGTGTGATAGGGTGCAATAATGAGTCTTATTGCGGTAGTCGCTTTTCTTTCCACGAGTAAATAAAAACAACAATCTTAATCTTTAGGGTAACCATGATTTGAATTGGAGATGTACCGGTCAATGACAAGAGTATACAAAATGAGCAATACCCGAAACTTACATTTTTTATAAAACACTTAAATTGTTGTGTTGAAGTTAACTATAAGTATACTTATTTATAGTCATTCTACTTTGTACCGATGATGTTTATGATTTATAATAAATTTCTTGTATCTTAGATTTCCGAATAATGAAAACTACTACTTGATTGATGTTTGTAAATTTTCTTCTTTTACAGCCTTTGTAGACAGAGGAGGCCTAAAATATGCTTCAGCATTTGTGTCAAGAGTCAAGAGTTTACAAACTAACCGCAATAACCGCAAGCGCCCGTGTCAAGTAATGGTCGCCATGGCTATATTGCCCATGTCAACTTTTTTTCGACACGGGCATTAGTACGCGAAGTGCATCTGTCAACTACAGGTTGATTAACGTATATTACATTATCACCGATGGGAAATTACGTAATAAAACGTGAGAGGCCTTGAGCACTTTTGTGCAGTTGGTAAACTAAAAGGTCATTGCCCGGGCACTCAAGCGGTTAAATTGAAAAACTTTTTTTTGGTAATGTACTCGACTGCTGGAGGGTAATGTTTTTATCCTTTACACAGTTTGAATATGAAAAAGATGCTTAATATGACATTTCATCAATTCTCTCCGAAAATCAAGCGTGTTTCACCTGTCCATCCAAGCTCTAACGAAACTCATCAATTGAAATTGATTAAATATATTCATATTAAAATTTATATTTGTTCGAGTGTTTACCGCGTTTGTAATTTTATTGAGGTCCCTATAGTTCGGCAATGTGTCAATGGCCATGATCACGGGAAGATTGACGTACGATGATGCTGGATGGTGGCAGATCAAAAAAATCTGCCTACTATAATGATTTTGGTGTTTTTTTTTTACTTTTACATAAATTAGGTACATACACACCTGTAGGTAGTGTAGTTAGGTAGCATCAGTATAAATGATCAGAATACTTACACAATCGTCTGTATAGTTAGTCCCATTTTTTGTTTAGTCATGGTCACCTCATTAGAAAGGGACACACTACCGCGGGGGCCGCTCTCGCTCGGCCCGGTTTTTGCGCCACAGTGCACAGTCTAGTTGTAAGTATCATGTCTCTGCGTTAATCAACCTGTAGTTGACAGGTGCACTTCGCGTACTAATGCCCGTGTCGAAAAGCAGTTGACATGGGCAATATAGCCATGGCAACCATTACTAATTGACACGGGCGCTTGCGGTTATTAATAATAATAATAATAATAACTCTTTATTTCAGACTAAAAGTCCATATTAGGTTAGTAAAACAAAAACAAAACAAACAAAATGAAAATAAATTTAAAAGTAAATCAATAATCAAAAATCAAAAATCAATAATTGTGTTAGTAAATAAAACGAATACAAAAAAGAAAAACTAAAAAATAAAAGATAAAAATAAAAGAAACTTATAAACTAGGTAACTACTAAATAATTATAATAACTGGCTAAATTAAATAGGCTAACTACACACACGCTTGTTTTCGTATGTGTGTGCACCATTCCAGCTCCTCCAGAGTGGGCTGTCGAGTTTGCACGCCAATGTGCTGAGAAGGGTATTGGTGCTGTTCACTAGCCGGCTCATCATAGAAGCAACACGCTTGCGGAGGATCGCGTAGAAGTCGTCCACACGAGCCTCCGCAAACATGTCAGATGCACTGCAGTGACGTGGCTTCCCCAGTATCGCTCTCAGCACATTGTTGTACTGCACGCGAAGAGTTCTGAAGGTCCGCTGCGTATAGTCCGCCCACAGACTGCACGTGTAAAAGGTTTGGCAATATGCTCTAAAAAGCGTTAATTTTACCTCTCTATTACAACGCGCAAATCTGCGGGTCAACATGTTGCCTCGGACCGACAGCGCTCTTCGCTCCCTCTCTATATCGTCATCGTCAATGAGGCGCTCGTTAACTATGTGGCCGAGATACTTGAACTCAGCCACCTGTTTCAGGGGAGATCCACATAATTGTATGATGGGCTGAAAGGTGGTGGGTTTGTTTTTTCCCCTGAACACAAGGAACTCGCTCTTTTTAGCGTTGTATCTGAGTCCATTTCTCTCCGCATACTCCTCACAGATTTTGAGTAACTTCCGGAGGCCACCGACCGAGGGACTTAGCAGAACCATGTCATCCGCATAGCTAATGTTGTTTATAAAGACACCATCAACTGAGCATCCGACACCAGCTCTGCCAAGCCCCTCTATCAGCTGGTTGACAAAAAGGTTGAACAGCCTCGGTGACGTAAGCCCACCCTGCCTCACCCCACAACTCAGCTTGTAGGGGTCACTCATGGCATCTCCCCATTTAACGACATTTGACTGGTTGCCGTACCAGAACTGCAACAACGACAACAGCTCCGGCCTTAGGCTCGTTTCCGTCCTAAGTTTGTGCCATAAAACGTCATACGAGACAAGGTCGAATGCTTTGGACAGGTCCAAGAAGCACGCATACACCTGCGTTTTTCTGTCTGTATAGTACCGTACAGTCTGTTTGAGACACATAATCGCGCTCTCCGTTGACAATTTGGGCTTAAAGCCAAACTGAGCATCGTGGATTTTGATCGCTTTCTTTAAATATGTATCAAGCAGACTGTCCAGAACTTTAGCTATGATTGTCGCTAGGGATATAGGCCTGTAGTTGGACCTGTCCGCGACATCACCCGTCCTGTTCTTCACTATAGGCACAACTAACGTCATCATCATTGCATCCGGCAGGTGACCATGACTGACACAGAGGTTGTAGAGCATGGCAAGGACGCTGGAAAGGTGCACTCCAGCATATCGCAAGTGTTCGACACTCAGGCCATCATGCCCCGGGGATCTCCCCCTCTTCATACTCCTTATTGCGTCATTCACCTCACATACCGAGAATCTCAATGGGTCTATCCGAGGGTCTAAGGTGTCCCGAGCATCGTCCCGCATCTGATCGAATACACTCAGAGGTTCTATTCTGAAATGGGTCTTAAACATATTAGCAATGTTTTGACTCCCTGTTATACCTCCCACTTCCACAGGAAGGCTCGCCCGTGCATTCAGCCTATTTGTTTGCTGCCAAAATCTACCAAACTGCTTAGAATCATGTGTAGAAGCCAAAATGTCCATTTTAATTTGATCTTCGTGGTCCTGACACCATTTTAGTTTATTTTTGAAAAGCCTACGAGACTCCCGCATATCATCGTATGTAACTCCACTACTCGGCCTCCCAGCCATAAGCCAAGACTGAAAACACTGACGAGCTCTCCCGTGCAGTGGCCTTACATGCCTATTCCACCCCGTAATATAACCTTTTTTATTTTGCCGTACAGTTTTATGACTAGCTATCGCCCCTGACTGCAATATGCTTACAATGTGAGAGTACATATTATCGATAACTAGTTTATGTTCGGCCTTACAGCAGGTTTTACCATAACATTCCTTAAGCTCCATAGGAAAGACTAATTTACTTAACTTCTTATTACACGTTTCCGTAAATAGCTTAGTCTGATCACTATCCCTCTGCCCCCAAAATATCTTATTATTAGTAACTTGAGATGATACAAACTGAGTATGTAAGGGGTTTAAGTTACAACAAATTTCCAAAGGATAGTGATCAGACCACGAGACACTATTATTTACAGTTATATTTTCAATATAACCCATAGCCATGCTAGTTACTAAACAGTGGTCAAGCCAACGTGTACATCCGTGAACATCACTAATGTAAGTAAACGTTTCCCCACTGCTTGGTAAAAGTTCAAAATCCGCACACAACCATTTTTGTTCAACGCAAAAATGCTGCATTTCATTAAAAAATAATTCACCGGGTTGAGCATTAAAGTCTCCCAAAACAAATACCATACTAATTCCAGTGTCCTCAGCAACCGCATTAATTTCGCTCAAACAGTCTGTGAATTCTGGCAAGTTGTCAGTACAGTCAGTAGGCATATACACCGAGAATATTAACACGTTATTTTCACGTATTTTACACTTTATAGCACAGAGCCTCGCATTATTACACTTCACAACAGATACCGCAGTAAACGAACTCTTACGCCATAACAGCGCTACGCCTCCGTAGGGACGGCCGCGTAACATGCCTGCACTCGTATCTACCGCTGACGTCCCTGTGGCAACAAAATCATCATTGACAGTACTTAGGTATGCCAGATCATGCGGTAGCAACCAAGTTTCCTGCAGCGCAACCACGTCCGACGCCACACAGAGACTTCTCACACTATCTATTGATCGCTTTAGTGACTTACAGTTAAAGCTAGTTAGCTTTAATTTATAATTATCATCTCTAATTGACTTTTGATCCATTATTTATATTGTTTTGCTTCGTATCTCGCTCTGCAGTTGCCTTCCTTCCCTTCTTAAATATTATATATCTTCTAAAGTATATATCTTCCGGCCACAATTCATTATTTGTAAATAATGATAATTTACTTCTAGGTATACAGAACTTAAAGGACGTATAATCTTTTTCAGGTTTATTATTCCTTACTCTCTCTGGCAGTATATGTATTTGTGTTTTCTCAAATATATATTCCGCAACATCCCGCTCCGTAGCCTCTTTAGAGACATTATAAATAAATAATGGAATCTGCAACTCCGCCGCCCTGAATTTCCCCAGCGGGTTTATCACAGCAGTTCCTCTCAAACCTTTAAATCTTGACTTTTTACGCTTTTCAACTCGTATCCATTCTCCGTCATTTTCATCTTGTTTGTTCACGGCGCTTTGTATATCGGCGTTCACTATGTTGCATGACGTAATCATACCAGGTGTCTCGGACGAGACGAGCGCTCGAGTTGCCATCTTCGCCCTAGGATTGACAGAGACAGCTTTATAATCGTTCGCGATCGTACCGCTCTCGTATGACAAAGACTGGTGCGCGGGCGCCTCATATGCGTTTGCCTCGTGTGCGTTCGAAACCGCAGTTGTTTGACGAGGGGCCTCCACGCGCTCTTGAGACGCCGCTTGCTGTACATGTGTGAATAGGACAGACTCATCCGTCTCCGCCGCGCAAGCGCTCGCATCCGAGAAGGACAGGCGATCACCAACCTGTTTTTGCACTGTCATTGTCGATGTATTATTCTCTTTAAGGACGGTCATTAACCCCATCGGCCCGCTATCACAGTCGGGGCTATCTTGTAAGCAAGAACCGCCTCTCTTGCGATTGACATAAGGGTGACTTATGAGTTGCCCTTGTGGGTTCTTATGATACTTTTCAATTTCAAATTTTAAATCGTCTTTTTTAACGAACATATCTTGAAATACTGCACACTTCTCACTTATGGCACTAATTTCCCTCTGCATAATTAAAATATCCTTTAGTAAACGCGTCGCGTCTATGTGGTCAAATGAAACCGGTGGCAATTTTTGGATGTCTCGTGCCACAAAAGTTGGAAATATCTCAGGGTCAGCCCCCTTCAATAACCCAATGATATCTTCGATGTTTTTGTTTTTTCCCGCATCGCCTCTTCGTTTGATTTTCCTTTGTTGAACTGACTCGAACAACAAGCTTTTTGCCTCAGCGATGTCCTCCTCAGAAAATGATTGCCTGCATAATAACGCTAGGCTCACATTATTCATAATATCAAGTTTATTTTGCACAAAACACAACACTTCGTTAATAATAATGTCACAACTATTACATTTAATTCTCGTCATTGTCTATCGCGTAAGGTCAACGACCTCCACCGATCGCGCGCGCTGTCAGCTGACGATTGCGGTTAGCTTGTAAACTCTTGTCAACTAGTAGTTGACACGGGCAGTTGAGCTGTTAATATGATAAATGCTTGTTTGTATAATATGTTACACTGTTGTTTTTCCAGATTAAAAATAATACTCATACTACAAACTTAATCTCTACGCCAAAATGTCAAGTTTTATTTTTCTATTTAATAACAAGTATGCTTAATTTAAAAAATCAAAAAACCCGACTGCGTAAAATAATCTTATTATAAACTAAAAAGAATAAAACAATTTACTAGCTTTCATTTGATACTCATATTGCTACAGTAAGAAAAAAAATTCAACTCCCCCCTCATTCCGCCATTTGCGGGCGCCATTTTGAAAATTTATGTAGCCTATGTCACTACTACAATTTAGACAAATCCAACGACACCTCATATGTCAAAAACCGTCCAGCCGTTTGGGCTGTAGGGCGTGCCAAAGAAATGGACATACATACATACATACATACATACATACATACATACATACATACATATATACATACATACATACATACACTCGAAAAACATAACCCTCCTTCTGTCGCAGTCGGGTAAAAAAAGGCGAAAGATTTATACAATTGAAGGGAAACCAGAGATATTCTTTTAATGTACTGTCTGTGTTGTTACTCGTAAGACGACGAATGTTTTTTTCGTAAGGACTTTTGCTGTTTGCCTTATGGGCTTTTACAATGTCACCGGGCGGGGAGCCGAATACCGGGATTCCGTCTTGAAAATGGAAGCCCTATTATGGGGGGCGCGGAAGGTATTCGTCCTAAAGGCGTCTCCTAGTGAGAACGCATCTCGGCTTAGGACGACGACGTTGGTTGGCTTGAGCGGTGGCACTAACCGGAGCGCGAGAAAACGAACGATCAACGGCCTCGTATCTGTCAGCGGAGACGATTTTGGTTGTAGTGTGGTGTGTGGTAGGGGAGGGGAGGACAGCGACTGCCGAGTGGCGAGTATTTAACATAAAGATTAATTTTCTTACAGTTCGTAATATGGTCTTTAAACTTATATTACCGAGCTACTTCACTCTATATTAAGTAATAAAAATTCCTAACTAATCATTTTTACACTGGCAATACTCACACAATCTCATTTTAACTGCGTTCATTTTGACAGTATACATTTTTTCTATATAAAATTATGTCAGCTATTTGAGCCTCAGAACAGAATTCACTAAGAAACTAACTAGAAACCCTAACGAAAATAAAAACGAATAAATTGAAACATATCAGATAACTTTTTATTATTATTCAAGTAGGCCTTATATTATTTTAAAAAAAAAAAAAAACTTATTAGAAAGAGAGCATAGACAATGTATTCTATTTCTATAAATATATTAATAGCTTTGTCCAGAGTAATTAACATTTCTTTTAAATCAAATTATAATCATTTTGATAAAGTACATAATACATTAAAATAAGAAATAAGTTCCTTATTATTTAATATCATTCATCTAAATATAGCTTTAAATTGAACAAATAATGTAAATTAGAGGGCGTGGTCTAATAATCGATTTCATTGGGTAACGTAATCTAGACGCTAGAGTAATGAAGCTATACAAAAGCTGGAATATGTACACATGATGTACCTATCAGTTACTCTATAAACATTTGCTCTGTACGAAATTCTGACAAGTTAAAAAGTTTGTTTACTAATATTTTTGGAATAAGATTTTATAAATATAAATAAATAACAAAATAATTTTATATGTGAATATGTGTGATTTACTCGTGTGCCGTGTTTGTCTCGCTACGGATGACGTAAAATTATACAATATGTACAAATTTAACTTAATCGAAGCCTATAAAAATGTTATTGGAGATCAGGTCAGAATAACCTTACTTTTTTTATATATTTCGTAATTAAAAAACATTTAAGAACTTTTAGAAAGAAAAAAAAGATTATCATTTTTTGGATATAAGAATCAACTTAATTGTTGCTCGAGAAAATTGTATTTTTTAAAATTTAAATTGTCCGTATTTTAAAGATTCTGAATGCTCTTGATTTACTTTTATTTGTACTAACAAAACACAATAAAAAAATATTACAAATCTAAAAAGTTTCAAGTCTCAAAAGAACTTATAAATCTTAATTAAAAAATAATCAAAACTATGAATTAAAAAAAGTTATATCTTTACAAATAAATATTAAAAGGCAAAATATTTTTTTTATTATTTGTTTGAAAATGCTTATACTGGAATCCTGTTTGAATTTAAATATTCATTTTGATTAGAAAGCCTGTGTTTTTAATAAGATTAGTCTTTAAAACAACATTATATGACTTGTGAGAGTAATTATAAAGATCGTCAAGAAAAATGGTTGAATCCTAATAGGCTGTCTAGTTAAGATAGAATATTCTTATAAGAAAACTTAACATTTACATTGAGAAGAAGTTGTTTTGATAATAAATTATCCTGAATTCCCAAAAACACTATTTAAATTTATTAAATTGATTAAAAACTGTTTTGGCATATACCTAAAGTTATTTTGATACTCTATTGTCCTGAATTCCCAAAAGTACTAAATAAAATAAATTAATAGAAAGCTTTATTTTTGCATCTAATTGTAAGACGGTGATCCAATTTGATAATTTATAATCCTTAATTCCCAAAACAATGAAAAAACAATACAGTAGAATCTCACTTATCCGGCACTATTAAAAACCATAGGATGCCAGATTATTGGAATGTTCGGATCACTAGATTGTATTTATGCTTTATTGTACACCACAACATACAAATGTAATATAGTAATACAGACTACTTACAATAATTACAAATTGTGCAGTACAAGAGGCGGTCTTATGGCTAATTAGCCATTTCTTCCAGACAACCCGAGATAGTAATGAGTATTTATTTGAGAGATTGGATAGGTGGTGCAGTTATATTATAAAAAGCTTACATACACATATCTACACATTAATACTTACAAGCAATACATATTACACACTAATATAATATAATAATAATATAATATAATATAATATAAAACAATAAACTTATAAATATACCAGCAGTATCTCATAGCATTTGTAGTCAATTACGCCATAAAAATTAAAGAAGAACATGATATTAAAATTATAAAAATATACAAATAAATAAATTTAATTTGAACCGTGCCCAGCATTAAGGTAATGCATCTTAACTAATTTTTTAAACATTGGGAGTGATTTGGCTTTTTTTATATATAATGGTAGATTATTCCATAGCTTAATTGCCCGAATGGTGAAAGACTGACTAAAAAATTTAGTTTTATGAACAGGCAAGATATTAGATTTTATAGAAAAATTCATAGTAAATAAAATAAAGTATTTCATAAAAAGGATACAATGTATTTGTGTTCATGCTCTACACATTTTTTTTTTTATAGTTTAAAATAATCTTTAATTGTGGTTTGTTCTTGTGCAACTTGTACTCCTTGTTTAAAAACCTTTTCTCACATGTGCGGAGTTGCGATTATTGGACATGTTGGTTTATTAAAGTGTCTGATTGGTGAGATTCTATAGTAATTATTACATTTAAGTGTTATTTTCAATCAAAAATGATTGTTCTAGATATCGAAAACAGAAGATGGTCTGCCGGAGTTTATATGCAGTTATTGTACTTCGTTGCTACTCAAATTTGCTGCATTCAAAGAGAAATGTTGTCATACAAGATCAATACTTATGTATGCATCGGAAAGACAGGTATTGTTCTCTTATATTTATGCGAATTTTACTCATTTAATTAAAAGTCTAAATCGGATTTTATCGTGTTTATTTCAAATGACAGTTTAACAATTTTAATATAATTTTAAAAAATATATCCAATACTGATTTTACAATATATTATTTTATAACTTTTACAAATTACATATTTACAAAATTTCTTAACTTTACTAATTTTTTTAAATTGTTTTATTATATGTGATTTTTTTCTTGTAAAAGTGTTTTATATTTAAGCTAATTACATCCTCTGATCATTTAATTCCTCTATCATCATGGAGAACACAACCATATCATCAATACCAAAAGAAATTATAGATTTAATTCTGGTGTATAGTGGTGATTAAAGACAGCTAAATATTCATTTACGGAAATGTCGATACGTGATTGAGATATTATGGTAACGGTAAACAAAATTTTTACGTTTTGGAACGAAGTTCCTTATAGGACGACGTGAAGGGGTACCAAAAAAAAAGTGTTCCTGTTCTAAGAATAAGATGAGACCGAATAATTTCATACGGAAATATCAATTTTACAACAATTATAACGTTTAGCAAGGTTTGATCTCAAGAATAACAATTACTTATAAGTAATTAACATGAAAAATACAGGAGGATTAGGGCAACAAAGATTGGCAAAAATATTGACTCACCAAACGACCGCTACTTCCATATTTAGTCTTCTCTGCTTCTCCAAACACATGCTGCTCTCGTAGAATTTTGGGGTAATTTTTCTAGACGAATTTGGACGTCGGAAAAACACGAAAACTACGGATTGTATAAGAAAATCCTATCCCGGCTGCGCCACTTTTGATTTCGGACCATTTCGAAAAGTAATTGTACTAAAATAAAAGAATAAAATAAATAAAAGACGTGTAGCCGATTTGGAGGCTTGTTTTTTAATGTCTGTCTTTTACATTCTCGTCCAGTGGATGACGATTGACGGGTGGGCCGACCAGACGCTGAGTTTGCATCTCTTATTCTATAAACATCTTAATCTAGAGCGGATAGACGAGATGTAACTATAACTAAGCATACACAATGTTTGCAAATATACAATAAAATCAGGGCCGGACTTAGAGATGTGGAGACCCGGGGCAACAAAGGAATGGAGGGTCCTTGATCTCAAATTCTGTTTCCCAATATATTTGTTTGCCTACGATGACGAAAAAAAAAAGCCCATCACCTCTTCCTATTCCTAAAAAAGGTCATATCTTACCTACTGCACAATATCATATATATAAAAACCTCGTCGCTTCTACCTATTGATATTACTCGATATGTATCGGATGAAATATATAGTGTTTACTTGTCTGAATTTAATTTTTTTTCCCGAAGTCCCTATTGTGGGCTACCTCTTATGTGGAGGCCCGGGGCAGTTGTCCCGGTTGCCCTCCCCTAAATCCGGCCCTGAATACAATAATTACATTATAAAGACAAAGTGTCATTTTCATTGTAGGTGACAATTACGTTTAATAATATAACAATGGCGGTAGATAGACTAAAATTAAGTTTTCTAAAACAAAATGAAATAATTAAAATTTGAAATAGAAACAAAACACCATAATAAGCCTGTTTTTGTTTTAAATATGAGTTGTTAAATTAATATTATAAGGGAATTCAATGGAAAAAAAAGTCAGATATTGTGCTGTTCTCTTAAACAACTCAAAGTGAAGTTTTGGGTGCTGTTTTTATCGTGTTGATGTGATATAATTAAACATTAAATTAGTATGACTGACCCGTTGGAACAGTTTGCAGTGACCCTGTTTTCTGCTCCAAAGGTTGTGGGTTCGATTCCCGCCCCAAGTCTGGGTGTAATATATGTGTATTTATATATGTATTATTTATATGTATATTTATTTCAATATATATATAATATAATATATATCAGTCGGCTGTTACCTAAAACACAGGCATTAAGTTGCCTACCTTAGGAACAGACGACCTTGTGTGTGTGTGTTAAACATATTTATATTTATTTATATTTATATTACTCTTAATTTAAAAAATAAGTTTTAATAATAACATTGACTTTGACTGACCCGTTGGTGCATTGTCAGTGACCCCGATTTCTGCTCCAGGGTTGTGGGTTCGACTCCCGCCCCGAGTCTGGGTGTAATATATATTTATTTATACATGTATTATTTATATGTATATTAAAAAAAAATGTGTATCAGTCGTCTGTTACCTAAAACACAGGCATTGAATTGCTTTAATTAGGAACAGACGACCTTGTGTGTGTGTAAAAAAAGCAGAGAAAATGCGGGTATCAACTAGTATTATATGTAATTGTAAATAAACAAGATCACGAGCTACCGATATGTCAAGCTTGGTTATAATTCATTCGCAAGTTTCTTTGAAATACGAAAACAAACATACAACCGTTTTAATATTTCTTTAAGATATTTATTTATTTCAGTGAACTTAAATATTAAACATTATCTTTGATACAGAAAAGGATAGGACGTTTGTGTGTGTGTGTGTGAGTGTCAGTGTGAGTGTCAGTGTGAGTGTCAGTGTGAGTGTCAGTGTGAGTGTCAGTGTGAGTGTCAGTGTGAGTGTCAGTGTAAGTTTCAGTGTGTGTGTGTGTGTGTGTGTGTGTGTGTGTGTGTGTGTGTGTGTGTGTGTGTGTGTTTGTGTTTGTGTATTAAAACATATTAAAATTTCAGTTAACGACAAACGACATACGTTCCATCAATGAACAGTACAAGCTACCGTATACTATATCAACAAACTACCCCACAATAAACATTGAATACTCTGAACATGTCGTGAAAGAAGAGAGTAGTACAACAGAAACACAGTTAGAAGGAACCGATGTGGAGAAAAAGAAGAAAAAGAAGAAGAAATCCAAGAATGACTTACTGATTAAATTAGAAGATGACAGCTTTAATGATATTAATGATAGTTATGACATTAATGACAGCGATGTCAATGATGATGCGGAATTTAAAGATATCGAAGTGCATATATTGAGTAAAGAGGAACAGTTGATGGAAATTGAGAAGCGGAAGACAAGTTCGAATTATATAAATTCATTTTACAAGTGTAATTACTGTTATAAAGGATTCATAATGGCTTCGACGTTCAAGAATCACATGATTAAACATGAACCGGTTAGTTTTATATTATATTATACATAGGGAACGTACCCATACTATGTAATTCGTTCAGGGGGGTGGATCTTCAGAAATACCACGCTTGGTCACTGTTGGCCTTACTGCCCACTGTTGTTACCTGTGAGTTTAAAAAGCGCTAAACGCTGCGCGCCATATTTGAATATAGCTCGAAAAAGAACGACGAACGAACGAAAACCTAAGCATCACCCCGCCCCAGTGACCAAGCGTCGTCGTAATCACGTAGTATGGGTATGTTCCCTAATATTGTTCAATTAGTGGTCAATTTTGATAGATTTTGATAAATACTAATTTGTACAACCATTCTTATTGCCTAGAAATACAATTAAGTTAAAACTAAACTTTAAATCCGTTAATTCAAATGTGAATAATATGTTAACACATAGTCATTGCAATAAATACACAAATATAATATATACTGAACTGAAACAGTCTGTAAACATCCCACTGCTGGACAAAAACCTCTTCTCGATATAGAAGGGTTGGAGCTGAATAATATGATATAATCCTTATAAATGTTTTCTTCCTACAATGTTACAAATTAGGTGTCTAATAACAACCGGGATCGACGGCTTTACGTGCTCTCCGAGGCACGGTGGGGAGACCCGCAAGGACATATCAGACCGCACCACTATACCAGAACGGCTGTTAACACGTATTAAATTATAACTATATTTAGTACAAATGTGTTTATTTGTATACACAATAAGGAGCGTGGACAGCATGTGTGCGAGGTCTGCAAGTCGCGCTGGACGTGTGCGCGTTCGCTGCGTGCGCACGTGCTCAACACGCACGAGAAGAAGTACGTGTGCAAGTTGTGCGAGTACGTGTCTCGGAATATGTGAGTAACCTTTTCCTCATTCGTTATAGACACCACCTATTCATTCATTCATTCAGTCATTCTTTCATTCATACATTCATTGTTCATTCATTCATTTATTATGATTTTACGTTTTTTTTTCTTTCTATTTGTCTAATTATTTATTTACTGATGGGTATCCTCATCTCTACGTGTCGTTTATTGTCAAGCTATAATTATTTTTACCCGACTGCATCAGAAGGAGGATTATGTTTTTCGAGTGTATGTATGTCCATTTCTTTGGCACGCCCTACAGCCCAAACGACTGGACGGTTTTTGACATATAAGGTGTCTTTGGATTTGTCTAAATTGTAGTAGTGACATAGGCTATATAAATTTTCAAAATGGCGCCCGCAAATGGTGGAATGAGGAGGGGGGAGTTGAATTTTTTTTCTTACTGTAGCAATATGGGTATCAAATGAAAGCTAGTTAATTGTTTTATTCTTTTTAGTTTATAATAAAAGTATTTTACGCAGTCGGGTATTTTTTATTTTTTTTAATTAATTAAATTCCTAATTAATGATATTACCACATCAGCCGTTGGACGTCCACTGCTGAACGTAGGCCTCCTCCATCATCTCTGGGGCTTGCAAACACTTGTTACGCTTGGCAGGCGGGTTATCAAGCGCAGTGTAGTTCAGCATGAACGGTATGGTGACGCTGCTGCCCATCACCAACCCGGTTGGTGTAATGTTCGCACAACTATGGCCTTTGTCGCCTTTTACGGCACCTCGGCAAGAAAGAGGTCTGGACTACTCTTCTCTGCTGGTCACCGCACGGCACACGGCACATTTATTATATATTTTTATTGTATATTATTAAATAAACCTCGATTATTATTCTCACGTATTGTTTCCAGTCACAGAGCGAAAGAACACCTGAAGTGGCATAAAGGATATATGTTCGAGTGTAAGATATGTGGCGCGCTGTTCGCGTAAGTATGATCTCTAGACTCCTTATTAATCCTGAGTTCTTGCGACACCTTTTGGTGAAATCTTTTAGCTTTGAAATGACATTTTACAACGATCTAATATAATATTTAAATTTATCTTTGTTCGGGTGCTTACAGCGTTTATAATTTTGTTGAGTTCCCTATATTTCGGCAATGTTTCAATCGCCATGATCACGGGGAGACTGACGTACGGAGATGGTGGATGGTGGCAGATCAGAAAAATCTGTCTACCATCTTTCTTCTTCGTTTAGTTCGACTAGTTTCGGCACATGGACGCACTTGTTCACTACGGCACACTACACTGACAGTGTCTTTTTTGGACTCTGAGCACCGATCTGATATAACTTAGTGGATAAAGACGACAAAAGCTGTGCATAAGCTTTTCTATTTATCAAGTATCTTGTATAATTATTAGTATGTAAGTTTACTATACAACTGCACAACCTACCCGGTTTCATTGTTGAACTCACCTTTTCCATTTGGGTTGTCTGGAAGAAATGGTTAATTAGCCATAAGAACGCCTGTTGTACTATACAGTCTTAATTAACTTGTATGTAACTATGTTGCATTTGTGGTGTGCAATAGAGATTGAATAAATAAATTTGAGCTTTATGCAAGCTTTTCCACTGCATTTGCATATATGTATTATTATCTCAGAATTTTATGCTTTTTTCCTTGCAATATTTCTATCGCTGAGATCTTAAAGACTCAGTGATGATAGCCAGGAATTAAACTCAGTAACGTCAATTGTGTAACCTTCTCCATCCATGGAACCATATTAGAATTATAAAAATTAGTAAATTCATAATTATAATAATTAAATAAATGTTCTTAACATACACACGCGGTCGTCTGTTCCCCAGGTAGGCAACTTAATGCCCGTGTTTTAGGTAACAGATGACTAATATTCTTTTTTTTTGTAATAAATATATATTACACATATACTCGGGGCGGGAATCGTACCCACAACCCTGGATTAGAAAGCAAGGTCACTGCCAACTGTGACAGCGGGTCAGTCCCAATTATTAAATGGTGTATCGTCAATTTTTAACTCATTCGCTGCCAGCCACTCGGATCCGAGTAGGGCTAGGTGCATTAGCTAGGTGCAGTCCACTCGGATCCGAGATCTCACGTTCATTTTCCTTAGGCCAGTTAAAACTAGGCGTCCGTGGATAAAAAAATTCTCATTTCAATGTGCACATTGAGTGCCATAGAAATGATGAATTCGATTTGAGATTCTGAAAAGAGAAAAGGAAAATGAACGTGCGAGATACTCTGATCCGAGTGGACGGCACCTAGCTAATGCACCTAGCCCTACTCGGATCCGAGTGACTGGCAGATAATGTGTTAAAAGAACTGTTGAGTTTCTTGTCGATTAACTATAATACGTTATTGTATAATGATAATTCAAAAGTGCTTTTAAAGCTTACTTCAATAAATAATTTTTTTTCAATAGACATGGCCAATCATCGTAACCATTTAGTAGACCGTAATCCAATTGGATTGGAATCAATTAAAAATTAGGTTTTTGATTATTGAAAGTATCTTAATGATAATCCATTAATGGTTGTAATGGAATATATTTGTGTAAATTTATGTGAACAGAAAGTCCACCAGCCACCTCACCCATATTCGTCTCCAGCATCCGTCGAAGAACGCCTGTGAACTCTGTGGTGAATCGTTCATAGGAGAACATGGCTTGAAGATGCATAAGAAGAAGGTTCACGTAAGTATAGGAACTGAATCAGCTAGTATAGATCCCAGTGCTGGGCAAAGTTCCTCTGTATAGAAGGGTTGACCTTCCTTGATATTCCACTGCGGGTTAGCTGACGAATTATATCTAACATTTCTGATCTTCCAAGAGTAATGACCGCTATCAGATATCTATGATAACAACTGAGATCGATGGCTTTACGTACTCTCCGAGGCACGGCGGGGAGATTCACAAGGACATTTGCCTGAATAAAGGAAGACTGACCAAAGAATCTAGTTCTGATTAACTGATTGATTGATTTAGCCTGCTGCTGTATATGTATTTAAACATTTGAGGGTAGAATGGAAAATTATTGGTTGGATGTCCACTGCTGAACGTACGCCTCCCCCATCATCTCTGTAGGTTTACCAATACTAGCCACGCTTGGCAGGCGAGATGGAGAGTGTCTTGCGGCAGGCTATGTTCAGGCTGCTGCCCATCACCATCGTGGAGGAGGTTCTTGCCGAGACCTACTCATACGTCTCGAGTAGGAGGGCTCTTGGTGAGAACCCTGCGTAGGAAGGGATCCTACGTGTGCGTCGAATAGGGCAGGAAGCGCTTATGCGGAGGTGGGGGGAGGATCTGGCGGGGCAACCGTACGGCACACGCGTAACGGCTGCCATTCGCCCGGTCCTTGAGCGGTGGATGCGTCGACTGAAGGCTCCCGCAGGGGTTTAGTACGGTATTGCACTCCCAAAGTGCCGAGTCCGACATAGGTCTAGGACTGCCGACCCGGGCATACTGGATATCATCCGTAAATGGATTCCCCTGCGACAAAAAAAAAATGCTGCCCATCACCATCCTGGTTGTTCGCACCACTATAGTCAACTTTTGCTACACATCGGCAAGATAGAGGTCGGACTATAATTAATTAATTAATAATAATTAATTAATTAATAATATTTAACTTACAGAACACAGAAACCTTCACCGCTCAGTGCGATCACTGCAGCACAAAGTTTCAATCGATGAAAGCAATAAAGAGGCACTTTAAGCTGTCTAAGAATGAAATATGCGATGGTAGCCTTATGTAAGTATTAAAAAATACTTTACACAACGTGAACAATTAGAAGATCAAGAAACACATACATAATTAAATGACACACACAGACACAAAGTCTCAATCGTCAGTACCCTGCTATGACATTGCCTTACAATTTTCCATACTCTGTCTTACTATTACACTGCCTCATACACTGCTAATGTCTATATCCTACCTTATTATACTCAGCACCCTGCCTTATTGATGTCAGTACCCTCTCTTAGGTCGGTTTTAATGACATAATGACAATATCTCACTGTTGTCACTACCACGTCCTACGATTATACTACATATACTACCTAGGCATGAGATCGATATATCAAAACGTAACTAATATCGGTTACGCGTCGCCATATCGTATCATATCGATATACCAAACCACATAGCCGTTTTCACATAACCAACGAAAACTTGAGCGCGAACACGAAACCGAAACTGGTAGAACGGTGACGGGCGCGCAACGGCTAAGAGCGGCGCGACAGCTAAAACCATATTATCTGCATTTCTTTTTTATAACGGTAACTTCATACTGAATAAAAGAGATGAGGCGAATATGGTTTTCGATCCTATTTAGCGGTTTTAATGCAACTGTGTACATCGTAAACAAGTATGCTTAATTGAAAAAATCAAAAAACCCGACTGCGTAAAATACTCTTATTATAAACTAAAAAGAATAAAACAATTTACTAGCTTTCATTTGATACCCATATTGCTACAGTAAGAAAAAATATTCAATTCCCCCCCCCCCCTCATTCCGCCATTTGCGGACGCCATTTTGAAAATTTATATAGCCTATGTCACTACTACAATTTAGACAAATCCAACGACACCTCATATGTCAAAAACCGTCCAGCCGTTTGGGCTGTAGGGCGCGCCAAAGAAATGGACATACATACATACATACATACATACATACATACATACATACATACATACATACATACACTCGAAAAACATAACCCTCCTGTCGCAGTCGGGTAAAAAATATAACTACAAGTTTAAGCAATAAAGTCGAGTCTTTACTCTTTTATGGTTATGATAATTTAGTTTCCGTAAAAAATTGTGTGTGTATTTAAGAAAAAGTTTGTGAAACGAATCATTTTTAGTTTTATTGAAGTATGCCTTATAATAATTATTATATTAAAATATTAAAAATTATAATAATACTATAATATTACTATAATATTTCATATTTTATAACCATAAGACGTAGTTTTTCAAAACATTAGATATAAACTTGTTATAGTTTATATTTAAACTGTTTTAATCTTGTGTTCAAGTGTTCAACAGTTTGCGTTTGTTTCGGTTTGTGTTTACGTCACGCAACTGATAGCAAAACATTACTCTGATATCGATATCTGAAAACGGTTTTGGATATCGATATGGAAACTTAATATCGGCTACGTAGCCGTTTGATCTAAAAACCGAAAACGCCCATGTCTAATACTACCTCATTGTAGTCAGTACCCTGCGTCATTATAATCAGTACCCTACCTCGTGGTAGTCAGTACTCTGCCTCATTATTGCCAGTACCCTGTCTCATTATTGTTAGTATTCTGCCTTGTTATAGTCAGTACTTTGTCTCATTATAGTCTGTGCCAGTGTTGCCAGACGTCCCGATTTTGGCGGGACGTCCCGATTTTTAAATCAAAATTAAATGTCCCGCGCGGGACACGCTGAGTCCCGCTTTTCGGGGAAAACTTGACCATGCGTGCAGCGTGATGAGGAAGCGTGGACGGGTGACACAGACAAGTGTGGATTAGCCGCACGCCCTTTTATTTCCGAAGACGAATAAGACTCCTCTTTTTAACGATAGGGTAAACCTGATTTCAAATATTATATTTTTATTAAAATACATTTTCTATGGCTATTTTTGCTGTCTATTGTCACGTAAACGTATATTTGTTTTTAATTTGAATTCAAATAGAAAAGATAAATATTTAAAAACTTCTGATTATATACGTTTTTATATCTACTATGTCCCGCTTTCGACGAACGAATCCCGCTATTTCACTCAAAAAGTTCCAAAATCCCGACTTGGCAAAAATAAAATCTGGCAACGCTGGTCTGTGCCCTACCTCCTTATACTGAATACCCTGCTTCATTAACGACACTGTCTCTATCCACAGTGTCTTATTACTTTTCTCTTTTTTACTTTTTTATCATGTCTGACTTTTGGTTAAATTTCTAGGAATTTCCTTTAGTATATATTATATATTTTAAGGCCTTGCCGTTACTGTGGCGAAGGCTACGAAACGGATGAACAATTGAAGCAGCATCTGAAGGACAATCATGAAGATGAGGGTCTTTACTGTGAGGAGGTGAGTTATTTACAAGTAAAACTAATTTAATATGTTATTAACTTTTGTAATTATTTATCACAAGACGACTAAATGTAGAAAAGTGCCTTAAACTGAAAAAAAAAAATTATGTCTATAAAAATTATTATTATACCTGGTATCAACTCAGTTTGATACTTGAAGAGTAATGTTATCTAATGTATTTTCATAATTTTGCATTTGTATATGAAACTGTAAATTATGATTTGTATTGCTTTTTTTTAACTCGATAAAATTAATTATTAATTAAAAAAGTTTTGTTGGTTAAATGTCAAACTTTAATGAGCATTAACATATGATTGAATGACCTCTGTGATTTGTTTAAAGTTTTGTAATTAACTCGAGTTTAGCTTCTGTGTCTCTTAAGAGTTTGTTTTATATTATATCGAAATTGATTACACTAATGCCCGGTTCCTAAATCGTTTTCTGAATATAGGAACCGATGTGGCTATTACGTAACTTGCGCGATCGCGAAAAATCGCTGTAATGTCGATTTTTAATAATAGCCGAGCCTCAATTAGTATTGAAATTCGACACCAGTGCGATTTCTCGCGACCGCGCAAGTTACGTAATAGCCTGCGGGATATAATGTCGAAACTATCACGTCCAGTGCGCGCGCAGCTTCAAGAACGCGCGCTCGCTGAGCGTGCACCGCGAGCGCGTGCACCTCGGCGTCAAGCGCGCCGTGCGCCGCCGCCTGCCGCGCAGGCCGCACGACAGCGCCGTCTGCGAGGTCTGCGGCCTCAAGTGCATGGTGAGTCCTGAGTTCACGCCTATCAAACTGTAACAGTTCCGGTTACAACTGAACTACTGAATAGCGCCAAAATAGCAAACGATTAGAGCAATCTCACGTAGAATGGAGATTGCACGAAGAAGATTGATCTTTGCAATCGAGTTTATAATATTCGCTCGGTATTATAATTTTATTTGTATTCAACTTGCCCGTTGGCGCAGTTGGCAGTGCCTTCGACTTCTTCCCCACTCCAATAAAATAAACATTTATATAATATAGTAAAATTGTAATTGTATTGTTAATTGTTGTATACAGTCAAGGGCAACGCTCATGTATCACCAGAGGACGCACACGGGGGAGAAACCATACCATTGTACCCAGTGTCCGAAGAAATTCAGCATTATGCAACTCTTACAAGTAAGTTAATGTTAAAATTTATCAGGAACCGGTGTAACGGCTGTGGCCCTTAGTTCCACAGCTGTCTCATAGAAATATCTGACAGGTAACGTGGAATTTAATGGTGGAACAGAAAAAATAAACAGTTTTTCTGTTTGATACCGTAATCTTCGGATAAATATCTGAATTTAAACTTTATCAGCAACTAATATTAATATGTTGTTATCTAAAGTTATTAAATTATCTGAAAATTTATCTCGCATATAAATTCCTGACAGGTTATCAGAGACTTTATCAGAAGGATGTTAAACAAGCCCTTAATTATTATGACTCGTGGTGTTACATGTTATGTAAAGATTAATTTGAATTACGAGTAAATATATATCTTTAGGTTAATAAAGAAGTTTTGTCGTTCAAGTATCAAACTCTAATGAGCGCACTAACATGTAGTTCAATGACCTCTGTGACGTTGATCTAATGTAGCCGTACAAAACTTTTCTAAATAACACAAATCCAAACGATGTCACAGATAAAAATGCGATGTCAATTAAGTTTTTTTTTTTAAATTTCTGCCACAGATACACATAAGGACCCACACGGGAGAGAGACCGTTTAAATGTCAAAACTGTCCTAAAGCTTTTAAACACAAGGCTGCCTTAAACAGACACGATCGGGTGAGTTTCTTGTATTTCTATCATATTTTTTCACCCTCAGTGAAAGTGTACCCTCCCTAACAAAAAAAAAAAAATCGTTTTCATAATTTCGTAAATGAAGGAGTTCTCAGTAAAAATTAATATATTGTAATAAAATTGTAACCGGCCAATGTCTGTTCATGAAAGACATTTAGGAAAAACTAATTATACGAATCTTTATAAGAGCAATAGAAAGCGAAATAATTGTTACCCGACTGCGACAGAAGGAGGGTTATGTTTTTCGAGTGTATGTATGTATGTATATTTCTTTGGCACGCCCTACAGCCCAAACGGCTGGATGGTTTTAGACATATGAGGTGTCGTTGGATTTTTCTAAATTGTAGTAGTGACATAGGCTATATAAATTTTCAAAATGGCACCCGCAAATGGCGAAATGAGGGGGGGAGAGTTGAATTTTTTTTCTTACTGTAGCAATATGGGTATCAAATGAAAGCTAGTAAATTGTTTTATTCTTTTTATATCTTGTCCAACCGTTTATTATCTTTTTGACAGTTCGACATTAGTTACATCCTCACACGTTACTGATTCGATTTCAAATAATAATCGATTTTATTTAAGAAGAACTTACAATCGATTTAATGAAATATTTTTAGTTTAAATATTAATTAATCGTTTCTTAGTTTTTTTTAACGCGTGCATAGTTAGCAGCCGTCAAAAAATAAATAAACGAATGAACAGATTCATTGTTCTTTACTCTTGATTTGAACTTAACTTCCAAGGTTTCGACTTAATTCCTTGCAAATAATGAATCTTGGAGTCATAGATACTATTATTATTTCATTTTTTTTAAATTAATTTTACAGAAACAATACTTATATGAAGTCAAATTATTTTTATCATATGATCGATCGATATATTTCAAGAATTGTTTTATAGTCTGTGGTTGTATGATATGCACAGGGCAATCACTACCCGACTATAAAGTACGATATTACTGTAGTACATTATTCCGAAGAAAAAAAACGTTAATTTATAGACGAGAGCTGTCAAAAAGATAATAAACGGTTGGACAAGGTATAGTTTATAATAAGAGTATTTTACGCAGTCGGGTTTTTTGATTTTTTTAATTAAGCATAATTGTTTTTAAAAATTTTGTCTATGTTTGTAAGTTTATTCTAGCGGGTCTAACTTAAAATCTTTTATTGATCACTAAGTTATTATTATTATTATTGTTCATTAAGTTAAAACTTAATGATATATCCTGTTATCTCTTCTATCGACGTAACGAGAAGAGTATCACGTGCATGTTAGCTACTGTAGACATAGAGAGATAATACGAGAAAAGGGGTAGAAAAAATTTTGTCGTGCGAGCATGCTAGGCCGACTGGTGTAGATTTAATCTCGATACGCCGTCTAGAAGGGTAGTTATGTACTCTAAACAATTGTAGTGAAATTGTAACGCAGTCGTTTTGTATACACATATTAAACAATGCAGATAAAGTCACGGTTAACGGCTAATCGAATATCTATTTTCAGGTACATACAGGAGTGAAACCATATAGTTGTCCACACTGCGGTAAATCTTTTACGCAGTCGAATTCAATGAAATATCATATTAAGACCGTTCATCTAAAAATGCCAGCTCCCTACAGGAACAGAAGAAATAAAATTGATGCGCAATAAATATTTATTTAAAATTATTCAATTCCTAGTTTACACTCTCCCTATGTATATATATATATTTATATAATTATGTTTTTCTTCAAAATATTTCCTTGTCATTGATATCTAAAGATTAATGAACCGTTTTTAATATTGTTTACAATTATAAAGCTACTTATAACTATGGATGCCGTTTTTCTATAATAATCATGTCGCAATGGTAGAGCAGTGGCTAATTAACAATTTCGTAATGGTTAATTTTAATAGGATTGGTTACTAATTAATTTCCATCATAATGGCGTCATAATGCTATCCTAATGATCTATCGATCAATAAAATTAAACCGATAAATTCGTATTAAATTTTTATTGTTCTTGTGTCTTTCTGTTCTGAGCTCAATAAAATAACCGGCCTTGAGCCCTCACCCGCCCTTACAAGGCGGACCACGGGTACCGCATACATTGCTCCGTAGCCCGCGGGTGGCAGCACCATCGGGCACTCTCTCCTGTGCGACGCCCCGCGCACTTGGGCATCGCATCTTCGCAGTAGGCTGTTTTAGCGGACGGTGGGCAAACCCCCACCCTACCGTCCGCAGCCTCGGCTAGGGCGGCATCAAGCGCATGTGAGAAGAAGCTCGCAGAAGGTGGCGACCGCGGTCCAGGCCCTATCACCGCTGACTATCCCTCGCGCAACGGCGGGCAGCGATAGATCCTGGCGCTGCTCAGCCCAGGCCGGGCACGATTGGAGCGTGTGTTGCGCCGATTCCTCGCTGCAGTCGCAGTGCAATAATTCATATCAATTTGGAAGCTTTAAATATAGCGAAAATCATTCCTCGTTTTGTCCCCATTCACCTGGCTATCCCTATTCACCCCGTTTTACGATAACTAATACTTAATCTGTATCCTTCAAACAAAATATAAATAATAATAGAATTGATATTAGTGATGTGTCGTTATGGCTTTTTCAAATAACGAAACGTAACCGCTATGTGCCCGCGAACAACGTTGTAAAAACTATTTTTGAAAACTATCTATTTTAAGAACGTCAATATATTATGGCTCTTATACTTATTGACACAAGTGTTATAATTGATTGATATCATTTGACGTTACAAAACGTTGTCTTTACAATGAACTTCCCTTCGTACTTTTACAGGCTTAGGACTGTCTGTATTAAAGCAATGTGATAACGATTAAATTATATTAATATTAATATTTATATTTTTATACAGGCGTACTTAAAAGTTCATTGTATATTACATTAGACTATGTACATCGTTTTTATTTACATATTATACGTTATTTACGCGTATGTTATATTTACAAATCTGGGTCTTAGGTATTCCCATTTATAAACATTAGTTTTGCCACTTTATTGTGGTCAAGTCGTGTGCGCCGATCTGAAATTAGTAGGCATACTCTACTAAAAATTCTTCCGCAGGGCACTGACGTAGCCACGATGTTTCCGTGCAATCGGATCAGTTTGCTGAGGTGGGGATATTTTTGATGGTGGTTCTGCCACCATTGCAAAGGGCAGTTCTGTATTCCGTCTGAATTATAGATTGGCAGCCTGTCTTCATCCAAATACAGATCCACCTCTTGAATCGACTTCGATAACGGCGTGCTAGTTCTTGGTGACTTATTTGTTTCGATCAGGTCACTGAGGATAGACCAAGGCGACAACTTTTTTCCTACGGTATGCGTATTAGTATCAGATGCCGTCAATGCTGGTTTAACCTAGACATTTTCTTTAGTGATCATATGTACAAGGTCTTGTACATGTTTTTTTGTTCTGACTCCTTCTGCCTTATCCTGAAATCCGGATATTTTATAACGCGGATCCAAAAAAGTGCACAATGAAAATGTCCTGTTTTTTTGGACATTTCCGAAATGTGTTATTAGACCGTCTTTCAGTTTCTGGCTTACTACGGCCGCTGGACTGACGAGATTTTCTTCTGAAACCGGCGGCACATAGCTGTCAAGGATTCTATCACATGTATTTATTAGAGCCTGTGTAATAGGTATTATTGAGCTGGCAGTTATATATTTTTCTCGGCTCATAGCCGAAGTTATATCGTCAAACGGCTTTAAAACTACTTTCAACTGTTGCAGTAGGATCCACTCTTCTTTACTTATAAGTGGTAAATCTTTTCCTATCACAGTTGCAGTAGATTTTATGGCGGACTGCAGCTCAATGAACCTAACAATCATGTGAAATGTGGAATTCCACTGTGTGGGCATGTCTTCTTTAATAATAAATTTAAAGGAACAGCAGCCTCGTTTTCTGTTTTCTGAAATTCGAGTAGTTTTTCCATGGCAGTTGAGCTTTTTTTAAAAAAACGCACTATCTCTTTCACCTTGTCTATGGTCGTCTGCACGGTTGATAATGCGTCTTGAACTATTACGTTAAGTGTATGGCCGTAACAATCAAAGTGTACATTAGAGGCGTTATCACTTACAACGAAGTTAATTTTTTCTTGCAAATTCCATTCGTCAACTAATTTTTTCAAAAACTCTTGAATATTGATGCTGGTATGTCGATCTGAGAAGTAATCACAAGCTAGTAATACAGATTGCATTGCGAAAGTAGATGTTATGTAGTGGCCTGTGATTGCCATATAGTTTTCGTTGGCTCTAGATGTCCACAAATCTAGAGTTAAGCATATTTTCTCAACCTTTTGTGGATTTGACAGGCGTTTTTTCACGTCAGCTCTTACTTTCGTATAGTATTGAGGAATAAGGGTAGAGGAGATGTGTTTCCTAGAGGGAAGTTGGTACCCCGGTATCCAGCGACAAAATTTTTCAAAACACGGTTCCTCCACCAAACTAAATGGCTGAAACCCCTTTGTAAATAGTTCCAAGAGGTCATTATCGATTTTAGACTTCGTATCCTTCTTAATTTTTTTTGGTGTGAAAATATCAAGCCTGGTCTGTGTTTTTTCTTGACTCTCAACAGTAGGTACTGAACGAGAAGTCGAGTAGGTCCTAGGTCTGTGGATTGAGAGATCGACGAAAAATTGGGTGCTACACAGGAAGATGATGTTTTTGCAACAGTTAACCTCTCGTATGTTAACTGTCTAAATGACGATTCAAGCGCATCTGTGGATCCCATCACAGGACTTTCCACAGATATGGATTTGAGCGCTAATTTTTGAGACCTAGGTTTGGAAAAAGTAGATGTTCTCTTAATCTAGTTAGAATTTTGTAAAACTACAGTTAATTTTATAATTAAGACATATTTTTGTAATTTCTTACACCACTTACCCTTAACTTTGAATTGCATTGTAACTGTTCCAGGTTAAATAATATTGGTCTCCTAAAACTTAACTTTTATTCTCTCATGTATACAAAATAAAACGATTGCTGGATGTAATATTATATTTTTTTAATACAATCTCACATATATGATAAAATTAAAAAACAAATGGCGTATGTTCCATACAATTTTTTTTCAGTGCACTTGTTTTTAGACTTAGGACTGAAAAAGCACCTCTTCAAAAGTCACTTCAGTGGGTCTCATATTTCGTTAGTTAATAATACATTCCTGGCATCAGGGACAAAGCATTTTTTGTTTACAATAATTTTAACTTATTGTCAAGCTAGTTTATATAATGACACGTTGTAATATTCAACATATCTTAAGTATGAATGTGTTAAAAATGAGACTCATAATTGGTAGAAAAAACATTGTCTCACAAAGACTAAGATTTTGCAGAATTATGTTCATACAAGAGTTATCATTATTAATTATTCAAGATTTACATAGAACTATGCATTAAATACAACGAAAAAAAAAACATGTTTGGAAGAGAAATATCAAAAACCATGTTCTTAAACATAGTGAAAAATGAACATATTTGCTCCATGAAGGCTAAATAGTATGGATATAACTTATACTTGTATGTTAACGCGTCCCATTACAGGACATTGTCATTTGGTCGTGTCAGTGGAAGGTTTTCGGACTATTATTATTATATACTGGTTCACTCCACCCGTTCAATAATATATATAGATACACGTAATATAAAACAATACTTATATAAGGCATATAATAAATTGACATAAAATTACATAGATAAATATAAGCGGGTGAAGGATTACGCCCCGGCAGGGAGATCAAACGGCCGGGGGTTAGGGCTTTAGGCTGAGAAATCGGCGGACAATCCTAGTCGAGTCGAGCAATACCACCTTTTGCATCCTGGCTGCGAGCGAACCGTCACGGATACCCAGCTGCCTCAGATGGTGAGCGAGGCTAACCGGGATCAAACCATTGGCAGATATCACGATAGGGATGATTTCAGTGGACTTAACATGCCACATGTCGACAATTTCGTGCGCCAAATCCAGATATTTACGTTTTTTCTATGTTTTGGCTTTCACGAGGTTCTCGTCATGCGGGATGGTAATGTCCACTAAAAACACCCTCAACCGTGCCCTATCCATCACCACGATATCAGGCTTGTTCGCCAGTATCGTCCTGTCCGTGGCGATAGGCAGGTCTCAGTAGAGCCGGTCTCCGTCGCGTTCGAGTACTGGCACCGGTGTGTACTGGTAATACGGCATCCTCTGTTCCAAGAGACAATACATTAGAGCAAGATCTTCACGAAAACAAACTGTGAGTGCAAAATTTACATTTTCAGGGTTAGATTAAAAGAGCTAAAAGCAATCAAGTCAATGAAAATGCAACAAAGAAGTCAATAAAAATACATTTTAAAAACCTATCAAATTGAATTTTTTTAATTAATTGTCATAGTAACTGTCTTAGATACAGCATCCAATCACTGTTTAAAATATAGGTATATTAAAAAAACAAATAATTTTAATTAAAATAACAAAAGTGAAATTGATAAAAAAAAATCGGATATGAATTTTAATAGCCCATTCCATATTATCCTACCGGCGGCCATTTTGTGATTCAAAATTCCTATCTGTGGCAAGTCCCAGAACAGGACTTTTCAGTATCTTCATGTCTTTGAGGTTGAAATTTACACATATTCGACTAAAGTACACGTATTTTCTAATTATTAGATTAAAGTTCAATATAATTGTGACCTAATTACACAGATTCGTTAAGGTTTTAATAATTTGTCGACCAAATATGACAAAATGAAATCCACGTACAAATTTGTAAAGTTACTTGTACGTTGGTTCTAAAGCTATTTATGACTTAAAAAGTAAAGAATATATCAATATAAGTAAATAAAATGAAATATTACTTATTGTTCCATGATTATTCCAGTTTAAATCACCAAAACTTACTAATATCTGTACAAAAACAGTCGTTAAATCGTGGCAATCGCTGACTGAAGTGGTCACAGATTAAAACAACAAATTTCAACTTTTTTGTACTATAGACGTGCTAAATTATATGTATATGAGAGCGAGAGTCAGTTCATTCTAATACGATTTTTCATGTGGGCGAAAGAGTAAGAACTATAAGAACATCAAAATATGATCGAAACTAAACAAAGGTGATCACACCTGTGGCGGGTCCTATGACAGGACTTTCCACAGAATGCGGCCTGTGTACTGTGTCCTGTAATGGGATCGTTAACATACGAGAGGTTAACCATGAATCCATAATTGCTTCATGAGAAGTCAAAGCTATCACTTCAGCTGCCGAAGAACTGCTACATTGGGGTTTTACTTCTATTGCAGCATTTTGTTCGTTCGAGTGCAATGATGTTGTTTGATGGTCCATTACCTACAATTCTATAAATTTCTATATGTCGATTTTTCAAATGAGATTTCAAATTACCGGTTGTTGTTTTATAACTAATATACACACCACACACATTGCATTTTGCTTTTTTGTTTGCATTGTCTTTTACATAATAATCCCATACAATACCAGTATTTACACGCTTCATCTTGTGCAATGATGTTGTTTGATGGTCCATTACAATTCTATAAATTTCTATATGTCGATTTTTCAAATGAGATTTCAAATTACCTTTGTTGTTTTATAACTTATATTACCACACATATTGCATTTTGCTTGTTTGTTAGCATTGTCTTTTACATAATAATCCCATAAAATACTACTATTAACACGCACCATATTCGAAAAATTGTTATTCACAATACAATAGAACACTAAAACTATTTGTTTACACCTTAGGCCCGTTTTACATTATCTTATTATAGTGTTTAGCAGAGTACTTTAGGATAGTACTTTAGTTGAAACATGTAAACACTACTTGCTTTAGTACGATTCTACTTGACTTTCAAGTTGAATCTAAAAAAGAATCGCTTTTTATTTTTGTTTCAAGTAATACCCCTCCCGCACCCGCGCATACTCTTCCCTCGTTGTGTGTAAACACGTAATTTAGCAAAATCTTTAGGAGAGTGTACAAGTGCCGTGAAACGCATGAAACGCGTGCGTGTTTTTGATTAATAAAGATGGCTAAATGGTCGGGAGATACAACTATTAAATTTGTGTCTGAATATGTTGTTCACGAATGTTTATGGAACATTAAAAACAGAAGAACTTCCTCCAAGCATGGATCTGCGACTAATCCATTGACGCTCCCATATACGTTTCGGTTTATTTATTTCGAATCAAATGTCGTCTTCTATCTGTTCTACAACTACAGTTAGTATTTTGCGTAGAATAGCGCGTATTTGGCAACTTCGTTGCGCGTTCATTGTGGCGTTGAAATGAACTCTACTGGAAGAAATGTAAACGTTCACTCGCAGCGTACCAAAGCACTAAAGAACTTGCCTTTCAAGTTGTACTAAAATACTCTCCTAAACACTAAGATAATGTAAATCGGCACTAGATTATTGATCTATAGGTACAAAACCACTTATTCCGACCATAAACAAACTTCGCTACGAAAGTACACAAATGTCGCGTGAAACGCGGCGCGAAAAAAGTGAAAAATGATACTTTGTCCACGACCTTGTCCAAGCAACCGTTTATTTTTTGACAGTTTAAGAAATTTCGACATTAGTGACACGCTCACATGTTACCAAATCGATTTGAAATAATAATCGATTTTATTTAAGAAGAACTTTCAATCGATTTAATGAAATATTTTTAATTTAAATATTAAGTATTCGTTTCTTAGTTTTGAAGTGAAACTTCTTTATCGGGGTTGGAAAGATTTTTCGTTACGCGCCATCTTGCGTTACGCGCCATCTTGTTCTTGATTATTGCGTATTTCAGTCGTTTTTCAATAAACACATGCGCAAGGAAGATTCCGAGTGGTAGTAGATGAAATCCTATATATATATATATATATATATATATATTATAAATAAATAGTTAAACTAAATAAATCAAATATCAAATTTTGAATGCTACAAAATGTGGCTCTCGCAGGGTTTTTAACTTGCAGCTCTCAAGCGATATACGAAATTCAATTCGCGTTGGCAGCCACTGCGCTAGCAATCTCTAAGATTCTTGAGTGAAATTAAGTATGACTATATAGAAGTTTGCAGTTATTGTATGATGTATTCTATAGTGAGTAGGTAATTCGAATATAAATATGTCCGAACGCAAACACAGGACTCATATAATTACGATCGTATAAAAAGTAAACTGTTTTTATTATAAGTTTCACTTCTTACGAGTGTACGCTAGTACACGCAATTTAATTTTTTTTTTTATAACACGTGCATAATTACATTTTAAGGCAGTCGTCAAAAAATAATTAAACGAATGAACAGAATTATTTTTCTTTACTCTTAGTTTAAACTTAAATTCCAAGATGTCGACTTAATTCCTTGCAAATAATCAATCTTGGAGTCACAGATACTATTTTTATTTCCTTTTTTTTATTAATTTTGTAAGTATTCATTATACTTAATATTTAAATTAAAAATATTTCATTAAATCGATTGAAAGTTCTTCTTAAATAAAATCGATTATTATTTCAAATCGAATTGGTAACATGTGATCCTCACATGTTACCAATTCGATTTGAAATACTCACTAATGTTGAAATTTCTTGAGCTGTCAAGAAGATAACGGTTGGGCCACGGTTGGACTAGGGATGTTCATCGGAAAAAAATATCGATGATTTTATTATCGATAATTATCGTATTGTGTTATCGATAGTTATCGATAATTATCGTATTGTGTTATCGATAGTTATCGATAATTATCGAATGAACAGTTATCGATAATTATCGGATAAAAAGTTATCGATAGGTGGCGATAATTATAGATAATTATCGGACAAAATTATCGATAGTTGACGATAGTTATCGATAATTATCGGATAAAAATTATCGATAGTTGACGATAGTTATCGATAATTATCGGTTCAATTTTCGGACGACGAAAAAAAAAATAAAGAAAAAAAAGGTCATCCGGCCTTCAGTATGGACGTTATCCTCCGTACCCTATCCGAATACCTAAAAAAAAAGGTCATCTGCCATCCAATAACGACAAAAAAAAGGTCATCCGCCGTCCAATATCGACATTATCCTCCGTACCCTATCCGAATACCTAAAAAAAAAAGTTCATCCGCCGTACCATAATTATCGATACTTATCAAATACCACAATATTATCGATAATTATCGGATCGCACAAAATTATCGATAATTATCGAATGAAAACTTATCGATAATTATCGATAGTTATCGAAAAACACTTATCGATAATTATCGAATGAAAAATTATCGAGTAGTTACGAATTATCGATAATTATCGCACACCGCTACTCTAAACCAACTCTTGAGTCTTGTCTCTTTAGTCTTTGCTCTAAACTTGCTCTAAACTATTTGAAAAACAGTCGTAACTCGTAGCTTTTTATTATTAAAATATTAATTTAATCTCGTAGAATTATATTTATTAGGAAATGGGAAAGTGTTGTGCCGCTTATGGTTGCCTTAGTGGCCGAAAGACAAGTAAGAATTTAAGAAAAGTGACTTTATTCAAAGCGCCAAATGTGAGTAACCCCAAAATAATAATAAAAATGTTATGTTCATTGTTCACAAATAATTGAATAATATATTTGTGTAGTTTGTAAATAATATTTGAAGAATGTTATATTTTTATTTTTCTTGTGTAATATAGAAGTAATTATAGTTAGATTTTTTTTCTAAAAGGATGTTGACATGCGCCGTAAATGGAGCTCTGCTCTGGATAAAGAATTAAAAATTAGCAGTTTCATTTGCGAATTACATTTTAATCCAAAAGATGTGATTAAAAATAAAAAACAGGTTCTAAAAGATGGCAGTATATTTGTTTATGAATATGATAAAGTTCATTTGAAGAAGAATGCTGTACCAAAATCCAACGCTACTAACAAGGAAAATAATTACAGCTTATTATCAGATGATGCTAGTTCAAATACCTCTGATATAATTAACGATGACGTCATTGGTGACTGTAGTCTAAAGACTGAACTTGCGCCTATTGAGTCAATAAACGTAGATGAAATTAACAACGAAGTAATTGAGCCTGATAATAATAATTCTACAAACCCAAATCTTCCTGATGGTACTAATAATGTGATTACTAGTGATAATTTGCTGATCATAAATAAGCCCGAAGAGTTTTCTTTGTATTCCATAGAAAAAACTTTTGACGTTCAACCACTACGTAAAAATTGGAGTTGGACAGTCGTTAAAGATTCCTATATTTCATTATCGTATATAAATTTGAAATTGGAATTAGTTTGTCACGTAAAAATTGATAAAGATCTAAATGTTACGGTAAGAAGCTTAACTGGAAATAATAATTTGAATGGTATAATGATAAAGGAATTAGAAGAAAGTTGTTGTTACGTTACAGATCGTAAATGCCAAAACGAATATCCTTATCGATATGGATGTAAATATTTCGTCAATCGATTGTGTTTGGCAGTTATTAAGATATTTAGAAAATAGTTTTTTCTGCAGTGGAACTGGATACAATGACAAAAAGTAACTATGAAACTAGCTATAATAGTAATTAAAATCTCAAACACACTATTATAAATGTTATTGAAACTCTGTATCTCATTTGCACAGATGTTCGCAAAGTTGTTCTGGTATATTGTTATCAGATGAAAAGTATAAAAAAAAAATGGAGGAGCACAGGTGCATTAGTTGTCGGAAATTGAGGTGTTTGTTACAAAGGCGTAAACATAAGATGACTGATTATGAAGTGCGATTGATTAATGTCATTCGTCGTTTATTTTTAGAGCGCAGAAAGCTCAAACGAGTTGTAGAGCAGGTAAAGTCTTGTTTAATTGTAAATAAATACCTTACAAATGTACTGTACTGTACTGTATCAACCTGTAAACAACCTACTGCTGAGCGAAGCCTCTTCTCAATGCAGAAGAAGGGTTGAAGCTTAATCCACCACGCTGTTCCACTGAGGGTTGGCGGATAATTGCCTACAATGAGTAACAATCGTTATCAGGTGTCTATGATAACAGCCGGGACCGATGGGTTTACAAGAAATATTTTTATTTTCAACGTTTGATCATTTCTAATTGTTTATTTTTTTTGTTTATATTTTGACTGACCCATTGGCGTAGTTTGCAGTGACCCTGTTTTCTGCTCCAAGGGTTGTGGGTTCGATTCCCGCCCCGAGTCTGGGTGTTATATATGTTTATTTATATAAGTATATCAGTCAACTATTACCTAAAACACAGGCATTAAGTTGCCTTCATTAGAAAGAGACGACCTTGTGTGTGTTAAACATATTTATATTTATTTATTTTTTGAAAAATTTTAAATATTTCTTTTTTAGATTAAAAGTTTACAGCAAAAATTATTAAATTTAAAAAATCAACGTGCTGAAATTGAAGAAGAAGTAGTAAGAAGGGTGGAAGAAAGTAAAGTAAGTTGTCTGAGAAAATTGCCGCTTTACCCGCTTTGCAACAACAAATGGTTTGAAATTGTATATTTGTTCCAAAAGCTAAGAGTGCTAAACAACGCCGGTATTCTGTAGAATGGCTATATGTAAGATGAGTGCTGTATAAACACATTAGAAACAAAAATTCTACCTTTACTATGTAAAGGGGCATTCATTTATTACATAAGACGATTTTCGCTAGTTTTCGACCCCCTCCTCCCCTATTATAAGGAAAAATAAGAATAGGCCGATCCACTCCCCCCTGTTTAATATTTATTACGTAAGAATCTAAAGGAAAAAATGAATACACGTTTGGTTTGTTTTAATGTTTACGTAACAATTTTGTTGTACCTTTTTGTAATTTATTTGTACTTAAAGCTAATTAAAAATAAATTTTTCCACTTTGGTTAGTTGGTACCTACTACTTTTTATTTTTTGATAGTAATAAACTTTGGTTTTAATTATTCATCTCTACCTACATAAGATTTTTAGTCCAGGCGCTCAAAACCCACTCCGAAAGGGGATCTGCCACTGGAACATCTCTAATATTACCTATACGTATCCGAGCGAACCTCGGCACTCGTGCGTTTACCCTCGATTTTTCAAAGTATAATTTTAACTTTGCGCATTTTTGTGATCTTACGTAAGAACTATGGAGACTCCCTCCTACCCCCTTGTAAGAGAAAATAAGACATGGTCGACCCTTCTGCACCCCTAAATCGTTTTTCGTAATAAATGAATGGCCCCAAAGACACTTTAATGATATACATACAAAACTCGATAGCGCTTTTTGATTTTCTAAGGGGATTTTTGATACTCTCGAAACTCAAAAGTTCTCGTATGGTAGTTCATTAAAAAAGGGGTATATTTCTAGCTGCTGGGTAATTAACTAACAATTTTTACATTTAGAAGACATTGAAGGAATTTGTTATGTTCTTTAAAATGTCAAAAAAAAAGTGTACAGAATAAATTAAAAAAATATATTTAAAACTTTTAAATTAATTCAGGCTCAGCTAGTAACTAGTAACTACTAGCTGAGCCTCAATTAGTATCGAAATTCGACAACATTGCGATTTCTCGCGATCGCGCAAGTTACGTAATAGCCCACGGGGTATAAAGTCGAAACTGTCCCGCCCAATTTTTTTTTTTTCTTTATATACCACGACGGTGGCAATCAAGCATACGGCCCGCCTGATGGTAAGCGGTCACCGTAGTCTATGGACGCCTGCAACACCAGGGGCATCGCATGCGCGTTGCCGACCCTTCAAAAACCTATTTACTCCCCTCTTGAAGGACCCCATACTGTAGTCCTGTAGGAAAACCTCGGCAGGGAGTTCATTCCACAGCCGAATGGTCCGTGGGAGGAAGTTCCTCTGATACCGAACTGTAACCCAACACCACACATTGCAACCCAAATGGTCCCGCCATTTGGGTTGCAATGTGTGAGCATGAATTCCCTGTCGATGGCGAGCGGTGCGATGATAAAAAGTGGCCGTTGGCACCATTTCGAACAATTCTTCGGAACACAACCCATTATACAAACGATAGAGCACGCATAGGGATGCAACATCTTTTCTTAGACTTAAGGGCTCGATATCGCTCGTAAGTATTGGATCGTCAACAATTCTCACAGCTCTCCTTTGAACCGAGTCAAGATGACCAAGCCGGTATGCCGGTGCTCCCGCCCAGAGATGAGAGCAGTACTCCATATAGGGGCGGACTGGCGATTTATATAGAAGCAGTCTTTGCCCCGGCGTGAAGTACCGCTTCGCTCTGTCAAGCACACCGAGTTTTTTGGATGCCATCTTGACCTTGTCTTCCAGGTGACACCGGAACTGTCCGCCCAGTGCGCGCGCAGCTCCAAGAACGCGCGCTCGCTGAGCGTGCACCGCGAGCGCGTGCACGTCGGCGTCAAGCGCGCCGTGCGCCGCCGCCTGCCGCGCGCGCCGCACGACAGGGCCGTCTGCGAGGTCTGCGGCTTCCAGTGCGCGGTGAGTCCACACATACGAGTTCACACACACACAGACACGTCCCCGGGAGTAAACGAGGAGGGAGGAGACGGCCTCGCAGGATCCAATCGTACCCGATGTCCCCCAGGATCGAACACCGCAACCGACTCGCCGCCACTCCACGGACCCCGACCGGTTCTCGTTGCCTACCCTTACGATAGGAGAGGTACGCCTCCAACGGTCTCCTTAGATATGGGGGCACTCCGAAGTATTTCAGTGCCTCCCGTATCACTACGACGACGCGTAAATAATCAGATAATTGTTTATTTATTTATTTATTTATTTATTTATCTTTGGGAAACATACAGCATACAATCACTACATATAAATAAACGATTCTAAACAAATCAAGCCAATAAAGTTTCCACTAAAAGACTAAGTGAAATCAAAATTAGTACAATAGTAAATTAAAAATCAAAACAGCAAGTATACCAAAAGTTAGTAATTACCTAATGGTTTCTCAACAGGTGAGTGAGTGTTTAGTGTGAGTTGTTAAGTAACTTTATTTAAAAGTTTAATAATATTTACATTTTTTTTTTTTACATAATTCGAATGAGAATCATATACCAAGTATTCTCCTTAAATATTGATATTAACTCACCATTCATCTGTATAATATTGTAAAATTGTAATTAATTATTGTATAATTATAGACAACGGCAAAACTCAAGTATCACCAGAGGAAGCACACGGGAGAGAGACCATCCCATTGTACCCAGTGTCCGAAGAAATTCTACAATAACCAACTATTGAAAGTAAGTTTATGATATAATTTATCAGGAAGCTTTGAAATTGACCCTTATTTCCCTTAGTTGCGTATAGAATTATCTGACAGATAAAGTGTTATTTGATGGTGGAACAGAAAAAAAACCACTCCTCTGTTCGATACTGTTATACTTCGGATAACTATCTGAAACTTTATTAGCATCTCATATTATTATTTTATTATCTAAAATTATTAAATTATATTAAATTATCTAAAAGTTTATCTCGCACTCTTACTGACACACTATTCGTTACTGATAGGCTATCAGAGACTTTATCAGAAGAATGTGAAACAGGCACTTCATTTATAATTATTATGACTCGTGGTGTCATTCTTAGAACTAAATCACTGATCTATAAAAAAACCCTAGATACACAATCAGCGTGTCAAAAACGTCCGTCAAATGAGCGCACATTGTGTGCTCATTTCAATCAGAGTATGGAGAGTAGTAGACTGGAATTTCTTTTATTATTATTATATTTTTTTATTATTCTATTTTTATTATGTTTATTAAGTTTTGTCCCTTTTTCGTTTTTAGTATATAGATACATACCGGAACTTTACATAGAACGATTGCAAATGGTAACAACAAACTTTGTTCTGTACATAAAAACCTGTTGTTGATAACCGCATTACGCTGGAGGAAGAGGTTAAAGTAATAAAAACTAAATTATTATAAAAGTATAAATATATTTGTTTAGAATACACAATATATATATATGTATAAATTTTAAAAACTTAAAATACTAAGTTAATGTATAAAAAATATTAAGTATAAAAATATACTCGACTCAATTCATGCCTTGTCCTACCGGCAAACTTGTGTCATAAATTTTATTGCTTTTTGTATACTGCATTGTAAATACAACTTTAAGTTATAAGCGTAAGGTTGAATTTCCAAAAAACTATGTCGTCATGAACATAAATCCTTTTGTTTATTTGGAGCATATTTGGCGACACCAAGGAATTTATATACAAACTGGAATGCTCACGCGCACTCATAAAACGTTCCTACGGCCGGGATTGCATCTCTTTCTACCATGGATTCAAGGGAACTCTCGTAAGAAAGAGACAAAATACCAGTAGTTAACGAAATGCTCGGAACGATTTTTCACTTTACATGTTATAAGTCAATGTCAACCTTATATCAGTTATTTCAAGGTGCATATTTGAATATACAATTTTATTAAGTGAGCGTTCCAGTTATGATATAAATTCCTTGAGCGACACTTTTAAGCGTTACTTTTGTATGAGACTGTGCATCTAGGGTTTTTTATAGATCAATGGACTAAATATATATTTTTAGATTAATATAGATGTTTTGTCGTTCAAGTATAATCAAGTATAACACGTTGCCTGTCCAGAGTATTTTGTTTAAGTAGCCGTGACGTCCAATTTTTTTTTTCGGCTAAACTGTTTCATTTAATGTACTTATGAAGGACATGCAAGTGCTTTTCAAAAAGAACTAAAATACTGAATATCAGGCATGCATTAATTTTAATGCACAGACGTGGCAGCTAGAATACCATGCATTACTTATATTGCACGGACGTTACGTATACATTTTCGTAATATTCATAGATATAATAAACTAATTTTTGTAAAAAAATATTGGTTTTCTATATATCATTTTCATATGAAATAGATGTAATTTTTACCGCTATACCCTACAACATTCGAATTTTTTTGTTACTAGCCAATATTTTATGTTACTAGCCAATTTAAAAAAAATCGCGGGACATTAGTGTTTTATTATTCCCAATTAACTGCTCATACGCCTGCAAAATAATAAAGATGTAGCTCACACGTCCAGTCTATAAAACCAAATTTAAAAATAATAGGTTCATGCATTACATGTAATGCACGGACGTCACAGCTGGACCAAAAATGCATTATATATAATGCACGGACAGGCAACGTGATAATTATGTATCAAACTCCAATGAGCACACTAGCATCTGCTTCAATGATTTCTTTGATGTTGATATAATATTGCCATATAAAACAATTCAAGTCAATTATTTATTTGATTTCTGCCACAGAAACACATGATGATCCACACGGGGGAGAGACCGTATAAATGTCAAAAGTGCCCCAAAGCTTTTATAACCAAGACTGCCTTAAAAAGACACGATCTGGTGAGTTTCTTGTATCTCTATCATATTTTTTCACCCTTAGTGAAAGTTTACCCTCATTAAGAAACGATTATTTTTAGAATTTTTGTCTATCTGTTTGAGTGTATGTTTGTTTACGCATCACGAAAAATCTACTAAACGAAATTAGACGAGGTTTCATTTAATTCACAACTTTAATCGTAGAGAATTAACTTAAAATCTGCCGGGCTAGCATGCGTACCGAGATATCTCTTGACGAGAGAGAGAGAGAGATAATATGTCTACATAAAGTATTTTCTCGATTACCCTAACATGCGCACTACGAGAGACAAAATTCTATTCCGAAGAAAATTAATTCTAATTACTTTATCTCGTCGATGATATTCTTCTTCAAACGTCAAAATCACGTCAAAATTCGACAAAATGTCGATGTCATGTTAACTCCCGTAGAGATAAATACCACAGATATGTAAAACTTAATGTTATCTCTTCTATTGACGTAACGAGAAGAGTATCACGTGCACGAACGTTAGCTACTGTAGACATAGAGATATAACACGAGAAAAGGGGTAGACAACATTCTGTCGTGCGAGCTTGCTAGCTTGTGTAGTTTTCATTTCGATCCACCGTTTAGTAGTGGAGTTATTACCCTATAAACAGTTATAGTGAAATCCTAACCAACACCAAGTCGTTTTGTACACGGGTATTAAACAATGCAGACAAGTATACCGGTGGGAGGGATGCGCTGTGCCGCGCTCCCGGCTGCATAGGTACCACCATCTTGCTTGTTTCTCCCGTGAAACATCTTTGCTGTGTTTCGGAGAGAAGGGCAAGACAGGCAGTGTAATTACTGGCATCGAGACTTTAACACCTTAACGTCGGGGATAGTGCAAATCCGCGAATCTACTACAGGTAGGGGGCGCGTATCTGCACTTAAGATAGTTTTACAGGAGAAGGTTAAAACTTTATATCTTTTTTATTTCAGTAAGTTTTAGGCTCATTTCTGCATAGAGAGTTTTATTTATGCTCCGTGTAATGTTAACAATAGATATTAGATGTTAAAGTTATAAATTTAGTCGCTACAACAGTTACGCGGATTTGATTTAACCATAAACTTACCGGAATGGTAATTGGTACCATAATTATAGTAAGTTATGCGGTATTGAAATCAAACTAATAATTAACAAAATAATGTTTAATAATCATAATATGATAATATAGCTTACAATATTTGTTTAAATGTATTATTAAGAAATACAAGAGCAAGAGCTTCATTAAATGAACAAAACAAAACTGAAAATGAGCTTTTACTCGTATTTTGAAATCTCTTCAAAATGTAAGCGTTGATCAGCTAAATCTTTTCGCGATTCATGTTATTGATATTCTTGCTATGTAATATTTCCTACTTAGTATGAACAACATAGATCGTATGCGTCTTTTTTTGGTTGAAATAAAGCTATGTTTTAGTCTTTCTAAACATCTTCGAATAGTTTTCTAGGAAGCCACTCTCTGTCTATTTTTTGTAGCCTCTTTAACGTAGATACGATAAAGTTCATGTTTAGGATATATTATGGGTTCTAGATACAATTTTGTTCTTTCCTTTCTGCAGTAGTGAGAACGTAGTTTAGGCATGTCCCTTAAAATGTTTTTACAAATTATTTTAACGAATGGCAAGACAATGCAGTATCTTTAGGTCTTCTTGTCGTATCTCTATTAGAATTATCTCCTAGCCAGTACCTTACTGTCCACGCCTTAATACCCAATGTTCCTAAAAATGTCTTTGAACATACTCTCATTTTTTTGATTATTTAACTTCAAATACCTCATAGATTTTTGTAATACCTCACCTTGTATCCGTCCTTCATTTTCTTTTCATTCGATTTTTTATGTACTAAAGTTGAAACAAATATTTTCTTCGACATCTCATCTCCCAAAATTATTTAAAATACCCAGTCGTACACTTTCTGAAAACTTTTCGCAGTTAATCACATTACTACTTAAACATTTGCTTGAATTACAAGCCTCACCAAGTTTTCGCGCTGGTCTTATGGAGTCCTATAAAAAATTTCCTCAGCAGTCTTTTTAAAACCTGTGTATTCCTGACTAAGACTTCCTAAGTCTTTTTGAAGACATTAATTCTGCTTTTCGTTTCCTTGTCCTGGATTCGTTTGCAAATTCAGTTCTAAATTTCTTTTATGAAACTAATCGTTATTACTGTCTATTGATATTGAAGCTATCGGTTCAACATTGGTTATTTCAGAGAGTTAACGTAATTTGGATCAGCAACAGAGTCATCTGATGAAAAGTCAAGAAGTAGTAATTCATTTAGAGAAATATTGTTTTCAGTACATACAACCTCCTTTCCTCCGAAAAATATGGCAAATTAATGGTCGAAGTCATAATATGGTAAGACACGTTATTTGCATCACCTCTTTCCAGCAGATTAAATGGTAAAGTACTGAAAGTGGTGGTGTCACAGTTAGCTAAATCTACATTATCTTCAGTAGGCTCTTCTTGATTTCCCGTTTCCGAATTAATTAAACTGGCTGAATCTCCAGAGAATTCATTGGTATTTTTATAGGTTGCTGTTTTCTGTTATAGGTAGTTATTTTGCTAAAAAGTTTAGGTATTAGGTGGGTTAGGATAAAAATATGTGCTGTAAGTTATTTGAAATAGTACTAAATGCCAATATTTTATTGAAAGCATAATTTTAAAATGTTGTTTATAGACTTACCTGTTGTGGAGCTGATTATTTTTGATTATAAAAATCGAGTTTAACAACACAAACAAATCACAAACATGCTCCAAATGATGACTGATCACATACGCGGTACTGATACTTGCCGGTCCTAAATACGCGGTTTTGTTTTTGGGTGATTTCTCGCTTTCTAGATGTCGAATGACAGTAACGTCGAAATGGCGGATAGCACTGAAAATCCTGCGTGAATTGCCCGCAAAATCTCAAATTGGCTACATATGTCAGATACGCGGTAATAACCAATGTTAGTTACGCGGATTTGCACTATCCCCGACGTTATGTCTCTGGATAGGCAACACATAGATGAGTTGCCCGGGCTAGTTCCAGGTAAACTGGTTTATGTTCATGGGCGACGTTAACCACTTACCATCAGGTGGAAATTTTGCCAGTTTGTCTATCCAACTAACATGAAAAAAAAGTCGCGGTTAACGGCTAATCGAATATCTATTTTCAGGTACATACAGGAGTGAAACCATATAGTTGTCCACACTGCGGTAAATCTTTTACGCAGTCGAATTCAATGAAATATCATATAACGACCGTTCATCTGAACATGCCAGCTCCCTACAGGAACAGAAGAAATAAAATTGATGCGCAATAAATATTTATTTAATATGATTCAATCCCTACTATTAGTTCACACTCCATATATATAAGGCCACCAGAACCAGATACCCAAACATAAACTACAATTATGTCGATATGTGCCCAAATAGTTTAGGTGAAATTTTAAATAAATTTAATTAAAAAAAAAAAAAAACAGTCAATATGAGTCATATAGTATCAAAAACGGCATTCTCCACATTTTTCTCAAAAAAGTTATCTATGCCAAAATTTCTTCTATAATCAGCTCTTCCATTTGAGTTAATAAAAAAATGGAGACTGCCGTTTTTGATACTTAATGACTCATATGTTTAAAATTTTTAAAATATGGTATTAGTTATTGATAAAATTTTGGATAAACTATAAAAATAATCAGTATTTTTGTTATTTGTACTTTTTTTTGCAGATAGGCCACTACGGCACAGCATTGACAATATTATCTTATATCTTTAAACGAGCAATTCTTGTATATATATAATCTGAATCTCGGAAACGGCTCCAACGATTTTCATGAAATTTAGTATGCGGGGGGTTTCGGGGGCGATAAATCGATCTAGCTAGGATTTGTTTTTAGAAAATGTCGTTTTATCCCTTTTTTCACGCAATTAAAAAATATCATTAGAATACGAAGGTAAATTTCGCTGGTATTGTTAAGCTTATAATAGCTCGGATGGGAATCGCGCGGATTCGAAATCAGAAAACGCGGGTTCGAATCCAGGTGTATTAACCTTTGTATACTAGTGCATTGGTCTCTCAAACCGACAAGTCAACAATTCGATGTTTTCTCAACATCGAAATATTAATTCTATGGACTTCGGGTCAGCGCTAATAAGTGTCTGAACCAAAAGAGTTCCAAAATGCGAAAAGTTGTACAATTCATGTCCAGTGGCGTAACTACCGGAGGACTAGATGGTGCCTTGCACCGGGGCCCCCAAGCTCAGGGGGGCCTCAGAACCTGATTAACAAACCAAATTGAACTATTGGAATTTGCTTGCGTGTAGAACCTGGACGGTCCCTGCTGTGCATGATGAGCAGATGATAAAGTAGCTTTTAAAACTACCTTTAAAATATTTCAACACAACTATTTATATTTTGGCTTGTATTGATAAAACTTAAACAGTTTAGTTGGGGCCCTAGTTTATTTTTTGTACCAGTAGGACCTTTGGTCACCTAGCTACGCATTTGCGCATGTCAGTCTGTTTTAATGTTTAGTGTCTACTGTTTTTGGTCGTCAGTGATGAGACTGAACACTCGTCAATAATGCAGTTCTGTATTGTGAAATCTTGCAAAAACTACCCGAGTAAAATGAGAACAAGAAGATGGTGTATCATATTTTCGGGAAGTAAACATTTATCAACGATATAAAAGTATTATTTATCGCTTAGAAACATAGTATTTCATCCAAAATTCAATTAATATTAAAAACAAATGGCAAAACAAACCAAAATGAACAAAACGTATATATCTGTCCCTTTCTAATACGCTACGCGTTCATAAGACGGAGTACAGTAATGTACAGTAGACGCATACAGCTTGTTGCAAGCAAAATTAAGCTATAAAAAGTACCTCATCAGCTAAGACATACAATGTTTTAGTTTGTTTATAAAAATACACATGTGTAGGCGTATTTATAGGTTTACTTGGGATAGGTACTTTTTTTTGTGAATTTTTATTACACCCGAAGTCCAGTATTATTATGTCGATGTTTCTCAGAAATAAATATAATACAGTATATAATCAGGGCCGGATTTAGAGGTGTGAAGGCCCGGGGCAATGGAGTAGTGGAGGCCCCTTGATCTGAATCACCTATTCCTATTCCTAAGGGTCGTCCCAACTGCGGACAGCTCCAACTCGGTTGGCTCTATTGTGGAAGCGGATTTGGGGGCGCCTCTTTTGTGGATGTGGGGACCCCTCTTTTGTGGATGTGGGGGCCCTCTTTTGTGGATGTGGAAGCCCCTCTTGTGGATGTGGGGGCCCCTCTTTTGTAGATGTGGAGGCCCCTCTTTTGTAGATGTGGAGGCCCCTCTTGTAGATGTGGAGGCCCCTCTTTTGTGGACGTGGGGGCCCGAGGCAGTTGCCCCACTTGACCTCTCCTAAATCCGGCCCTGTATATAATACAGACGAGATTAAATCGCAGTATGAGACACCGTGCGCAAGATATGTGTGATGCCGATGGGCGCGAGTATATAAGGTTAAATTAGCCAGTCAGTTACTCAGTCGAAGAATCATTAATTGGACCATCTAATTCGGTTCCCGCATTGGAGTAGACTGTGTCGTCGATAGAAAGGGTGATAGATAGGTGGAAAATATTCTAAAAGGCATAGGTCTTTTTTTTCTCATGGCTGATTTTTCTTTCCTGTGGAAATAAAATCTCTAGTTCAAAGTTTGAAGTATTTTGTGATGACCTAATTGACCTCCGTGAAAAGAACTTCTGTCTCGTTGGAGTATTTGAAGAACATCGAGAGTGGATGACTTAACTCAGAACCCGAATCTAGGGCTCCACTAGACTCGATCCAAACATGTCTACGACGGCCGGCTGATCGAGTGGTCAGGCAACTGGACACTTTACGCAGCGGTCGCGGGTTTGAATCCCGCCAGGTGCAGATAATTTGTATGACGAATATAGATGTCTGCACCGGGTCATGCATGTGTATTTATGTATATATGTATTTATATCTTAAATTTATTTCCGTTCCTAGTACCTGTAACACAAGTTCTTACGAACTTAGCACGAGGCTAGGTTAACGTGGTGTGATTGTTGGTTAATATTTATTTATTTATTTAAGTCTGCCAAATAAATTTAAATTAATAGCTACATATATAAATAAGAAAAGAAGGTAATAACCTACCTAACGAAAACTTAACTTTAAAACTTCTTCTGATAAGTAACCTCAGTTTTTTCAAAAGATTTTCCAAGAACGCCTTTCTCAATAGTCTAGTTCGCCAAAAAAAAAAAATCACACATTGTCTTACCGAACTCTAAAAACGCAAACTTACCACGTAAGTCACCTTCAATGTTTTCTGTAGTTTCATTCTCAGTTGCACTCAGTCTATTTCCTGCTAGATCTGTCCGAAACAAAAATAGTAATAATAAAGTTAATTTAAACTTTTGAATTTATTGACGACGAGAAAACAATAAAATATCTTACTATAATAACAGGTATTCTTACTTCTTATGCTTATTGCTGTACCGCTAACACCTTCCCGCACGTTTAAGTAGATTAATAACTAATGTATACACACTTGTTGCGTAAAAACACCAGTTTTATAATCACAAAAACAAAAATATTTACACGTAAGTATCAAAGACCAGAGTGGCCCAAGTCACATGAGCCCTAATGGCGGGAAATACGACTAGAGTGACCCAAGTGATGGGTCACTATGCTCTATTAGTATTGTTTTAAGAATCAAAATGACACAACAATTTTTTTAACGCCATCTATGATTGTTTACTGAAATTACCTTCTACTCTGACCACACTGAGCCACTCTGGCTATGAACTTAGGGGTTTCAAAAGGGGCATTGCCGTGGTCAACTAATATATCACAAATTATGCTTTGGGCCGCTCTGGTTCTGGTGGCCTTATATATATTTGAATATATCTCGTTCAAATTTTCAAAATTTTTTGCTTGTCATCTAATAATTAAAAATTTGTGAATCGTTTTTAATATTATTTTTTTTTTACCATTATAAAGTCATATAACTATGGACGCCGTTTTTATATAATTATCATGTCGCTATGGTAGAAGCAGTGGCTGATTAACAGTTTCGTAATGGTTAATTTTGATAGGATTTGCATAGTATAATACTATTAATTTCCGTCATAATGCTGTCCTAATTATTCTTATACCGATTAATAAATAAACCAGTAATTGTATTAAATTTTAATTATTCTTATGTCTTACAGTTCTGAGCTCAATATGAATCCAAATTTACAAAATAGCTATATAATATTTCTATCGCTTATCGACAGTGTGATTATTTTTTTAGCAGATGTTTTTTCTTAATGGCCACGTAATATCACTATCAGTAGTTGTGTTCAAAAATCATTCAAATCAAAACATAATATGTTGATTAGTTGAACAAAATCTTTATTAAAATTATATGTAGGTGCATCCTATTATAATATTATAAGTGCGAAAGTTTGTTTGGATGTTTGTTACTGTTTCACGCAAAAACTACTGAACGTATTCAAATGAAACTTTACAGTAATATAGCTAATACATCAGAATAACACATAGCTTACAATTTATAAAAATTATATGTAATTTGGCCATAATATAAGATATTTTAAAAATTATCACGAACGCGTAAAGCGAAAACGCGTAAGTTCCGTCTGTTACCTGGCGCTTACGACCTTTTGCGAGAATGCGAGTGCCTGAGTCAGCGCGGCGCGGAAGACGAGGGTAGAGGGGCGGTCCAAGTATTTATGTATTTATTTCATCAACATACAATTATAACATCCTTACAGTTTACACCAATGCGATGCTACAAGAAACAATATTCACAACATTATTCAAGAGGAATTCCCAATTACCCTCCGAGATAAATCAACATGTATTCGAACCTCATTCAGTAGCCGCAAAGCTTGTGATATGGGGGCATTCTTAAGTAAATTTTATTTAGCTGATGGCACGCAAAATGCACCTGGTTGGCACCGTGCACCGACCTTAGGTATACAAAAATGCAATAGGCCTATATATATCTGGGTGATGTATCCAGCCGCGTAACACGCTCACCACGTATCTAATGAGAGCAACGTTTCTTCGCACAGATAGCATGTTGTATCCGACCATACCCATCTATGTATAATATAAAAATAAGTCCGGTTTTCCTTCCTGACGCTATAATTCCAGAACGCACGAACCGATTTCCATGGTTTTGCATTCGTTGGAAAGGTCTCGGGCTCCGTGAGGTTTATAGCAAACAAAATTCAGGAAAATTTTCAACAGAAAAGCAGGAAAACAGGGAAAATCATTTTTCACATACAGCGCCATCTCTGATACATAGCATGTACTACTTCATCTTTTAATCCCCAAACGAAATGTTACAAAAAACGAAGCATTCTGGTGGCGAAACGAAGTTCGCCGGGTTTGCTAGTCCCTTATGAAAATGGAAATTATTCCTAATATATAGGTAAACTCTTTATAGTTCTAAGAAATAGAATAAAAGAGTTATAAAAACTTTGTTAGAGTTTTATTATAGTAAAAAAATCATGTACAGTATTCTCAAAAAAAAAAAAAAAAAAAACTAAAAAAGTCTTTATAAGTCTTTTATTCTATTTTTTACAACTATATAGAGTTTAGAATTCAATAATTTCCATAAGGGATGACGAATAAGCTCGGATACATAAGCGGAAAGTACGGATATGCACCGTACTCTTGTAGATATAAAAATCTAGTAAATTTATTTTGAATTTTTTTTAACACTTGTACATATTTGTACTCATGTGGACTCCAGATAATGGCATTCGTTTCTAGATGGCTCCGTACAAGTTCGTTATTCAAATATTTTTATTACAAGCGTGTAATGACGTGCCATCGCCGAATGCGCGACCCGAACGCGGTAGACATCATAAATGGTTATGTTCATTTTGAGTTTTTTCTTATAGCTAATTCTCTATCTATCCAAAAATATTAAATTATGATGTGTTCAATTAATCACTACACGTAACATAAAAAAAGCTATCTTGTAATAAATAAAAAACAAAAATAAACTCCCTAAAATAAGGTACTTTCTAACTCATCTGTCTGGCAATACTGATCGTATTTCGTATAGTTATTTTTTTAACTTACTTATAAACTTATAAACCAAAACCGCGGCTTTGATCACTTTTAGACTATTATTAAAAATCTAGTTTCGATTAATAAAATATACTTTAATATATAAAATTTCTATACCTACATCTGTGGCTGATTTGGGCATTGTTCTTTAACTAAATTTTTATAAATAATTTAATAATTAATTATTAATAAATTTGATTTTAGTTTTGGTTATTTACTTATAGGTTGTATTTATGTAAATGTATGTTTCATGACTAATCTGCTGCACCGTTTGTGATGAAATTTGATATAGATTGTCTGAAGTCTCGGGAAGGACATAGGTCACTTTTTATCAATACACCCACGCGGGCGAAGCACGGGCGAATCACGGGTGGAAGCTAGTTATTAATAATTATGTCTAATACGGTAAAGTACTAGACTTTTAAATGTTTAATTAAAATTGCACATAAAGATTAATTTTATTACATTTAAACTCGATGCGACTGCTACAGCAATAATAAATGTTTACAAATCAAAAAGGAACGTTTGTGAAACTCCGAAAAAAGTCTATGTTGTATAAAGCGGAGTCATATTTGATTTGTTTGAACGCATCTGTCGCAAAAATACCATTTTGATGTAAAACTTTTTGCGTTAAACCCAAATCGGCGAAATCAAAACTTAATCCCTGTTTATTTGAAAAAATGTAAAATAACCTCTTAGTTTTTTTTAACCTTAAAATGAGGCTTCATCTTCTTCATCATCTTCACACTCGCAATGAAACAAATTAAATGAATAAATCAATAATTATTTTTTTTACTGAAATTTTATCTTCACATTTTCATTATAAAGATTTAAATAATGTTTACGCTGTTTTTCAGATTAACATTAATTTCTATAGTCTGAAAATATTTCTTACCTTCAGCCAAAAAAAATATAATAGATATGGTCGTAGTTTTCTGTTGCTTCTACATAACGTAATCTTCAAATAATTAACGAATTATAAATATTAACTTATCTGTTTCTGAATTATGGACTACAAAATAAATTATTCGAATGTTAAATATTAGTAATAACAGGTCGAGATAAAAAGCTATAAAATTTATAATTATATGTAAAACATGAACGCAGCCGCAATTTCAGACTTAACAACATGGCGATAATTATCTGTTTCCTATTGATGACTCATGTCATTATGGTTTAGTGTTTACCATTAACGAAAAAGTCGATTTCATAATCGTTAAAACGTTAAATGAAATTAGAAATGGTATTTCATTTTACAAAAATTTAAAATATCATTTGTTTATAAACATGAACAAATGCCATATTTTGGATGCCATCAAAATTTTTTTCACCTCTTTTTTCGATGTTGAATAGATTTCCATGTTATTTTATTCTAACTATACGAATAAATACTACAGAATACAAAATTTTCATTTAAATTGTCTTTATAATGGTTTAAATTTATTATCATAAATACTAAAGTCTTTTAACATGTTTATAAGGAAACAATTTTTACCGAATAATATTTAATGTCACCTATAATCGATTAATCGCTGCCACGCTGTATGTACGGTTACGTCACTACCGAAGCGTCCCACAGATACTGTCATGGCGCATGCTGCATAGAAAAATAAGGTCTCATCAAACATTTTGCGCTTGATAGTCGAAGTAATCAGTTAGTAATCTGTGGCGTTACCTTTTCACTATGAGTAATATGTTTTATTGTTCGTTCGTTAGTATACATTATATTATCTGTGAATGTGGCGATACATTTCCAACCGAGGAAGCATTAAAAGATCATTTGGAAAGAGATCATAATCACAAAGTTCAAATCGAAAGAAATGAGTACAAGTGCGACACGGTACGTATCTAATTTTGCCTTTTAATACTGTTTACCTATTCTTTACTAAATGGGCGCGAAGTTTTTGTCTAGGGCTAAATAAAATTAATCAATAATTTATAAAAATATACATTATAAAAAAGCGCATTGAATATCGATAAAACAAACGTTAAAATTGTTAACAACCTTGTTTAAAAAGTTCTCTTGTAATTGCTACTAAATATTAATAAAAAAAGCAATATGCAAATTCTAAATATACACTTTTAACTTAACCCGAAAATGTCTTTTACTGTTTATATTTGTTCCAATTGTCATTAAAATATTGTTTTATTTTGCATTATTCACTAACGATAAGCCGTAACGTACTTTAAGATATAAAAATAAATTATTTTTATGACATTTTAAAGAATAATGACACGTTTTTAGTATTAGGTACGGAATAGTATAAAATTAAGGTTGCGTTTATTTTATACTTAAATGTTAATCGAAACAAAAATTCATTTTACATATTTTATTTTATTACAATTAATGCTAATCACAAATGTTTTGAATACATACACAAATCATTTTATATTTTAATTAGTAATAATTTTTAAAGTCTTAAAATCTCTTTCCATATTTTTGTTAATTGCTAACTTAACGTATAAACTTATAATATACTATTTTTTTTTAAATTAAAAAGTTACATATATTTAAAAAATATTGTAGAAAACTTACGAAATATATAATAATGAGAAGTAATTAAGAATTACGACCATCTAGATTGATCTATCTTTGTACAAATGGCTTTACGTTCCTACATGTATTCAAATTATTTACAATGTATTGAAACAATTATTATAGATATCTAAATCATAAACATATAAAATTCCTTTTTATGAATATAAAAATGTAAAAGAAACAAGATGATTTAGATTCCAGGTGATGAGACTTTGATGTCTACGGTTGAGGGTTTTGCCATTTTTGATAATTTGAAGTGACACTACGTGACTGCATTTGGCAAATGTACTTTCAATATATATATTTCAATAAAATAAAGAAATTTTTGATTTCATTTTATATTCTTTTGATATCTTATATCTTTAAATGAGCAATTCTTGTATAATATTATATATATATATATTCTAAATCTCGGAAACGGCTCCAACGATTTTCATGAAATTTAGTATACAGAAGGTTTCGGGGGCGATAAATCGATCTAGCTAGAATTTATTTTTAGAAAATGTCGTTTTATCGTCCTTTTTACACAATTAAAAAATATAATTAGAATACCAAGGTAAATTTCGCTGTTATTGATAAGCTGTTAATAATAGCTCGGATAGGAATCGGGCAGATTCGAAATCAGAAAACTCGGGTTTTAATCCAGGTGCCTACAGACCAGTTTTTTTTTCCTTTTTATCGAGTTTCGTCTTTTGTGAGAAAAACTATTATTGAGGGTCCTTTTTGTTTTTTATTTAAATAACCAGTTCCTATTATTTTATTATTATGTCGGTAAGATCGAAAATATTATTTATGTTTCATTAGTATGTAATCTATCTAAATATAATTTAACTGAGCAAAGCTTGGTCATCCAGGTACTATACATATATTGAAGATAGTTTGTAACGTAGCATGTATTTAATGAACTCAGGTTTATATCATTGATCAGTCGTAACAATCATTAATTCTTATATCATAGATTTCTTTCATTCCAGTAAAGATTGGGATTGAAGTGACAGATGTTATTATAATTTTCTGACTATTTTGATGAGGTTTGGCAGTTTGGTTATAACTCAGTTCCATATTGTCTGTCCCTGCCATAAATTTTCTACTACAATTCGTTCTATGCTGTTAGCCCAAAATGATTTCTCTCAGCAAATTAATAGTTAATAAGGAATATTTTGAATATGAATAAATTGAACGCTTCGTACGTAAAATGAATCATTTTCTTAAATAAAGGAATTGGGCTTAAAAGATAGTTTGAAAGCAGTTGGTTGACACCGTTGCATCAAACCCATTGCTCGTTTAATAGCACCGTGCTTACGTAATTTGGTAAATGGTGAGTAATATACAGCAAAACGGTACTCTCAGGCTACGTTCAGATGACAAGCGCTTAACGCGCGTTGAACGCGTGCTAGATTTTTCTACGGCGTTCACATGACACACGCGCTGACGCTGACGCGCTGGTCAGGCGTTGAACGCGCGTTGCCGCGGTTGTTTTTTAAATAAATAAAAAACAAAGTTAATGATTTCTTCCTATAATTAGGTACTTTGTTCTTTCGTTAAATTAAATAGTTCTTGAAATAATTATATTATTTTTTTCCCCCGGACTTTCATCCCCGCTCTCCCCTACATAGTCTTGAAATAATTATATTATTTTTTTCCCCCGGACTTTCATCCCCGCTCTCCCCTACATAGTCAATTTTGCCACGGTATTAAAGATTGTTTTGATATGCCATGTGAGTGTTTCCCGTGAGATTACCTACTTGAAAAAACTATGTTAGATTCAGAATTTACATTTTCATAATTCAAAATTTAAGCATTAAAAGAAACAATAAATTATCAAAAACAAAAATTATAAAAAGAAAATTATTAGAATCATACTGAATATTAAAACGATTTAACAAATGTTATGTTTAATTTGTCTTAACCTATTGTGACCAACCAAAATAGGTAACAATTTTGCACGTTTTTAATTACGTGCAATATTATGAAGTTACGAATCGATTGTTTGTACCGATCGCGTTGAAAGGGGGTGATAGTTTATTAATATTATAATTCACGTAGACATTTTTAAAAATAAAAAATATTTTGTGACTAAACTACTGGATGTATTTTATTGATTTTTTGTATGTTTTTCTATTTCATCAATAAATAAATCTGTATTAAAAGTTTCGATTTCCATTTCGAACAATATTTGGACGTGATGAACCCTAAAATACATCAATCCGCGTCGAAAGCGCGCGCTCAACTGAACGGTAACATAGAAATCCAATGATCTCAAAGCGCGCGTTGACAACAGTCGAGCGCTAGCGCAGCGTTCAACGCGCGCTTCATTAAAACGCGCGTTAGCATGTGAACGGCCTGAATAAAATTCATGTAGTTGTAAACGCGCGTTATCATAACGCGTGTTAAGGGCTTGTCATCTGAACGTAGCCTTATAACGCGTTTTCTTGTCCCTCGTATAACACATGTTTTCCCCAATATAACGCGGTATTTTTCCACGTTATATTTCTATTATAGCAAATAAACATGTAACAAAATTGTTTCTGGAATTCTGTCATTTATTTGAAATTAACTGTTTTTAAGTTACCCATGTATACGCTTTTTATTTAAAATGTTCTTAGTTTGATTTTAATTAAACGCTCATATTTCGTTCGTTACATATTTTTTCCTTAATATTCAATTTGAAATCCCTCAAACGAGAAAAGTTAAGTGAATAATTTGTTTAAACGCGTTATAAGGGATCATATGAGCGCGTTAAACGAAAACGCTCGTACAACGCGTTTTTCTATAACGCGGAATTAATCAACCGTGTTATAGGTTGGATTACTGTATTGTAAAATCAGATCAAGATATTATACAGCCAAGTACTCGTTAAAATGCAAAGAAATCAAACAATAATGTATCATCTCATCATTCATAACAGTATTTAAATAGTACACTCACCGGCACGGAAACTTGGCCAAGTATAAAATTTGTGATAACTTCAGTTTTTTTCAGTTTACACTACAAATTTAGGCCAATTTTGATCGTTGTTCATCCAATTAACGTCTTTAATCATTTTTAAGCATAAATAATGTTCTTTTTAAGTTTATAATGAAGTTTAAGCACAAAATCACATTTACACAAAATTAAACACTGCAGTTTTGAGCACTAGTAATTAAAAACTGTTTGATCTTTGGTAAACTTTTTAACTTTTTAATATCGCGTGTTTCCTCCTCTAGCCCTTATGACCGCCTGCATTCGATCTGGCATGCTTTGGATGACATTTTTGATGTCCAATTGCGATAAGTCGCGCCATGCAGTCAGTGCGGCATCTCGAAGCTGGCTAAGAGTTTGTGGTGGGTTCGATGCTGTTTTAATTGTCCTTTTTAGCTTATCCCAAATATGCTCTATTGGATTTAAGTCGGGGCTGCGAGCTGGCCACTGCAATTTTTGAATACCAACCTCTTGAAGGTACTCATTTACGATATGAGCGACGTGTGGACGTGCATTATCATGCATTAAAATGAATTGATCATATCCAATAAACCCTCCAAAGGGTACAACATGTTCTTGAAGGATATCCTCGATATATCGTGTTGCAGTTAGAGCGTTATTGACGATGACCAATTCTGTACGTGCATCAGAACTAACGCCACCCCATATCATTATAGAGCCTCCACCAAAACTCACTGTTGGAGTGGTAGTAATCGCCAGATATCGTTCACCTTTCCTTCTCCACACACGTTGTCGACCATCAGGTGCATTTAAAGCGATCCTGCACTCGTCCGTAAACAAAACTCTTGCCCATTGTTCATGAGACCAGTTAGCATGTTCGCGGGCAAATTGAAGTCGAGCTGCTCTATGCTGTGGGAGGAGCTGTGGGCCACGGGCTGGTCTTCTCGCTCTTAAATTAACTTCCTCCATACGTCTTCTCACCGTACGCTCACTAACATTTACATTCCTAGAGATTTGAAGCCGCTGCTGGATCTCGACCGCAATAAGGAAGCGATTTCTTAAAGTCTCTAACACGATAAAGCGGTCGTCACGAGCTGACGTGCAACGTACACCACCACTACCTGGTCTGCGTGTACAGAGGCCAGTCTGTTGGTACCGTTTTAATGCATATTGCATTGAAGAACGTGGTACGTTAAGGATAGTAGCCACTTCACGATGGGTCATCCCTTGTTCCACTAATGACACTGCTTGTGCTATCTGACTTGGTGACAAAGGCATTTTTATGGATCCTTAGGCGCCTTTAGATGTTTATTTATCACAATAAAACCAAAGAACTTCGGCAACTTAACACTTACAAATTCCACAACACAATTCAAAATGTAGAGTTCGTCGGATAAATGACACAATTCAACTAAACTTCAGAACCCAAACCATAATGCACTTCAACTTAGTTAATTACCCTCTTAGGATTAACGTAAACATTATTTCTACCCACTTATACAATAAAAACAAAGTTAGACACACTTAAAAAATTTTTATCGCATGTTATGAGTTTGGCCAAGATTCCGTGCCGGTGAGTGTATATGTATGAGTGTATGTACATGAGTATGTATGGTATTTACATAAAATCAAAATCAAAAACAACTTTATTCAAATTGGCCCCACGAGCACCTTTAAATCATCATTTTACAAATTAAAACTTTAAGTGCCAGTTTCACCACTTGCTAATAAGTTCTGGATAACCTAACTGGCACTTATTTTGACAGATAACCCATACAGTGACCTGTAAAAAAAGTGCGATGTAGGTTAGCCGGAACTTAATAGTAAGTGGTGAAACTGGGTCTAAAGTGATTATTATTTTTGTAAAAGTAAAGCTACCACCAATTCGGAATGTAGATTCTGCAGAGAAGAATATAATTATTATTTAACGATTTACTATACGAAGGCCTCGAAATATAGACTTTTTGCACCATTTCCACCTGTTCAATTTTTTATTTAATCCATTAATAAGGTTACCTGGAAGAGATTACTCTTAAGTGATAAGGCCGCCCTTTCACCTTTTTCTTTTTGTTGTGTATTTTTTATTTTGTGTACACTTATCTTGGTCTCCAATATTTATAAATATATTTTTATTTGATTCGATTTCAGTGCGAAAAAATCTTCGCATCGGAAAAGGCATGTCTCATCCACCAGCGGGTACATACCAATCCGAGGGCCAAGAAGGAGAGGGACTCCGCCGAGAAACGGAGATATTACAGCATGAAAAATATCGTGTGTGAAGTCTGTGGCAAGAGATATGCGGTGAATATTTCTATTAAACCTTGGTTTTCTTAACCCGCACCATGTGACGCCATGTAGATATTTTATCAACAAAAATATATCATTAACTTTCATCTGATAAATAACGTTATACGTCAAATAGCTTTATCAGTAACAAGTGAAACATCCCTTTAACACAAATATCCGTAACCGAAACCATTCTAAAGTAACGGATAATTCGAAAAATTTGCATATCTGTAACGAATATAATATATATCTGTATCCATATCCAGTTCCAAAATTTTTGTATCCATAACATTCCTGATTCGTGTAAACAATACAGATCAGTAACGGTCTGGGCACAAGATTTTATCCTACCGGGGTCCATTGATGGTTAAGAATATTCATTTTTTAAGTTATATTAAAATATTTTATAGGGTATGTTTTCAAAACTTTCAGTCCAACGCAGCCCTACGGTACCATCAGCGGGTTCACACCGGCGAGAGGCCTTACAAATGTTCAGAGTGCCCTAAGAGTTTCACGATGCCCTTATTCTTACAAGTAAGTATTCTCAATACTTTTGTACTTCGAATAATTAATGAAAATTTTGATATAAACACACTTTTAAAATTAATTTCAATGTCGTTATTAAGAGAAAACTAAAATAGCTTTGTATACCATTTTAGAAGCGAGTATAAATGCGGAAAATTGAGCCCACAACCAATACCAGTACCATTATATCACTACATATTATAAAACAAAGTCTTCCTTCACATCTATCTGTCTGTCTATTCGCGTTTTCACTAATAGATAGAGTGATTCATGAGGATGGTTTAGGTACATATACATACCCGAGTGCAGCCGGGGCGGGCCGCTAGTGTATAACATATAGATGATGAAATCTTATAGAAACAATTACAGATGTGGTATAAACACGAGAAAGAATAATAAAATTGTAACTCCAAGTTACCGACTCCTCCAAGTAAACGTTTTCTTTTAAGGGATAAGATATACATACACATATAATATCTCAGAAACGATTTTACAATTGTCAATTAATAAATTTAAAGCTTAAATTAAGAAAAGATTATATAAATGACAAAGATGTGTAGGATTACTAACACTGTCTTTCATGCAAGACATACGACTGGGTTTGTAATTTTTGAGTAATGTATTGACGGTTTTTAAAAGAGTAACTTTTGAGTTTCTTACCGGTTCTACTTAGCAATATCTACGTACCGAATCTGTGGTAGCTTTGTATATATATAATAATAATATAATAATAATAATAATAATATATAATTATTATTATTATTATTAGCTTTGTATATATATGCATTAGATATGAATCATTTGTAAATAACGCGGTATACGGGATCACACGAGCGCCTTATACGTGAATGTTTGTACAACGCGTTTTACTATAACGCGGAACTATCATTCCGTGTTATATGGGGATAACTGTACACATAAGAAATCAAAATGTTAAACATTGATAGTTTTATGTAATAAATTCGAAAAACGAATGCTAGAGATTATAAAATATTAGTTTTTTTAAATCTGTGTTTGTTCCAGTGACACCAAAAAAATTATGTTACATAACTAGTCTCACACGCTCCTAGCCATTTGATTATTTTTTGTTATATTTTTAAAATTATTTACAGATACACACGCGGACACACACCGGTGAGAGACCGTACGAGTGTCCGCAGTGCCCCAAGGCCTTCAGCAACAAAGCCGCTCTGTTGAGACACGACCGGGTGAGATGCTTGATCTGACTTTGTTTAGATAAATTTGTACTAAAGTTATGAGAAAGGTGGCATTTTGTCACTTGTATATCAGTTGTAGATTACTTTTTGACTTGTGGTAGATCGATGGCAGATCAAAGAAGATATGTCAGTTGTAAATTAATTGAATATCAGTTTTAATCTGTGGTTGGTCATTAGTAGGTATGGAATAATGGTAGAGCTTGAACTGAACTGGATGGCAAAGTCTCTACTCCATATAGAAGAAGGGTTGGAGCTTAATCCACCACGCTGGTCCACTACAAGTTGGCAGATATTTTTCCCTACCATGAGTAACTATTGCTGTCAGATGTCTAAGATAACCATATTAGTTAACCCCCTAAAATTACCTAAAATAAGCAGCCCAAATTCTTGGTCCCTGGCGGCCTTATTCCTGGTTACGGTAGCGGCTTAGATAACGGTAGGACACGGTGTGCAAAGAATCTTTGACAGACATATGGGGAGGTTTTGTGGGGGGAGCAGTCGACTGAACTGGGATATGATGATGATACCTTAATTTTTTATAATTCAAAAATAAATCTAAACAATTTTTTTTTGTTATTATTTTCAGGTGCACACCGGTATTAAACCCTACGAATGCCCTCAATGCGGTAAATTCTTCACACAATCGAACTCCATGAAGCTGCACGTCAAAACCGTTCATTTGAAGATGCCTGCACCGTACAAGAGCAGGAACAGGCGAGCCAAACAAGCAAGCAGAGCAACAAACAGACCAGGTACATATCTGTAAACAACCTATTGCAGAGCGAAGGCCTCTTCTCCATATATTATTATTATTAATTATTCAGGCAAGCAGTTGATCAACTGATAAGTGCCTGTATCCAGCGACATCTACTGGATTTTGCAATACATTTTTTTTAAAATATATAAATGTATGTCTACGGGCTCATTTTGCCCATGCCTTTTTTATTCCAGATTTAGGTATACTTAGTACAATGGTAGCTGCTTACATTATTAAGGACTTAATTAAAAACTTAATGTCTCTAATGTTTAACATGAGTCCACCGACCAAAATATGTAGGTATTCTTAAATCTAATGACATGCATTTTTTTTTTTTTTTTTTTTTTTATACTTTACTTTGCTAATTGTACAATATGCTATTACTAACACTTAACTTATTTGCCTAATACTGGTTTTATAGCTATTTCTTATAAATTTGCAATACATTTATTTGTTTTTTATTTTTTCATAAATTTGTCCAGTCTATTCTTAAATTGGTTTATATTTTTGGCCGTCACCACTTCCTCGGGTAGCTTGTTCCACATATCCACCACTCTATTGCTAAGAAAGTGTTTTTGAGGGTTATTGTAGTATCTCGTCTTTTTTAACTTAAGGCAGTGACCTCGTAAATGCGGATTCTCGTTACGGATAAGCATTGTGTCTAAATTCTGTACATCATAGTGGCCAGTCAGTATTTTGTAAGTTTCAATCTAGTCCCCTCTCTCTCTTCGATCTTTCAGGCTCGTTAAGCCCAGATATAGAAGAAGGGTTAGAGCTTAATCCACCACGTTGCTCCATTGTGGGTAAGCGGATAATTTCCCATGAGTAACGATCGTTATCAGGTGTCTATGATAATAACTGGGACCAACGGCTTTACGTGCTCTCCGAGACACGGTGGGGGGAACCACAAGGATATACACCCAGACCGGAAACAAATTTGTACAAATACATATATCTGTATCGGTATCCGAGCGGGAATTAAACCCGCGACGGCGGCGCGCGGTTTGAGATGACTACTCGTACCACTACACCCGAACGGTCGTCATGGTACTTGTACATATAAAATTGTAACCGGCCGATGTATGTACTCGTACATGAAAGATATTTAGGACAAACTAATTATAGGGGTTTATGAGAGCGATAGAAGACAAAACGATTATTTTTAGAATTTACCAAGTCACGTCTGTCTGTCAACGTAGGCCTCCCCATTATCTCTGGGGGAGAGGAGGGAGAGGTGTACCAATACTCGTTACGCTTTTTAGTCAGGTTAGCGAGCGCACTGTGTTCTGTCAGGATATGGTGACGATGCTGTTCATCACCATCCTGGTTGGTACACAGTTGCTCACACCACAATGGCCTTAATCACCTTTTACGACACCTCGGCAAGAAAGAGGTTGGGATTATTCTTCTGTGCCAGTCACCAGACGGCTGACACGCAGCTTTATTTTTATATATTCTTTCAGATATGAATGTTGAAGTACATATCGAAGAAGGTGTCTACGAGCCTCAGGTGAAGACGGAGTTGAGGGAGTATGAAAATGAAGGGGAGATCTATCAGGGAGATGTTTATCAAGAGGTAAGAACTGATCTGAAGGAGCCTGTGACCTTTTTATACGAGGGTGCGTTTTTAAGTTCGCGGAATGAGAGGATTGGAGGGGGGTGATTAGGCTCATTAGGATCGTAACGTGTTTAGTGACTCATAATTAGTGTAAATACGAGATTTCATTGTTATTAGACTATTAGTCTTTGAGTTATCGCCAACCAAGCAACATAATCAGGAGTGAAAAATGAAATATGGAAAAAATCGAATATAGTGCCGTTATAAAGTTCCTTACCAAGCAAGGAAAATCAGTTGCGACCATAATGGATGAGATGTCATCGGTTTACGGTGACTCTTGACCAGGAAAAACCATGGTGTACAAGTGGCACAGTTTGTTTAAAAAAGGAAGGGAACCCCTTAAAGACGACCCGAGGCCAGGCAGGAGCATCGAGGTGACCACGCCAGAACTTATCCAAAAAGTCGAAAAACTTGTACTCGACGATGCTCGACTAAGGAAGAAACAACTCGCAGAAATGGTTGGAGTATCCGATACAACCATTTTTAAAATCCTGCACGATCATCTTGGCATGACTAAGATCAGCGCAAGATGGGTACCGAGAATGCTCACGCCGCCGCAAAAACAACAACGCGTAGAGTGTTCACATGCATTTTTGAACCTCTGCAATGAAGACAAGGATGGTGTATTGAGTCGAATTGTTACTGGAGACGAAACTTGGGTTCATCATTATGAACCTGAGTCGAAACAAGACTATGCAGTGGCATAAAAAGGGCACAGCACCCCCCAAGAAGTTTAAGGTGTCACAGTCAGCTGGGAAACTCATGGCAACGGTCTTTTGGGACTCAGAAGGAATATTATTGATCGATTATAAAGATAAAGGTGTTTCTATAACCGGAGAATACTACGCTTCAATATTAGAGCGACTAAATGACGGGGAACATTGACGAAAGGTGTGCTGCTTTTGCACGACAATGCGTCCGCCCACAAAAGCCGCGTTGCGTTGGCTGCCCTGCTTAAAGTTTGCTTCGATATTTTGAACCACCTACCCTACAGCCCAGACCTGGCCCCGAGTGCTTCTTCCTGGCTGGTTGGCTGGCTCTTTCCAAAAATGAGAAATAATTTACTGGCTTTCATTTGATACTCATATTGCTACAGTAAGAAAATAAAAATTCAACTCCCCCCTCTCATTTTGCCATTTGCGGGCGCCATTTTAAAAATTTATTTAGCCTATGTCACTACTACAATTTAGACAAATCCAACGACACCTCATATGTCAAAAACCGTCCAGCCGTTTGGGCTGTAGGGCGTGCCAAAGAAATGGACATACATACATACATACATACACTCGGAAAACATAACCCTCCTGTCGCAGTCGGGTAAAAAACATTGCTACGGTTACTTGACAAGTTACACACCACACGACACACACCACACGCCACACGCCACACGCCACACGCCACACGCCACACGCCACACGCCACACGCCGCACGCCACACGCCACACACGCACACACGCACACACGCACACACCACACACGCACACGCCACACGCCACACGCCACACGCCACACGCCACACGCCACACGCCACACGCCACACGCCACACACACACCACACACACACACACACACCACACACACCACACACACACACCACACACACACACCACACACATACACACACACACTCGAAAAACATAACCCTCCTGTCGCAGTCGGGTAAAAAACATTGCTACGGTTACTTGACAAGTTACACACCACACACCACACGACACACACCACACGCCACACGCCACACGCCACACGCCACACGCCACACGCCACACGCCGCACGCCACACGCCACACACGCACACACGCACACACGCACACACCACACACGCACACGCCACACGCCACACGCCACACGCCACACGCCACACGCCACACGCCACACGCCACACACACACCACACACACACACACACACCACACACACCACACACACACACCACACACACACACCACACACACACACCACACACATACACACACACACTCGAAAAACATAACCCTCCTGTCGCAGTCGGGTAAAAAAACATTGCCACGGTTACTTGACAAGTCGCTAGTGTTCGAAGTCAATTAGTACGTGAACTATTACAGTATTAAATATTTGTACAACCAACAGCATTAATTGATATATTAATGTGGTAACGGAAAGTACCCATTCTACGTGACCTATTTTTTTTACAATTTTTTTGTTATCCCTTAGTCGCACCTAAAGAAGTTTTAGTTCAAAAATCCATTGAGTGTAGAGCGTTTTTAATGTATTATTAATATTTTTGTTTTTGACGTGATAACGTCTTGTAAACCGATGAATGCCGGCTGCACGTACGAAAAAGCATGATTCATTGTCACGTTTCACGAGCGAGAGCGCATAACAAGCGATAGAGACGCACGATCGACTCAAGCGTTCGGCTTGTGAATGAAAAAGAATAATGCAGATTGGAGGAGTTGTAAATAAATTGTTAATAGCACATTGTTACTTGTAATCTATAAAATATAAATCTGTATAATTTAAGTAAAATAAAATATTTGAACAAATGAGTGCAAATAAATATTAATTTATCAAAAAAAAAAATATATTTTCGATTAACTCCTTTGTTTCAGTGATACTGATTCAATTCAATTCATAAAAGTATGTAATTTTGTATCAATGTTTTCTTATGACGTTATCACGTAAAATTATCGTCCGTAAACCGACTTTATTTTTTTTACACAGGTATACCAGGATGGCGATATGCTTTACGAGGAGGTGAAGGTTGAAGGGTCCGAAATAGCGATGTATGCGAACGATGAGGAACCGGAAGTGCTTTACGAGGAAGTTTATGAGATAGAGGAAGTGTAGACGGATGGGTTGAACGTTCGTGTAGTTAAAAAAAGGCCTTTCATGACATCGGGCCCCTACCTCCCGGTGGCCTTACAGGCTTACTGTACTGTACTGTATCAGCCTGTAAACAACCCACTTCTGAGCGAAGGCCTCTTCTCCATATAGAGGAGTTGGAACTTAATCCACCACGCTGCTCCACTGTGGGTTGGCAGAAAATTTTTCCCAATCATGAGTAACAATAGTTATCAAGTGTCTATGATAACAACCGGGACCGACGGCTTTTACATGCTCTCCGAGGCACGGTGGTGAGACCCACAAGGACTTACACCCAGACCGGAAACAAATATTTGTACAAATACAAATATCTGTCCCGAGCGGGTATCGAACCCACGACCGCTGGCGCGCGGCGTTGAGGCGACTACTCGCACCACTACACCAGAACGGCCGTCTTACAGGCTTACTTGTTGTATATTATAAAAAAGCGGGTTCTTCTCGGGTTTTCAGTTTATCCCGGCCCCCTATCACTCGGGGGCCTTGATCGTGTAGTTGAAATTGTTGTCTTTGGTATTTTGAGGTTCAAAATTGTTTTATGGTGCAATTTTTTTTTATTGTCACATAATTGGCGGATACATTTATTGTAAATAATAATAATAATAACTGTGTAACTATAATATAGTAGGCTGATATATGTCAGGTTGTAGTAAACGCGACAATCACCATCTGTATATCTGGAATATCTGGAATATCTGGAATAACATCTTCAAAAATTGACAATCAAAGACCTTAAAATTTGATTTTTTATATAATAATAATAAATTAATTTAATATTTAAGAATGAAATTTAAGTAAAAACTGATGGTAAAAGTTGTATGAATTTCATAATGAATACAGTATTCAAGAGCATCACCGGAGGGCCTTGTGCGGGGGCCTTTTTATTGTATAGATATGTAAATTGTATAATAAGAAATATATGTATGTAAAAGTAAATAGGTAATGTTTGTTTATTTAAATAAATTTCTAAATAATCTGTCAGCCTTTCATTTTTCCGTCATACATGTCCGTTATGTCTGATAAGTGACGTCATATTTCACGTAATTGGGTTTTGTATTTAGATTTTTTAAAAGTAATTTCAAGTTTTCATTAAAGATAACAATTTAATAAAACTAAATATAAGGAAATCGTACTTATTCTATTATTCCCGTATTGTATATTATGTCATTTCCTAAAACTAAGACATTGAACATTCAGTAAAAAGCCCTGTACGACGGTACTCTTATAACGCGTTTTCATATTACGCGAATTGTAATTTGTAATAAAAAAAAAACTCTCGTATAACACGTGTTTTCTCTCGTATAACGTAAGTATTTCCAACGTTATATTTCTTTCACAGCAAATAATCGTAAAAAGACTGTCTTTGGGATAATTTATAATTGTTTTTTAATTACATATGTATCAGTTTTATTAATTAAAAGGTCCTTAGTTTGATTTTAATAAAACGCACATAATTCGTTCATTATTTAGTTATTCCTTAATGTTTAGGTATTAATAATTTTTTTTAGTTTTTTTTTTTCTTTTTAATAGTTTAAATTTTTTATTAAAGAAAATTTTACAATATTATACATATTTACAATTTAAAACTTAAAATAATTATTTACAAACAGTTTTGGTATAAATCATGTCCACGTGGAATGGTGCCAAGAATACTAGCAGCATTTCCCCGTTGAATCGCTATTCCGATTCTTTGGGCAAAAAATGCACCAGTCCTCTGTCACCAGTGGAGGCTATGAGACGTGGGATTAATTCTTTTAGATTTTTTTTGCACTACTACTCCAAGGTCCAAGTGTTTCGACTGCAAACGGCACAAAAACATAACTTTGGATAAGTGACGAAAATATTAATATTATTATTAATATCCGACTTAAACCCTATTTAACGAGAAAAGTTAAACGTGAATCATTTGTACATAACGCGGTATACGGGATCATACGAGCGTGTTATACGTGAATGTTCGTACAACGCGTTTTACTATAACGTGTGTTATAGGGGGATAACTGTACACATAAGAAATCAAAATGTTAAACATTGATAGTTTTACGTAATAAAGTCGAAAACCGAATGCTAGAGATCTATAAAATATAAGTTTTATTTAATCTGTGTTTGTTCCAGTGACACGGAAGGAATTATGTTACATAACCAGTCTCACACGCTCCTAGCTGTTTAATTATTATTATTTTTTTTTGTTATAATCTATAACAAAAAAAAAATAATAATCTTTTACAGATACACACGCGGACACACACAGGTGAGAGACCGTACGAGTGTCCTCAGTGCCCCAAGGCGTTCAGCAACAAAGGCGCTCTGTTGAGACACGACCGGGTGAGATGCTTGATCTGACTTTGTTATAGTTAAGATAAATTTGTACTAAAATTATGAGAAAAGTGGCATTTTGTCACTTGTATATCAGTTGTAGATTACTTTTAGATATGTGATAGATCAATGGTAGATCATTTGAAGGTCATAATGGTAGATCATTTGAAGGTCATTTGCAGGCTAGTAGATTTAGTAATTATGTCAGTTCTACAACTGTTAGTTGTCAGTTAACAACTACATTCGTTGAATATCATGTTTTAGTCTGTGGTTGATCAATAGTAGGTATGGAGTTATGGGCCGGACAGTCCCCATGGAGGAGAAGTCTGGCCTTTTCGCCAAGGCCAGCTTGTCGCTGGAGGGATCCTGTTGCCTGCAGATCCGGAACCCTCCAATTAAAGCGGCTGAAGGCTCCCGCAGGGGTTTAGTACGGTATTGCACTCCCAAAGTGCCGAGTCCGACATAGGTCTAGGACTGCCGACCCGGGCATCCTGGATATCATCCGTAAATGGATTCCCCTGAGACAAAAAAAAAAGGTATGGAGTTATGGAAGAGCTTGAACTGAACTTCATGGCAAAGTCTCTTCTCCATATAGAAGAAGGGTTGGAGCTTAATCCACCACGCTGGTCCACTACAAGTTGGCAGTTTTCCCCTATGAGTAACAATTGCTGTGAGATGTCTAAGATAACAATATTGGTTAACCCCCCAAAAACGTGGTCCTCGTTTTCTCCAGCCTAAAAACCGACAACCTACAGACCTCAGCCGAAACCACCTTAGCTGCCGTACAAGAATGGGGAATACGTAACAAATTGAGCTTCGCCGCGCATAAGACCAACGCGATGGTTCTTACAAAAAAGCTCAAATACGATACCCCCATAGTTCATATGTCCGGCACTCGACTGAGGCTTGTAGAGGAAATTAAGCTGCTGGGGCTCATTTTGGACTCAAACCTCACTTTCAATGCGCACGTTACCGCCGTATGCAAAAAAGCTGCGGACATATATAAAAAACTCGCGTGCGCTGCGAGAGTGTCTTGGGGTCTGAATGGGGAAATCGTACGGACCATTTATGTGGCGGTGATAGAGCCTATCGTTCTGTACGCGGCGAGCGTATGGTCCCCTGCAGCAGAGAAGTTGTCTATTCGAAAACAACTAAACTCACTGCAGAGAGGATTCGCGCAGAAGATGTGCAAAGCATACAGGACGGTGTCCCTGACATCGGCACTAGTCCTCACGGGCCTACTTCCACTTGACCTTCGCGTCCGAGAGGCGGCCATATTGTTTAAGACCAAAAAGGGTCACAGCACGGACCTTCTTCCACCGGGAAGAGAGCTGGAGCGCAGGGTGGGTCCAATGCAAAATCCCCACCCTTCTCTACTCATGACAACTGAGTATGAGCGCTTAGAGAATCTGAACCCCGAAGTCCTTGAGAAGCACAATATCGTCGGGCCATTCATCTTCACCGACGGCAGCAAAATAGAGGGCAAAGTAGGAGCCGCCCTAACATGCTGGGACCAAGGCAGGGAAGTAAGATACTCTACTTTCCGGTTAGAACGGCACAATACTGTCTTCCAGTCGGAGATGTACGCACTCTTCAGAGCCGTGGACATGGCAAAAACCTTAAAGTCAAGCTCAATCAACATCTTGAGCGACTCCAGGTCGTCACTCGATCTGCTGAGAAGCCCATCAGTGACCCACCCTCTGGCCGTGGAAATGAAGAGTCGAATTAGGCGTCTCCGAGAGGAAAATAAGACAGTTAGGTTCATTTGGCTGAGAGCCCATGTTGGAACGCCGGGCAATGAAAGAGCGGACGAGCTGGTAAAAAAGGCGGCCTTAACAAAAAAGACGACACCCGACTACGATAAAGTACCTATATCGTATGTCAGAAGGCAGATTCGGGAAGAGACTGTCAGGACGTGGCAGGACAGATACAATTCTTCGGAAACTGGTTCGGTCACGAAAATATTCCTACCGGATGTGAAGACCGCTTGCAGACTGGTAAGGAAGTCGGCACCAACACCTGTCGACACAAAAATAATGACCGGCCACGGAGGGTTTGCGGCGTATCTGCACAGGTTCCACCTCACTAACAGTCCTTCATGTATCTGCGATCCGAATTGTGAGGAGACCGTTCTGCACATTATACTGGACTGCCCGAGGTTCGGTAAGGAAAGGCTGGATCTGGAGCTCAAACTCCAGATGAAACTTGATCAGTTATCACTCCATACCATCTTAGAGAGCGAAACAAGCAGAACGTCTTTCCTCACATTCGCGAGAAAGGCCGTCACAGTAGCCGCAAAAAGAAACAGCACGACCGCTCTACCACCAGCTGTAACGCCTGTACAGAGTGCCAACACCGTCGTTCAAGCAACACAGACACAGACACTCTACACACAAGGAACCGCTCAGCAGACCACTCCAACGGCTTCGCCAGTGTCTCCTGGCCGTGTCCATCTGGACCGAATAACTCAAGCCATACCCTCCTCTTTGCAAAAGCTGTTCAGGAAAAGAGCCAACAATAACGCACCTTCGCAACCGACCCATAGCAGGATCATGCAATCCTCGCCCAGCGAAGAGATCAGAGGCGGAGAAGTTGGAATTAAGACCAGATGCGTGGCTCTTTTCATGGACAGTGGGGTAGAGAGGATAGGAATCTGCTTCTGTCGCTCCGAAACACGCGATCGGCTGGTGATTTCACCGGGGCTCGCTTTACTGATAAAGGGTAGCACACAAAAGACCACCATTAAGCGCACAAAGATTGAAGCGCTAGAGCAAGAACAGAAGGGCGACTCGACCTACCGTTTGGTACGTTTGAAAAGCAAACTCATCGTGCTGTTCGAGTGGGGAGAGACGTCAGCCTTTGCGCAGTCTAGTGTGTGGCTGCAGCAGTTGAGCGAGACCCCCGGGGGAATCCCTTTAAGAATCAGTGTAGATTCAATGAGAGTCGGCTATGACAGAGGCGACCTATCGGACAGGTACGGTTGCCTAATGGCCTCCAAGAACAGTGAGGTCACTGTCTACGAGGACAGGGGGGATGATCTAGGTTATTTAAGACCGAGATCTATAACACCTTCACCCCCTGCATCGCCGGCTGTCGATGAACCCGCACCTAGCGGTTCGGAGCGCTTACAGCTCAGGGTCGAGGTCCAGAAGGCAGAACAACTCTCAAAAAGGGCCGCACCCGAGTCTAGGCCAAGTTCGATGGCAGTAGCGACATTTATCCATCCTACTATCTCCCCAAAACACAATAAGCTCTCACATCACTCCTCTCCCAAAAAGGCGGAACAAGAAGAGCGGCAAGCGGAGGCGCTAAACAGGTTCATCAAAGACGACAGTCGGAGGCACCCGAAGGCGTCACCGGCCGCTCGAACTAGAGCCGACATGGGGCAGGTATCACCACCGAGACTTAGACCTGCGTCCACACCGCTCCAACACGCGGAAAACGCCCTAATTGAGTTCCTGGCTATAACAAAGGCAAACCGCGAGCTAAGCCTGGCCATCTGCAATAAGATCATGCAGACCTACCGGTACGACCATCAAAGGTTACTGGAGACGGAACTCGAGGAAGCCCAAGCAGCCATATATAACAGCGAAACACGACAAGTACTCAAGGGCAAGATGTCGGGTACATATATGGCTGCATATAACAGCACAGCAGGCTTCGTGAGCGCCGTCGAGTCTGAGGGGAAAGATGAGGAGCCGCAGACCTTTGAAACACCCGAAGGGGACCCGGTGGTGGTAGTGGCCAGATGCACGAGAGTAATGCTGGGGGACCGGATACTTCAGATGGCGAAAACCATCTCGAACGACTGGGAAGCCGGCTTACTATCCGTGACCTGGGGACTACCATTGCTGGAATGGATAAATGGGGTATCGGGATGCGGCAAGACAACTCGCATAGTAAGGGACTTCGACGAGGACACGGAGGTCGAGATCACGACCACAGTCGAGGCGGCCAAAGACTTAAAAGAAAAACTGGCCCACCACTATGGCAACAAAGCCAAGCAAAAGCGTTTTGGTAAATGGTTTCCGTGAGGGCTCGACAATTACCCGCCTAATGGTGGACGAAGCCCTTATGAACCACTTCGGAGCCATAGTAATGGCCGCCCGACTATCCGGTGCAGAGAAGGTGATCCTCATCGGAGATATAAACCAGCTGCCGTATATCGACAGGGATAACCTGTTCGAAATGCGGTACTGTAGACCTACCCTGCTAACAACCATCTCGTGCGAGTTGTCATGCACGCATCGCAACCCCAAGGATGTCGCCTTTGCCATCAGCGAGGTCTACGGAACCATATATAGCTCCAGCGCCAAGATCCGATCGTTGCGAGTGGAGAGCCTCACAGGCGCGCGTATCCCCGTAGGAAGGGATCGGACCCTATACCTGGTCTTAACGCAAGATGAAAAGAGATTGTTGACTGACCAGGGATATGGGTCTGGCGAGGGATCGCGCGTCTTAACCATCCATGAGGCACAGGGCCAGACCTACGAGGACGTCATCGTCCTCCAGACTAAGACGAGGAGGCTCCGAATTCACGACAGCGTTTCGCACGCCGTGGTCGCGGTGACTAGACACACTAACACCTGTGTCTATTACACCGACGACTGTGATGACGCAATTGGTCGCTTTGTGGCGAGGGCGGCGGAGACCACGGAAAAGGAAATCCTCGAGCACAGTCTCAAGATGGCGATTCATCACAGAGATACCGCCGTCATTGAGAGTGTGCTCGATATGTTGAGTAAAAACATCGGTGCGAGGACATAGTTGTTAGAAATATATTTATAAGAAATAGATATAAAACCATTATTAGGAAAATAAGTTAAGTTTTAGTCATAGCATATTGTACATTAGCAAAGTAAAAAAAAAAAAAAGAAAAAAAAAATGCATGTCATTAGATTTAAGAATACCTACATATTTTGGTCGGTGGACTCATGTTAAACATTAGAGACATTAAGTTTTTAATTAAGACATCAATAATGTAAGCAGCTACCATTGTACTAAGTATACCTAAATCTGGAATAAAAAAGGCATGGGCAAAATGAGCCCGTGGACATACATTTATATAAAAAAAAAAAACCCCAAAATTACCTAAAATAAGCAGCCCAATTTGCCGGTCCCTGCTGGCCTTATTCCTGGTTACGGTAGCGGCTTAGACGTTATCTAAGGGCAGGGTAGGGCAGAATGTCCAAAGAATCTTTGGCAGAGATGTGGTGATGCTTTGGGGAGGGAGCAGTTGACGGAACTGGCTGATATGATGATGATGATGATAACTTAAATGTTATTTTTAGATGAAAATAAATCTAACAATTTTTTTTAAATATTTTCAGGTGCACACCGGTATAAAACCCTACGAATGCCCTCAATGCGGTAAATTCTTCACACAATCGAACTCCATGAAGCTGCACGTCAAAACCGTTCATTTGAAGATGCCTGCACCGTACAAGAGCAGGAACAGGCGAGCCAAACAAGCAAGCAGAGTAACAAATAGACCAGGTACCTATCTGTAAACAACCCACTATTGAGTGAAGGCCTCTTCCCCATAAAGAAGAAGGGTTAGAGCTTAATCCACCATGCTCCTCCATTGTGGGTTAGCGGATAATTTCCCATGAGTAACGATCGTTATCAGGTGTCTATGATAATAGCTGGGACCAACGGCTTTACGTGCTCTCCGATGCACGGTGGGGAGATCCACAGGGATATACATCCAGACTGAAACAAATTTGTACAAATACAAATATCTGTTCCGAGAGGGAAACAAACCCGCGAGCGCCGGTGCGTGGTTTGATGCGACTATTCGCACCACTAGACCAGAACAGTCGTCAAGGTACCTGTACATATAAAATTGTAACCGGCCGATGTATGTACATGAGATATATTAAGGACAAACTAATTGTTCGCTCCGCTCCATTCACCTAGTTTAAGTTCACACATTGCCCTTACACCCTTGTAGGCATGAGACCGATATATCAAAACGTAACTAATATCGGTTACGCGTATCCATATCATATCATATCGATATACCAAAACGCATAACCGTTTTCACATAACCAACGAAAACTTGAGCGCGAACACGAAACCGAAACTAAAAACTAAAAACCGAAGAACGGTGACGGGCGCGCAAACGCTAAGAGCGGCGCGACAGCTAAAACCATATTATCTGCATCTCTTTCTTATAACGGTAACTTCATACTGAATAAAAGAGATGAGGCGAATATGGTTTTCTGTGTTCAACTGTATACATCGCAAACTATAACTACAAGTCTTTACTCGACTACGAGTCTTTACTCTTTTATGGTTATGATTATGTATTTAGTTTCCGTAATAAAATAGTGTGTGTATTTAAGAAAAAGTTTGTGAAACGAATCATTTTTAGTTTTATTGAAGTATGCCTTATAATAATTATTATATTAAAATATTAAAAATTATAATAATACTATAATATTATTATAATATTTAATATTTTATAACCATAAGACGTAGTTTTTCAAAACATTTGATATTAAACTTGTTATAGTTTATATTTAAACTGTTTTTACCCGACTGCGACAGAAGAAGGGTTATGTTTTTCGAATGTATGTATGTATGTATGTGTGTATGTTTGTATGTCTGTATGTCTGTATGTCTATATGTATGTATGTGTGTATGTATGTATGTGTGTATGTATGTATGTCCATTTCTTTGGCACGCCCTGCAGCCCAAACGGCTGGACGGTTTTTAACATATGAGGTGTCGTTGGATTTGTCTAAATTGTAGTAGTGACATAGGCTATATAAATTTTCAAAATGGCGCACGCAAATGGCGGAATGAGGGGGGGGGGGGGGGAGTTGAATTTTTTTTCACTGTAGCAATATGGGTATCAAATGAAAGCTAGTAAATTGTTTTATTCTCTTTAGTTTGTAATAAGAGTATTTTACGCAGTCGGGTTTTTTGATTTTTTTAATTAAGCATACTTGTAACCTTTGTGTTCAACCGTTTGTTTCGGTTTGTGTTTACGTTACGCACCTGATATTACTCTGATATCGATATCTGAAAACGGTTTTCAATATCGATATGGAAACTTAATATCGGCTACGTAGCCGTTTGATCTAAAAACCGAAAACGCCCATGTCTACACCCTTGTACTAAGGTTTAATTTGCGATGTATAACGTTTAACCAATTACAACTTTCACATATCACGACATACCAATTCCAGCTAATCACAAGCGTGCTCTCACGCACTTCACCAGCGATCGTTCTAGATTAAATAAAAACTACTACGTCGATGTGGATACATTTGATACGACTTTTGTATAACTTTTTAAAAATTATATGTATTTTGAGAAAAATATTAAGTTTTAATTATCTCCTTGCTCCTATACGGAACACTAATTATAGGGGTTTATGAGAGAGATAGAAGACAAAACGATTATTTTTAGAATTGACCAAGTCACGTCTGTCTGTCAACGTAGGCCTTATCTCTGGGGGGTGGAGGGAGGGGTGTGCCAATACTCGTTACGCTTTGTAGTCAGGTTAGCGAGTGCAGTGTGTTGTGTCAGGATATGGTGTTGTTTGCACCACTATGGTCTTAGTCGACACACTTACACACTTACGACACCTCGGCAAGAAAGAGGTCGGGTCTATACTTCTCTACCGGTCACCACAAGGCTTGACCCTGGGCTTTAATTTCTTTTTTTCAGATATGAATGTTGAAGTACATATCGAAGAAGGTGTCTACGAGCCTCAGGTGAAGACGGAGTTGAGGGAGTATGAAAATGAAGGGGAGATCTATCAGGGAGATGTTTATCAAGAGGTAAGAACTGATCTGAAGGAGACTGTGACCTTTTTATATATGAGAGGGGTTGGAGTTCACGATCCACTGGGGGTTGGGTAACATCCTCACCACGAGTAACAATCCATATTAGGTGTTTGGGATAACAAACAGGGCCAATTGCCTAATTTTTTTTAATTTAATTTTATTTATTGAGGAACAATTATAATAAAACAACATGTGTCAACTGAGATGACGAACAACTGACTTTAATTATTTATATATCGATGCAGTGTCATTGCTACGGTTACTTGACAAGTCGCTAGTGTTCGAAGTCAATTAGTACATGGAGTCTAGAGCGTTTAAATGTAATAATTATTTTTGTATTTTTTACACAGGTATACCAAGATGGCGATATGCTTTATGAGGAGGTGAAGGTTGAAGGGTCCGAAATAGCGATGTATGCGAACGACGAGGAACCGGAAGTGCTTTACGAGGAAGTTTACGAGATAGAGGAAGTGTAGATGGATGGGTTGGACGTTTGTGTAGTTAAAAAAGGCCCTTATGACATCGGGCCCCTACCTCCCGGTGGCCTTACAGGCTTACTGTACTGTACTGTATCAGCCTGTAAACAACCCACTTCTGAGCGAAGGCCTCTTCTCCATATAGAAGAGTTGGAGCTTAATTCACCACGCTGTTCCACTGTGGGTTGGCGGATAATTTCCCTACCATGAGTAACGATCGTTATCAGATGTCTATGATAACAACTGGGACTGCCGGCTTCACGTGCTCTCCGAGGCACGGTGGGGGACCCATAAGAACATACACCTAGACCGGAAACAAATATTTGTACTAATACAAATATCTGTCCCAAGCGGGAATCGAACCCGCGACCGCCGGCGCGCGGCGTTGAGGCGACTACTCGCACCACTACACCAGAATGGCCGTCTTACAGGCTTACTTGTTGTATATTATAAAAAGGCGGGTTGTTCTCGGGTCTTCAATTTACCCCGGCCCCCTATCACTTGGGGGCCTTGATCGTCTAGTTGAAATTGTCTTTGGTGTTTTGAGGTTCAAAGTTGTTTTATGGTACATTTTTTTTTTATTGACACATAATTGGCGGTAACACTTTTTTAAATAATAATAATAAGAACTGTATGTGTGTAACTATAATATAGTAGGCTGATATATATCAGGTTGTAGTAAACGCGACAATCACCAAATGTAACTGGAATAACATCTTCAAAAATGGACAAGTCAAAGACCTTCAAATTTGATTTTTTCTATAATATTAATAAATTAATTTAATACTTAAGAATAAAATTTAAGTAAATACTGATGGTAAAAGTTGTATGAATTTCATAATGAGTACAGTATTCAAGAGCAATACCGGAGGGCCTTGTGCGGGGGCCTTTTTATTGTATAGATATGTAAATTGTATAATAAGAAATACGTGTATGTAAAAGTAAATAGGTAATGTTTGTTTATTTAAATAAATTTTCTAAATAATCTGTCAGCCTTTTATTTTCCGTTATACATGTCCGTTATGTTTGATAAGTGACGTCATAATTCATGTAATTTGAGTTGTATTTAGAGCTTTTTTACCCGACTGCGACAGAAGGAGGGTTATGTTTTTCGAGTGTATGTATGTATGTATGTATGTATGTATGTATGTATGTATGTATGTATGTATGTATGTATGTATGTATGTATGTATGTATGTATGTATGTATGTATGTATGTATGTATGTATGTATGTATGTATGTATGTATGTATGTATGTATGTATGTATGTATGTATGTATGTATGTATGTATGTATGTATGTATGTATGTATGTATGTATGTATGTATGTATGTATGTATGTATGTATGTATGTATGTATGTATGTATGTATGTATGTATGTATGTATGTATGTATGTATGTATGTATGTATGTATGTATGTATGTATGTATGTATGTATGTATGTATGTATGTATGTATGTATGTATGTATGTATGTATGTATGTATGTATGTATGTATGTATGTATGTATGTATGTATGTATGTATGTATGTATGTATGTATGTATGTATGTATGTATGTATGTATGTATGTATGTATGTATGTATGTATGTATGTATGTATGTATGTATGTATGTATGTATGTATGTATGTATGTATGTATGTATGTATGTATGTATGTATGTATGTATGTATGTATGTATGTATGTATGTATGTATGTATGTATGTATGTATGTATGTATGTATGTATGTATGTATGTATGTATGTATGTATGTATGTATGTATGTATGTATGTATGTATGTATGTATGTATGTATGTATGTATGTATGTATGTATGTATGTATGTATGTATGTATGTATGTATGTATGTATGTATGTATGTATGTATGTATGTATGTATGTATGTATGTATGTATGTATGTATGTATGTATGTATGTATGTATGTATGTATGTATGTATGTATGTATGTATGTATGTATGTATGTATGTATGTATGTATGTATGTATGTATGTATGTATGTATGTATGTATGTATGTATGTATGTATGTATGTATGTATGTCCATTTCTTTGGCACGCCCTACAGCCCAAACGGCTGGATGGTTTTTGACATACGAGGTGTCGTTGGATTTGTCTAAATTGTAGTAGTGACATAGGCTATATAAATTTTCAAAATGGCGCACGCAAATGGCGGAATGAGGGGGGGGGGGGGGGAGTTGAATTTTTTTTCACTGTAGCAATATGGGTATCAAATGAAAGCTAGTAAATTGTTTTATTCTCTTTAGTTTGTAATAAGAGTATTTTACGCAGTCGGGTTTTTTTGATTTTTTTAATTTAAAGTAAATATTTTCAAATTTTCACTAAAGATAATTGAAGTCAATAAAACTAAATAAAATATAAATAAATAATATAAATATTAACCAACAATCACACCACGTTAACCTAGCCCCGTGGTAAGTTCGTAAGAACTTGTGTTACAGGTACTAGGAACGGAAATAAATTTAAGATATAAATACATATATACATAAATACACATCCATGACCCGGTGCAGACATCTATATTCGTCATACAGATTATCTGCACCTGGCGGGATTCGAACCCGCGACCGCTGCGTAAAGTGTCCAGTTGTCTGACCCATAGAAATATTAAGAATAGGAGAACTGGCATGGGGGCGTGTCCGCGTAGACGCAACTTGCCCAAAATGCTCACATATTGCTTAAATGGCCGTCACTGCTAATCAGTGTGATTTCGACCGCGAGCGAGAAAACAACTAACAATGCCGTCTTGTTCAGTTGTTTCTTGTAAGAATAGAAGTGAAACTAAACATTTAACAAGTCATGGAATCAGTTACCACACGTAAATATTACATTTTTACTATATTTTACTTAAAAATCGTAAAAAACAAGTATACGAGAAATATTTCTTGCTTCTACTACATCAAAATACATTGCTTTCTAACCACTACCCCAGTATGTTGCGGAGTAACTGAACAAGCAATGTAAAATTTACACAACGATACTATCGTAATGGTAATGTCGCATATTTTACCGTTTTGTTTGTGCGATGAGATAGTGGTGTCCATACGGAGCAACAGGTGTAAGCTATCGACAACACGGCGATTATCGAATTACTTATTTCTATTGAAGTTTATAATACATTTTGTGTATGTATGTTTTTAGTTAGTTGCAGCACACAACGCATGTATATACAACATACATATGTTGTATATACTTCCCTATATATACAACATACATATGTTGTATATATAGGGAAGACATACGGCTGCCTGTAAGCTGAAACGTCCAATGGTTAGAAAGAGAGAAGATCGCGGTACCCCATTGGCCTTCAAGTTCAAATCTCGATAAAATATGTTTTTTTTTTGTGAACATCAATTATTTTTTACTTCTATTTCAATTATTCGACCACAAACAAATCATAGAAACAACACTAATATGCACAGTAATATTTTGGTATGTAATTCAACCGGTACCGCGATCGTCTGTCTCTTCTAAACGAGAGACAGCTGGCCTGGCTCCCCTCCTGTATTTATAATACCACTATGGTGGTACAACAGGCAAACTAGGGATGGCGATCTAAGATCGATTAATCGAAGAACCGATTTCTCGAGCCAAAATGATCGATTTCTTAGATCGATATTTAGTACTGAATCGATCCAGTGAATCGATATTTCATCATGATAATCAACATTCGATTTTTTAAGGAACCATAAATTTTTTTTTAGTTAGCTTAAGAAAAGTTAAAGAAACTAATTTAAAAAATGATGAAATACCTAGATGATGTCTACCGAGACATTATATTTAGTATTGACGTTCGTTGAGTGTGTGTAATCACCTTATAACGAATAAAAATTATTAAAAAAAAAAAATTATTATTGAAACGATTTACTTTTTATAGGGATTATTTTGAGTCACAACTAGTTTCAAATTGAACGGCTCGTAAGCAAAGCGATTCGTTTTTAGTATATTGAACCGAATATAGGCCGTGTTCTGAAATACACTGCGAGCACTGCCCAGTGTTATCACTGGTAAAAAATTCGTTCCGTTATAGACTGCCAGTATACTATAAAGAAATATATGATGTCCTAAATCTCAACCATTTTTGTACTGAGAGCACTGACGCTTCCGAGGTAAGGTGCTCTCAGTACTGTGGTCACGTGATCAAACAATATAACAACGCGAATGATTGTTATTATTATTAATTAATATTGTTATTCAAAAATGTCAACAATATTTCAATAATAATTTTTCTTGAAAATTGAATAGAAATGATGACAATATACTGGACTGCTTTCCGTTTTAAACAGTAGCCAGTATAGCACAGTATAGCAAATTAAAAAGGAACGGCTTCGCAGTATACCCGTTCAAAAGCCCGTGTCAACTATTAGTTGACAAGAATTTACAAACTAACCGCAATATCCGTAAGCGCCCGTATCAAGTAATGGTCGTCATGGCTATATTACCCATGTCAACTGCTTTTCGATACGAACATTAGTACGCGAAGTGCACCTGTTAACTACAGGTTGACTAACGTAAAATACATTATCACTGGCGGCAAATTACGTAACAAAACGTGAGAGGCCTTGGGCAGTTTTGTGCAGTTGGTTATCTAAAAGGTCATTGCCCGGAAACTCAAGCGAATACTGAATTGACGTCACACTGGAGTACTGTCCGTCACACCGGACAGTACTCCAGTGTGTTTCGGAATAAGGCCACAGTGAACTGGGCTTAAGGGTGACAGTTTATTCTGTTTACATTAGGCTACAACTAGAGATGGGCAATCTGTTTCTGCCCGGCGGGAATAAATGGTAAGTTACGGGCATATTGGGCATAAATGTTTTTATGCCTGAATAAATGCCCAATCATAGGGCAAATATTTTAATGTGAAGTTAAACAAGATTTATAGATAAGATAGATATTTTTCTTATGTAAAATAGGAAGTATTCAAAGAGTAAAAAGAAAATGTAAGTCCTGAATGTATTTTAATTAAAAAAAAAAATAGCATTGGTTAATATTTCACAATAAAAATAATACTTAGCCTTATCGTCACTTTTAGATCAAATAACATTTTGTATTCTGTTGTGTGTTAATACATAAAGGGTAAAACAATTAAACAAAAAAGTATATAATTTACCTATAATAGGAACAAAACTTTCGAATTTTTAATGTAGATTACAGTAATGAGATCTACGATTAGTATGCGGGACGAAGCAGCATATCTTCATGTTTAAATTAAGATACATGTATTTTAAAGCTACTAAAAATAAAATTAAAAAAATCTGCGCATAGTAGGTATAAGCAATAAGCATACAAATAACTTTAAAAATATAACCTCTATATATATATATATATATATATTACCGAATATTATATATATTACCGAAGTAGCGCCATGCTGTTTGCAGCTGAATGGGCCGGCGCGCCCGGGAAGAACTTCGCTCTCACTTAATACTGACGTGAAATGACTGCACTGACGTCGTGTTTCGTTCGGTTTTTGAGGATCCGGTGGCCCGGAAACTCCCTCTCTACTTCCGGGCTCAAGACCTCAATCTAAGCCCGGAAGCCTGGGCAGCGCCACGAATTCTTGGCGCAAATCTGTGCTGCAGTTTAACTGCCCGGGGTAGACAAAGCAGTCGGCAGAAGTCCCCTACCACTATGACCGTGCATTTCTGTAGCATCAGGGGGCTTCATACTAATCTTAACGCCGTTCACTACCACCTCCAGACAGTAAAGCCGGCCTTGCTCTTTTTGACAGAGACACAGATATCCCCTCCAGCCGATACCTCTTATCTCTCTTGTCCGAGGTACAAATTGGAACACTTTTTTTGTACCGTGGGCTGGAGTTTGCGCGTGTGTCAGGGAGGATGTCTGCTCTCGTCACCTTGGCAGTCTTGAAGGTAGAAACCTCTCCATCCTTTGGTAGCGCATAGACAGCGACGACCATCCCCGTATCTATGCCTGCCTATATACGTCCCATAGCGGTAATGACGAAACTGATCGTCTCATAGAGTTCACATTTGGATGAACTCTACAGATTCCGTGCTACAACAGATACCATCGCAGAGTAGTAGATAGTGATACTTGGTGATTTGAACGCCCATCACACCGAGTGTCTCGGCTCGCGAACAACCGATCATGCGGGAAGATCTGTTTACGACGATCACCAACGCGTACCCCCGATGTGGAAGATCATATGTCTTCCCTGTTGGACCTTCTGCTGACCTCTCATTCGGACAGTTACGTGGTTTCGGAGTCACTGTCTAGTCCGGAGTTCTGCGCCAATCACACGCCCACTATGGCCTCGCTTTACAGACAGCTGCCGCGTTTGGCATTATAGGTCAGCTGATTGGGATAGGATGCGGTTCTTTTTTTGCATCCTACCCATGGGGGCGAATTTTCTTCTCGCTGGATGATCCAGACATCGTTGCTGATTCTGTTGCTGAAGTGGTGCTACAAGCCATGGAACTTTTCATTCCATGCTCTGCGGTACTTATAGGCGGCAAATCTCAACCCTGGTTTGGTCGGCTTTGCAAAATGGCTGCACGCCATACGCTGGAAAGCTACCGAGCTTGGGCCAATGTGTCGATGTCTAAGGATGTAACGACCAGCGCGACCAGCAACTTTGCCTCCAGGTCCTTCAAAAGACTAATTGCTGAGACAAAGGCGGAGTACGTGAGCAGAATTGGCGAGATATTGGTTCGACTTCCTTCGGGAACTCGTGCATTCTGGTTGCTTGCCAAGGCTGTTCAAGGGAATTTTTGTAAGGCATCAATTCAAATTGTAGCCTATGTGTTATTCTGATGAATAAGTTATATCACTGTAAAGTTTTATCTAAATCCGTTCAGTAGTTTTTGCGTGAAAGAGTAACAAACATACAAACAAACTTTCGCATTTATAATATTAATAGGATATTGTTGAGAAAACTTACCTTGTAAGTCGCTGTAAATCGGAGCACACTTTTAAGTACACCAACTAATTAAAAAACTTAGCCAATTGCTAACCGCGATAGAGACGAACGAATGTGTGGTGAAAACGGGAGAGCGACTGAGCGATTAAGTACAAAATAGGGGTGTGCGGTAATTATCGATAATTCATAACTACTCGATAATTTTTCATTCGATAATTATCGATAAGTGTAATTCGATAATTTTGATACGATAATTATCGGTAATTTGTCATTCGATAATTATCGATAACTATCGATAATTTTTCATCTGACAATTATCGATAATTGGGATTCGATAATTATGGATATGCGTCAGCCGATAATTATCGAGTAATAAGTTTGACAGGGAGAAATGACGACCTTTTTGTTTTTTAGATATTCGTATAGGGTATAGGGGTAAACTAACATTGGATGACCTTTTTTTAGGTATTCGGATAAAGTATAGGGGTAAACGTCGATACTGGATGTCAGATGACCTTTTTTTTAGGAATTCGGATAGGCTGCAGGGGTAAATATCGATGCCAGATTTCGGACGACCGTTTTTTTTTTTCGTCGTCACTTGCGATACAGAAAAATTACCGATACTTGTCATCCTTCACCCGATAATTCTGTAGTACATTCGATAATTAGCCAAGCACCCGATAATTATCGATAATTTTCATTCGATAATTATCGATAACTGTTGCCAACTATCGATAATTTTCATCCAATAATTATCGATAACTGCTTATTCGATAATTATCGATAACACGATACGATAATTGATAGTAAAATTATCGATATTTTTTTCCCACTGATAATGAACATCCCTACTACAAAATGGCGGCGGTGCGTACGCACATACGCATCCTTTACGCGATGCCAATATCACAAGTTCCCGCGCTCGTGTTATTTAAATTGTGAAACGTACTTTTTGATTTATAGGTATATTTCTATTGAAATGTTCTTAAATTTATAAAATTTTACCCTTAAACGATAAACGCTAACATAAAAACTATTACTTTAGTAACTTCCAATGCATGAATCTAATAAACAAATAATTTTTGGGAACAATATAATTTATGCCCAGTTAAATGCCCAAGGTAATATGGGCGCTTATTAGGAATTTATCCAATCTGCCCAAAATGCCGGGCAGAATGCCCATCTCTAGCTACAACGCATGGGTAAGGGGTAAATATAAATAATTGATGAAAAAAATAATAATTAGGTACTAAAATAAAATAACATAATTATTTTGTATTAAAGTTACACGTTTATTAGCTACTTACAAGATTCGGTGTTTTTCTGAAAAACATTTCATTTTCAAAAAGGCGTTTTCTACAGCCAATTAAATTTATACAATATTTAAATTAGAATTATATTTTACCTTTTTTTTTCTAAAAAAATTACATCTAATTACAAAAAGGTTTTATTATATCAGTAATATACATTGTCAAAATATGTAAATAAAAATTATAAAGTTTAAATAATTATTTTCTTTATATTTTAAAGCAAATTATTGGACATTTGTATATTACTAGATAATTATAGTTTACAAAAAGAAAATTAAAGTGATTGGGTAATGAGATTTTAAAGTAGCAAGCAGTTATATGACAGTGTATAAAAATATTGTTAAAAATTGGTTTTTTTTTGTTTTCCCGCCCAAATATGACAGGTTGAAAAATTTATGCCATCGCTGTAAATCAATTTTTAAACGAATACCTAATACATGCATAATAAAAGAAGATTGTGTTGTGAAAAAAAAATGCAAGTGCTGTACCATCGCTTATCTTATTATATTTTACCGATAAAATAGTGATGTGTTCGTATATTGCTTCCGATTCCATGCTAGAATTAATATTGCACTTAATTATAATTTACAGTTCGATTATAAAAAAGGATAAAATAAAAATTATTTAATTATATTTTTATTCTAAATAGCATTATCACTAACACATGTTATTGCTTAACAATTAAATATTACTATGTAATTATTAATAAATTCATTTATATGGATGTGTTATAAATAAATATATAATAATTATTAAAAAGATATTTTTAAGCGATATACTTATAATAATTACTATTTTAATTTTTGGAACTTATGGAAGACTAGGCCATTGTTTTTTTTAATTATTGGTAACCAGAACATTTTTTGAAACAACCTTTTGAAGGATTTTTAGAGAATTTTCAAATTTCAAATCATGATTACCATTACGACGAAAAAAATAAAATAAAATATGTTCTTGGGAGTTTCTTTTACGGACAAGAATCGTATTTATCTATGTTTTCCTTAAAAAAATATTATATGATTGTACAAAACCCTTATCTCAGGAGTCTGACTCACGACTGGCCGGTATTCAATAACGTGTTGCTTAATCTTTCATAAGTTCCAATAAAGTATTATATACATCCATAGAAAATAGAGTCACTAACCTAAATATGGTGTTGTGCTTAAAATTAGGCGATTTAAAGTTCAGTCGATATAATAAAGCCTGAGTCAGACTGAGCGTGTACTGTTACCGCGCTTTTGTCAGGTTCTATTCCGCCATCTTTATAAAAAAAGTTCTTAAGTCTAAAAATTGTTTTTATTGAATTATTATTCTTCATCAAAATAGGAAATAATATTTAGGGCCAGTGTCACCGGTTGATGATACACTTTAGCGGTTACTTGCTGATAGGCTTTACCAGGAGGACGTTAAACAGGCCCAAGGCTCAACTAACATACGACAACTTTTGGAAGTTTTGGATTCACAGGTTGCGAATAGAAATATTTGACAGATAAAGTGGAGTTTGATGGTGAAAAAGAAAAATATATCTTAAAATTTTATCTGATGGTTATACGTCCGATAGATTTATCAGCAACCAATGAAACGAGCCCTTAATATGTTTCCGTTTTTCTGAAGAATTTTAGAAATAAGAATTTATTTACTTACTATTAAGCGAAACCTTTAAAATTTGTGAATTAACGACCTTTAAGTCACATTGAGACTCCCGTGGAGTAATAATATGTACCCCATATGTAATTTCATGATAAAACAATATGTTGTGGAGTGACGTTGGACTTAATTGAGGCGAAGATAGTAATTAGGTTAAATTAAAAATTATGGTGCTATAATGCTTGAAAAACTCCGTGGGGTAAAATATACCCTATGGCAGTAAAAGGCTTAAGTTTTAATATCTTAATAATAGATAACAAAATCTTTGTTTAATGTACGTTAAAACGGCTTAGGGAAAATAAAAAATATACCAAGTAATGTAGAATTAGAGATACACACAATAAAGAAAGAATAATCAAGATTAGTATAATGGTTTTTAGAAAAAGCGCGAAAACGTTATTTTGAATTAGCTCAAAACATATTTTGGACTTAAGATTTTTTTTAGTCTAAGGACGGCAGCGCTGACAGCGCTAGAAGAGTAAAACTTCTTAACGCAACAGTAAATTCTAGCGCGATGCGAAGTACTCGTCCAGTGTGGCGGAAGCTTTAGGTGTATTAAAATATATTCTTAAATAAATTAAATTTATCTTGGATATAAATATGTTTTTATTTATGTATGATGAATGTATTAGTTTATTAATATAAATAAACGTAAAGAGTTCTATAATATTTTGGAATGTTGTAATCTCTTCTGCAAGTCTGGTATAGATTATAAAACTTAAAAGAGCAGAACTGTCAACGTAAAAAAAAAGTTTATGTAGAAAAAAAAAATGTTTTGGAAAGAAAGGAGGTTTATACATCGAAGTATTCTTATGTCGAACTTTACATGAAATTTTAAACTACTAGCAATTATTTTGTTCATTAAATTATTTACATAAATAATAAAACAATATAATTTTTCTATGTATTTAATGGAAATCATAACGATTTTAATTTAAATGGGACTGGTTCGGTTAAATTTAAGAAATAGAAATATCATATGAGTCGAAATAATATTCAATTATGTATATATCATCGTAACATTTTAAACATCTTTAGTTTATAATTTATCCATCAAAAACCGTAAAATTGTAAACGGATTCTAATTGGTGAACAAATTATACAGATTATTTACTCACTGATACTTCGGTCAGCAGATTCTATATTCCGATAGTCTGTACTCTTTGGGCGCCATTGAAAACTATTCAATAAAATAATTAAAGTTTTGTACCAGTTTACAATTTTACGGCTAGGCAGATTGCAAGTCAACAATGTTTACAACAATACGGTGACATATACATTTTGATACTTGTATTTCGACTAACGGTTTCACAATTTCATTACTTATAAAATAAATTATTACAATTTCTATACATTTACGTTACGAAAAGATTTGAATTATACTAATATTATAAATGCGAACGTTTGGATGGATGTTTGTTACTACCTCGCAAAAACTACTGAATCGATTATGATGAAACTTGGTATGTAGATGGAGATCCAATATAATACATAGACTACTCACACGGGGTCGGAAGCTACGCAGGTAGAACTGCGAGACGCAGCTAGTCAGACATACAACGTATTAACGCTAATAACAGATATGATTTCTAAAGTTCTGTGACAGCTGCTTGGAGATAATATTTTTTGACATTTATGACACGAGTCCTGAGTGAAGTGTCAAACGCTTTTAATGTTACTGTCAAGTTGACAGTGACGTGAAGGTGTGTGACAATGATACTCAGTAACAATCTAAAATTAAAAAAAAAATTGTGTGTGTCAGCTCCGACGCACGACTGGAGTTTACTCCTTAAGTACGATTGTCTAAACATACGCAAAAAGAGTTTATCCAACTGAAAATAAGATTAATACCATATGAAAGGGTAAATTAACAAATTAATGAAAATAATATACATATATAAATATATATTTATTCATTTTATATACATTTATTATAACTAATCGGCGAAATATTTTACATTAAACTTTTCACAATAGTCAATTTCAGATGTGCACAAATATTTCATTAGGAATGTTGATAAATTATTTAATTATTATTATCTGACAATTATCATTTATTTTTTAAATATTATTTTTCAATATTAATTAGAGCAACATTACTTTCGCACCGCACCATAGGTGCGCGCGCACCGAAAAAGTAACGAGGTCATTCATCAGTAGATTTTACCTCTCATATTTTTCTCATACCGGGCGCCTTATATATGAAAATCGATTCTTAAGGAGTAAACTCCAAAAAAAAACAATTATTCTCTGTAAACGTCTCATAACTCATTGCTGGCCAAGAAAGTGTTGGATCGTAATTCGCTACGCTGTTGCCTTACGGGGTGGTGGATAAACTTACACTCAGTCCTCTGATGACGATGACACTTTACCGCATAGTTTATAACCTACTCATACTTGCACTATAAACTATATATTACAAATTAAGAAATGAAAATATCACAATAAACTTTGATTTCCTTTTACAACAAAAAAATAAATAAAATTGGTGTTTTAAAATTGGAACGTCAAAATTCGGAATGACAGTTGCGGTGAATTCCCGATCATCCGAGCAAGTGGGTGTATAAGGCGAGTAGGATGGTTGATATCGTCAGTCGTCGAGCGACCGCCGTCGAGAACATCGGTGATAGTTCGTCAGCGTGAACAGAGTGGGAACCGCCTAGTGTGTGGAACTGGAAGATGTCGCTGACCTGAAAGATAAAACGTTATTTAAATGCTTAAAAGTTAAATTTTTTAAGAAATATTATGTATTAAGAAGGCTTACAGTATAACAAAAGTACGATAATGTTAGTAAGAAACTGCGGTTGAATTGTTTACTACCAGGGTCGGCCTAAGTGGTGTGCGAGGTATGCAGCCGCACACTTGAGCTTTTTGGGGGTAATACAATTGGGGATTAAAAAGGGCATAATTTCATCAATAGTCATCGTACCATTTTTCATGTACTAGTGATGACCTTTTTTTTTTGAGGATACGTATAGCCTAGAGGTGGAAACATCGGTATGGGTTCGAGATGACATTTTCTTTTTCGTGTGCACTTCCGACACAGGATAATTATGGATAATAAATATCGATAATGTTTTCCATAAACATCCCTAATATAAGTCTTGCACACTCGCTATTTTCGCCTTAGACCAGCCCTGTCCATTACATATTGGTGAATCTCCTAAGACACACAAGTTTCAGACTCAACACCCCACAGTAAGATCCCCTTTTATTAGAGTCTAAAAACGTAGAATACTGACTGGTCGAACCGACTATTTTCGACAAACCGTCGCTGTGTTAAATGTATTTTAAAGACAAATTTAGTTCAAAACCCAAATGTGCCATTTGAATCCAAAATGTTGCCCATCAAAATATTTAGTATCTCTTTCTCTCTTACTTCATTCCAACCATATCTATTCTTCGCTTGGACGATGGCTTCGTACATAGCTCCCGTTTCTAGGCCCTTCAGCTCATGCGTCACTCTGTGTGTGAGCGAACCGGCCGGCTCAGGAGCCGGGATTACGACGTCGTGCCAGCGACCCGGCTGCTGGAACGATTCGTTTATCTGTGGAAGAAAATATATATACAATTGTAAGTTGAACTTACTTCAGAGGGAGATTTATGGACTGAACTGAGATGGTCTGTAAAGGTCTCACTGGTGGAAAAAAGCATCTACAAATAAGAGAACGGTTAGAGATTAATTTGATTAAACTCTGCTCCACTGCAGACATATCAATTTCACTATAATGAGTAAATAAGCTATCAGATATCTATGATAATAACCGAGATCGATGGCTTTACGTACTTTCTGAGGTACGATGGGAACAACACCCAGAAACAAATATTTCTATAAATGCAATATCTGACTTTAGCGGGAATCGAATCAGCAACCGTGGACATTTGACCAGTTTCTCGTACCAATACACCAGAAAGGTTTTCCCAATCAATCGTTCAAGCACTGATATCTATAAAATAAATAATCATAATATACATACCGCAAGCTGTCTATAAAGTAGCCGAAGTTCATCGAGTGGGGGGTAGCTGTCGACGGAGAAGGACAACGTGTAGGAATTCCTGGACCTGGCGATTGGGGGGGAGGTGAAGCGTGCGGCTCCAGGCCGCCCGGACACCTCCACGTGCTGTCGAGCTCGGCCGAGGCTGTTGTCGGCTACGCACCTAGAACGGAAAACCGCATTTGTGTAAGTGGATGGATGTTGGATACTATTCTACACCAAAATTACTGGACAATTTGTCATTTAACTTAGTGTATAGATAGCTTAAGACCGAGATTAACTTTTAGGTTATTTTTAGCCGGAAATTTCTACAACATCGGTATTCCAGGTCTCATTAGAGCCACCCGGCACCCGACCCGCACCGCCTCGTCGCTCGGCGTCCACTTGCTGTCAACAGATGGTCTACGGGTGGACGCCGCATTGTCACCAGTAAACGTCGCGTGGTCAACCATTGGACCTTGCGTGGAAACGTCAGCGTCAACTAGTGGAATTCACGTGGTCAATGAGTGGACATCGCGTGGTCCACGAATTTCCGAGTAGTCTGTCAGTGATTGGCATTTCGGTCGGAGCATCGTCGACGTATTGTCCTCGCGTGGGTCACTCGCGAGCCGTCCGTAGACCACTCGATGGCAGCGCGTGGTTCATTTGAGGTTTGAACACAACTTACAATGTTTAATTGTTGGTAAATGGCATGTATTTGTTGGGTGTGATTGTGTTTGTGTCGTGTGTTCCCGACACAGGGTATTATTCTACTGGGGATATGTAGGTACGTTGTTTTAATTACATTAATAGTCTCAATGCTCATTTTCGAATGAACTTACGTGAAATTTCCGAAATCTTCTGGCTGTACGTTAGCAATAAGAAGCGTGTGGTTGTTCCCCCGAACTGACATCGTCACACGCTCTGACGCCGACAGTGGAAATGAGTTCTGGTACCAGAGAACCTATTTAGCAGAAGAAAATAATAATTTAATATTTTGAATATTCATAACTTAGCCTGTAACGTCCCACAGCTGGGCAAAAGCTTCTTCATATAGAAGGGTTGGAGCCTGATCCACTACGCTGCTGCACTGCGGGTTGGCGGATAATTTTTCTAACAATAGTAGCGATTGTCTGTGAGAACTGGGTTATGTTCTCTTCAAGGCAAGAATAGAAACCCAAATCAGAAAAAAATATTTGTATAAATAAATATATCTGCCCAGAACGGAAATAGAACCATTAATATCGCATAATCACATAAGAAAGATTGTCGAATATCTATAAATATTCTTTATATTAATTACTAGCTTTTAGCCCGAGACTTCGTCCGCGTAGAAGTCTAAAATGGTTCTAATAGGATTTTTAATTGGTTTTTTACGTTATTAATTTTATTATAACATATTAATTATTATAATAAAATATTTGAATAGTTATAACATAATAACAAACTTTATTATAGAATTGGGATTTAAAGTTGAAATAAACATTAAAATAAAATAAAATTTTGTTATATTTTATTAACACAAACTCGGCCTTTCATCTGGAGAAAGTTACACGGGGATACTATCTTTGGTAAAAATATCCCGATTCGAATAATTTTAGTTATAAAAATTTGTAATTAATAAAATAAAAGTTATTTTTTTTAAAAACCATCTCTCTTAATATCCGTAATATTTTGAACAAATTTTTCATAATCCTTAATCAAAGGAATATTGGATTTTTTATCGAGGAATAGCGAAAAATAAAAAGAATTTTTTTTTAAATTGAAGTTTGGTCAGACAGTGATTATAAAGTATTTTGGATCATAGTATATCAATAATATTACCTCAGCGGGTGGATCAGCTAGGACGGTGCACAGCAGCTCAGCGCGGAACCCTTCCCCGGTGTGAACCCACGACCTCTCCACTGTGATCTCTGGTGGATCTAGTGTAAGAAAACATTTTATTATAGCAAAATAAGTAATGGTATTATCTGGAAAACATATTATAATATTTGGTCATGATTTTCGTAGTCTTCTAAACTTTTGATAATGATTAATATTAACCCTGGACAATTTAGGGCTGATATTCTGTCGATTTAAAAGATGATCTTTAATACATGCGGCTATTTATGCAATTTTTTAATCATTTCATTCATATTTATTAATAAAAGAAGACGAAAAAAAACTTGTAAGTCTTTCGACATCTTGAGTTTAGTGCTTAAATCAAAATATTTCGCTAAATGTTACATAATTTCTTCTTCAATTTATTTTAAAGGTTTTTAGGGGGCGTTTGACGAAAAATAGAAATCGTGTATATATGTATATAAATTTAAAAAAATTACAATTTTAAAGGTCAAAGTCACGATAAATAGTAGATATTTATTATACAGAAGAAATCATTATCGTTCTAGTCTTCAATACAAACTAAACTTAACCGTACTGTAAGGGCAGCCCGATATTTTACGGTCCTGCATGAAAAAAATTTAATGAAAATGAGATAAAAATGAATGGGAAAACGTAAAATGTCGGACGGTAAAATTACGTATAGTGCACAAACTAGTATATACATTTATATGGCGTGCCATATCGGACCGTAAAAAATCGGACTGCTGGACAGTAAAGTTACTTGTAGTGCACAACGTCCTTACATTAAAATATACAATGAACATTGTTCGATAATTCTTAATTATATATTAAATATATTTTTATATTATATTTATTTATTTTCATGGATATGTCGACTGTCCCTACGTACAGTATCGGAACTGAAAATTTGCGATTTTTTTTATTGCACTAAGAAACTCCTTTTTATATATGTTTTCATACAAAAAAGAGAATAAGCTAAAAAAATACATATTAAACCACATTTTTCATGAGTATAATATCGATATTTAATAAATAAATGACAATTTTGTACACAAAATGAACTTAAAAGTGCTCTCCTGTAAAGTACCTTTTTTCAGTTTCGATAGTATACGTAGGGACAGTCGATGTATATGTATATATATGTACATATCCATGAAACATCCGCAAGTGATAAAGCTTTTATTAAAAGCTTACGACTACTTACAGAGTACTTGCAGTTGAAACTCTGTAACGATCGGTGGTCCAACACCGTTGTCCACTGTGCACGCGTATTTGCCGCTGTGCTGACGCTCCAATCTGGAGAGTTGAAGCTGAGCGCCTTCTCCCAGTCGGGTGTTCGACTCATTCTTGAAAGAAAATTTATTTATTTTCAATTAAGATACATGGGTACACGCTGAACTGAATACAATAACCTTGTAACTGTCCTGTAACTGTTGGACAAGGAACTATTCTCCATATAAATAAATAAATATTAACCAACAATCACACCACGTTAACCCAGCCCCGTGTTAAGTTCGTAAGAATTTGTGTTACAGGTACTAGGAACGGAAATAAATTCAAGAAATTTATATAAATACGTATATGCATAAATACACGTCCATGACCCGGTGGAGACATCTATATTCGTCATACAAATTATCTGCACGTGGCGGGATTCGGACCCGCAACCGCTGCGTTAAGTGTCCAGGTGCCTGACCACTGGACCAGCCGGCCGTCATATAGGAGAAGAGTTAAGAAATATTTCTAGAAATACAAATATCTTCCCCAACCGGGAATGAACCCCGTGACACACTACAAGAGAACCACTCTGACATATACACAACATACGATTCAGTGATATTGAAGTTATTGAAGTGAAACTTCTTTATCGGGGTTGGAAAGATTTTTTCGTTACGCGCCATCTTGTTCTTGATTATTGCGTATTTCAGTCGTTTTTCAATAAACACATGCGCAAGGAAGATTCCGAGTCGTAGTAGATGAAATCCTATATATATAAATAAATAGTTAAACTAAATAAATCAAATATCAAATTTTGAATGCTACGAAATGTGGATCTCGCAGGGTTTTGAACTGAATTTTGAGCAGCTCTCGAGCGATATACGGAATTCAATTCGCGTTGGCAGCCACTGCGCTAGCAATCTCTAATATTCTTGAGTGAAATTAAGTATCACTATATAGAAGTTTGCAGTTATTGTATGATGTATTCTATAGTGAGTAGGTAATTCGAATATAAATATGTCCGAACGCAAACACAGGACTCATATAATTACGATCGTATAAAAAGTAAACTGTTTTTATTATAAGTTTCACTTCTTACGAGTGTACGCTAGTACACGCAATTTAAATTTTTTTTTATGCGCAAAATGGCTGGCAGCGTATGGAAATTGAGTGCGTGAGTCGAGTTCAATATCGCGTTAGTGGAGAGGCCTATGTTCAGCAGTGGAAAATAAAATGATACTGATATTGATGATGATGAAGTGTATAGTCTTCTCCCGTCACTAGATGAGAAGCTGTTACAGTATAGACTTAGCAATATCGATCAGTTAATTACCGTTTAGGTCATCTTTTGCGTAGTATTGTGTCGTGTGATTGATACATGACGACCGTTCTGGTGTAGTGGTGCGAGTAGTCACCTCAACGCCATGCGATGATAGTCGCGGGTTCGATTCTCGTTCGCGACAGATATTTGTATTTGTGTAAATATTTCTTTCGGATCTGGATGTATGTCCTTGTGGATCTCGCCACCGTGCCTCGGAGAGCACGTAAAGCTTTCGGTCCTGGTTGTTATCATAATCACCTGATAACGATCGTTACTCATGGTAGAGAAATTATCCGCTAACCCGCAGTGGAGCAGCGTGGTGAATTAAGCTCCAACCCTTCTTCTATATTGAGAAGAGATCGCTCAGCAGTGGGTTGTCTACAGGCTGATGCAGTACAGTACATACAGATTACAGACTGATACTTGTTCGAATACAGGTCTGATTTGTGTGACAGCGTCGTTCGAGCGACTTGCTTTATATTATCGCCTTGTTATGCGAGTTCAGTCTATTAAAAAAAATGTCGTGTGTACGGAGTACACATGTCAGAAGTGAAACATCTTTGCAAACTCAAATTAAAATATATTAATATTTATAGTTAAACATTCGATTACTTATTTACGCGTTGCTAGGATACCCGTTGCTAGGATACGCGACATCATACTATCTCATTCTCTCCTACACATTTTTGTATTTGTGTCTGTTACCTATCGTTTTTTCCGTCGCATCAAGTTTTAAATCACAACGATTCTAAAGAAGTTTCACTTCAACAACACTTGACATTTTAATGTAAATATTTTGTTTTATTTTGAAAATTGAAAAGCCACCGTTTCATATTCACACGTCACGGCGTACATACAAGCACGATTCAAACTTAGTAGTATCCCAAAATGACTTAAAGGATTCAAATACAACCTGATTAAGCTCTTACCAATTTATGCCACGTCACCGACGGTACAGGGTTGCCGGACGCTCGACACTCGAGCACAGCTGCTCCACCGCGTCTGGCCGACGCGTGCCTTGACTCAGGCGAGGCTCGAACACTCGGCGGTACGAGCACTTCGACTGTATGCACTTGATCTCGAGCAACTCTATCTGATATCTGACAGACGTAGTCTCCTGCGTCCTGATGAAAAAAACATAGGATATTTAGTGAAAATTTTACACTAATTAGTTTGGGAATGTTGAGGTCCATTTGAGATCTTCGTAGACTTAATGACAAGAGATATCGTTCAGGACTCGGATTTATTGTTTTTTATTTTTTTCGTTCATTTGTTTGAACACTTTATCGGTATCTATATGATCAGGGCCGGATTTAGCGGTGTGAAGGTTCGGTGCAACAGAGGAGTGGAGGCCCCTTGATCTCATATTTTGTTTCACAATATATTTGTTTTCATACGACGAAAAAAAAACTCATCTCTCCCCACTACACAATATCATATATAAAAAAAACCTCGTTGCTTCTATCTCTCGGTATTACTCGATAATTATCAATTATCGTATAAATTTTTTTTTTCCCCAAGTCTCTATTGTGGAGGCCCGGCACAGTTGTCCCGGTTGCCCGTCCCTAAATCTGGCCCTGTATATGATGATAGATTAACAAATATACTTTTGCATTAGAAATTCTGTTAATCAAGTAAAGCAACAAGAAAGGAAAAGACATTAAGTGTCTGAGGGGTGATCACAAAAGTCAAGACAGGAGTAATTTCGCGAAGAGTCTCATAAAGGAAATTATAACAATCAATTCCACCTTCCCCGAAAACGTCATCAGATTATTAAAAATCGTTCCAGAGGTCTTATGATTTAATTAACTGATAGAGGACTTATTTTTTCATTACCATCACTTCGATAATGAGATCGTTGGAAAAAACATTATTTTTTACTGTTTATTAGGCAATTAAAAAGCTTTTGTCAATTTTTATTTCAATTAAATGTTTGAATTATGATATTTCGATAAGATCGATGTTTTTTAGCTAAAACTAGCAAACCCGGCGAACTCCGTTTCGCCACCAACTTATTGTCAACATATTGGTTTGTAGTAGGTACATGCTATGTATCAGAGATGGCGCTTTATGTGAAAAATGATTTTCCCTGTTTTCCTGCTTTTCTGTTGAAAATGTTCCTGAATTTAGTTTGCTATAAAGCTCACGGAGCCCGAGACCTTTCCAACGAATGCAAAACCGTGTAAATCGGTTCGTGCGTTCTGGAATTATAGCGTCAGGAAGGAAAACCCGACTTATTTTTATATTATAGATTAAACAATTTGCGATAATCGCGCTGACTGCTTTTTACGTTTGTTACTTAAGATGTCAATTACTTTTAAAATTTGAAATTTTTGCATTGAAACTATTATCGAAACCAATGTAGCTTTGACAACTGGTACAAGCTTAAGCTTTAAGGTTAAACTTTGACAATAATAATTATAGTTCACTATTTGTTCATTGCAGGGAGTACTTTTATATAATTTAAAATTTATATTATTTCACCTCTTCAGAAGAACAGTAAATGCGTTGTTGACTAAAGGACAACTTACGAAATGTAGCTATCATTTCTGAACGACAAGCACCGATTTTCAATTAATTTGCTGTATTATCCCTGTCAAGTATGCCGTAAATCTATACAAATAATAAATCTGTTAAAACCTCCGTTTTATTAATACACTATATATCATCAAGAATAAATTTTAATAGCGCGTTTTTTTTTTGTATCAGCGCCATCTCTTATCGTTTTTTTCTGTGTTCACGTATCACGTAAAAAGTACAAAACCAATGTAAATAACTTTAATACATAATAATTAAACATAACTCACAGTATAATTTAGTTTTTGTTTCATTATAATTAAATTTAAAAATAAATATTTAAGAAAATAGAAATACGCCTACGCGACATAGACGCCATCTGGTCTAACGAATCTTAAAAACTCACAAAACTTATTTTTGAATTATTATTTTGTTAAATATAAAGTTTACTAAATATGTCGGATAGGAATAGAAATCGTTTTAATATTTCGTACATTGACCTTTTACTACCTGTCTCTGTCACTCCCGCGTCTGTCCGTATATACATTGCGTCTTGCTCGTACAATTTACGTACGAGCAAGACGACGAGACGACGAGATCCGACTATACCATGGGCGTTAATGGAACTTCCATCACCAATATACCAGAACTGTTGTCTGTTTGTACTTAACCTTAAAACCTTAACTTTACCGAAAAAACTTTTGATTATTTTTAACAACCGTCCGACTTCTATGTACCGTTCTTTAAAGTTCCGGGGCTTAAAGATTAAAGGGCTCTGTAGGTTCTATAGAACAGTTTACGCATGAAAATAAAATTCCTATCCTCTTTTTACCCGAATGCGCTATAAGGAGGGTTATGTTTTTCGATGAATGTATTTATTTATTTTTTATTTATTTATGCTTTATTGTACACCACAACATACAAATGTAATATAGTAATACAGATTACTAACAATAATTACAAATTGTGTAGTACAAGAGGCGGTCTTATGGCTAATTAGCCATTTCTTCCAGACAACCCGAGATAGAAATGAGTATTTATTTGAGAGATCGGATAGGTGGTGCAGTTATATTACAATAAGCTTACATACACATATCTACACATTAATACTTACAAGCAATACATATTACACACTAATATAATATAATAATAATATAATATAATATAATAATATAATATAATATCATATAAAACAATAAACTAATAAATATACCAGCAGTATCTCATAGCATTTGTAGTCAATTACGCCATAAAAATTAAAGAGAAACATGATATTAAAATTATAAAAATATACAAATAAATAAATTTAATTTGAATCGTGCCCAGCATTAAGGTAATGCATCTTAACTAATTTTTTAAACGTTGGGAGTGATTTGGCTTCTTTAACATACAATGGTAGACCATTCCATAGCTTAATTGCCTGAATGGTGAAAGACTGACTAAAAAATTTAGTTTTATGAACAGGCAATTTTAACATTAGTCTCCTTGAAGATCTAAGTAAGGAATGATCTCCAATGAATTCAAATTTATTTTTTAAATAAGACGGAGCCTTTGAGTCAAATAACACACAGTACAGAAGAGATAAAATATGCAGGTTTCGGCGAGAACGTATTGGAAGCCACTTGAGCTTAGAACGAAATTCAGAAACGTGGTCATATTTGCGAAGGCAGTAAAGTTTTGAAGCCGCTCAAGCTTATTAAGTTGGTCCTCTGTTAAATTGACATAGCTTACATCTGCGTAGTCGAGAATTGATAGGAGGAGAGAATTTGCCAACATAATCTTGGTAGGAATTGGCAAGAAAGACTTGAGGCGCCGTAGTGTGCTCAGCGCAGCAAAGGTTTTTCTGCTGACTTCTTTTATTTGTACTGACCACGACAAAGTCGGATCAAGCTGTACACCAAGGTCCCTTACGGTGGCACAGTAAGGCAAACTAACACTGTTATATGCGATGGTAGGTAGTGTAGAGCGATCAACCCCTGCAATCAAGCTTGGAGTGCCAATAATTATGACCTGAGATTTGCCAGGGTTAACATTAAGTCCGTAGCGCTTGCTCCACACAGAAATGTTGGCTAAATCTCTGTTAATTAAATCAATAGTATTATGCAGATCTTGAAGCGTAGTGTGACGATAAATTTGGACATCGTCTGCATACATATGGTAGAGAGAAGAAATAGATTGAGTAATCGAATTGATGAAAATTGAGAAAAGCAATGGAGATAGAACGCCGCCTTGAGGTACCCCGGCTTGGACATCACACCATGAAGATATGACATCATCATAGCGTATACGTTGTCGTCGCCCTTTAAGGTAGCTCAGAAACCAGTCTGTCACCGATTGAGACATGTTAAAAGCGCACAACATACTCAATAAAATATCGTGGTCAACACAATTGAACGCGTTACTAAAATCCAACAGTACTAATACTGTGAGTTGTTTGTTGTCCATAGCCAATCGAATATCGTCGGTAACTTTGACTAGAGCTGAAGCAGTACTATGAAAAGAACGGAATCCAGACTGGAGAGGATCTAAGAGGGAATGCTTGTAAAGGAAACTGTTTAATTGTTCGAAAACTATGTATGTATGTATAATTGTTTGTGTCGCTCTGCGGCCTGAAAGGCTCGATGGATTTTAGATTGAGAGGTGTCATTAGATTCGTATTTACTGTGAGAGTGACACTGGGTATATTAAAATAAAATAAGTAAAAAAAAAATGCCGGATTTTGGGCTTCAAATTAATTTCATTTCCAAATTACACGGAAACGCAGTCGGGTTTTTTAGTTTTTGAAGTGAAACTTCTTTAGAATCGTTGTGATTTGAAACGGGATGCAACAGAAAAAACGACAGGTAAGAGACACAAATACAAAAATGTGTAGGAGAGAATGAGATAGTATGATGTCACGTATCCTAGCAACGCGTATCCTAGCAGCGTGTAAACAGCGCGTAAATAAGTAATAGAATATTTAACTATTAATATTAATAAATTTTAAATTGAGTTTTGCAAAGATGTTTCACTTCTCACACACGAATTTTTTTTTAAATTACTTTGTTTTAGTTTTACTCTGACTTAATAAAACTAGCTACTTTGCTTGCGTCTATTGCATAAAGCCGTCCAATGGCCTTCAAAATAATAAAGTCGATGAACTGGTACATAAATACTGATGTGAGTAAGAACTATGTATTGGAACTATTTATGTTCCTCGTAGAATATTATTCATTGTAATGTTAAACACGCTCGCAACGTTAACTGTATTTAGGTCATCCTAAATTGTCTCCTCTGTATCTTATATTTGTTAGGCGGCAATGTTTGTTAAGTTGTTACAGAGCGGATAATGAGCGAGTCAAAGGAATATAGCAAGTCCCTCTGCACTTAGTAGCTCACGTCTCACGTCTCACAGTGTCACATAATATTTGTACATATATTATAATAGAAGGACAATTCTGTTGAATATATTTTCCTACAGTTAAAGACGCATATAACATATACATAAATAAAATTACACAGATTCGGAGCGGGAATTGAAACCGTAACTTTGGAGCAGAAAACAACGTAATGCTAACTGACCCAAGGGACCAGTCGTTTTTGGTCTCCTTCTGCGAGACAGTAATATCCCAGAAGGAGGCCGACGAGCGGAGGAGAGAGGAGGCCGCCGACGTGGCATCCATCCGCGGGCGACAAATGGGGGTGCGTAGGAGGCGCTACTTAATGCGCCTCCAGTAACGCCCTTGTGCCCGTGTCGGGCCGGGATGGGAACCCGGTCCTGCTAGACACGACGTCGTCGGGACTGTTCAGAGGTTAGCCGGACAGTCCCCATGGAGGAGAAGTCTGGCCTTTTCGCCGAGGCCAGCCTGTGGCTGGAGAGATCCTGTTGCCTGCAGATCCGGGACCCTTTAATTAAAGCGGCTGAAGGCTCCCGCAGGGGACGGTATTGCACTCCCAAAGTGCCGAGTCGGACATAGGTCTAGGACTGCCGACCCGGGCGTCCTGGATATCATCCGTAAATGGATTCCCCTGCGTCACAAAAAAAAGGGACCAGTCGTTTTTTATTTTCTTTTCTTAATTATTGTACATGACAAATACCATTATAAAGCATAGTTAAAAGAAGTTAAAGATTGTGTAGTACATACAATAGGCGGCTTTGGCTATTTAAACATTTCCTTCAGAAAACTCACATGAAATAGGCGAGTTCAAAAACGAAACCAGTGTGGTGGTATATAATTATATAATAAACTTACATGCCAATGTTTATACGAAATACATATATAATGAATATATAACATATTTACATATTTAAAAGTAATAAATATTAATAAATAAAAATAAAATAAAATAAAAGATAAAAACATTTCATACAATAACTGTACTGTATTATATCAGCCTTTAAACAATCCACTGCTGAGCGAAGGCCTCTTCTCCATATAGAAGGGTTGGAGCTTAATCTACCACGCTGCTACACTGCGTGTGGTCACGGGTTCGATTTACGCTCGGGACAGATATTTGTATTTGTACAAAAATTTGTTTCCGGTCTTGCTTTATGTCCTGGTGGATCTCCTCACCGTGCCTCGGAGAGTATGTGAAGCCATTGGTCCTGGTTTTTGTTATAGACATCTGATAACGATCATTACACATGTTAGGTAAATTATCCGCCGACCCGCAGTTGAGCAGCGTGGTAGATTAAAGTTCCAACCCTTCTTCTAATGGAGACGAAGCCTTCGCTCAGCAGTGGGCTGTTTACAAGCACAGTTTAATTGTATGAATTATATATTGGCTCACAATGAGCGATATAGAAAAATTTATTCCGGCTCATTACGTCACAGAGCATCATAAAGATACAAAACAAAAAATTACCGTCGTAATATATGATAATTGCATTATAAAAAAGGCGGTCTCGTTATTTTTTACGATGACAACATTTACGCGTAATATGGGGAGTGGAGTGACGGACATTTTATGTTAATGTTTTCAAGTAATAGGCGACTTTGGGTTCCGTACCCGTCAACCCTTACCCCCTTACAAATAACCCCCTTTGTTACTACGACTAATAAAACTCTAATAGATCCAGTTATGCACATTGAAATTTTTATGAAAATTGATTTTGTTTGCAATCTGTAATCGATACTGAAGCCAAAAATGTTTTTATTTTTTCATTTTTGTCTGTTTGACAGTTTATATTTTGACCACAAATCACGCCAACACGGGGCAGAACAGCAGCAGTTAGAGGGTCTCAGCAAATATCACTTAATTTATTTTTACGTCATTAAAAATCTTAAGCTTACGTCTTACCTAGTCTTAAGTAAAAAAAATAAAATAAGAAAAATGTTTTTTTTTTTTTTTTTTTTTAATTAAAATAATGTAATCAAGCACAGGTTAATTCATTTACATTACAAATACGCATTGAAAAAAACTCATGTGACATGTGAGGGGTGGGGGAGGGAGTCTAGCAAAATCTCCAAAATTGTCTCACGTAATTAATGGATGCCACAAAACTACTGAATAAAATTAAATGAAGATGAGCTGGATTTCAGTTCGTACTAGGAGCGAAGAAAATCAGTACAGTTGCCTTAGGAAAAGGGATGTAAGTCAAAATATAGTTAATTCATAGGTAGAGAGGAAGCGCTTTGTGTTAGGTAAATATAATTATTTATATTATGTTAGATATCATATCGCTCAGTAGCAAGTCAAAATAAATTACAGCTCTGAAAATATTGAACGTACCTATAGCTCATCTTAAGCCGGCGTACATACTTTATATTAGGGAAAGTACCCATACAACGTGACCAATTTTTTACAATTTTTCGTACACCCACCACCTCAGTCCCCCGAGATCATGGACGCTGTAAAGGGTCCGAAACGTCGGGAAATAATTTAAATTAAATATTGTTAAACAGTAAATTTAAATAAACGCGATAAAATCCGTTTTTAGACTTTTAATTAAATTTTTCGTATTTTAAAGATACACAAAAAAAAAATATAATAATAATTTAATTCCTATCCAATAAAATAAAATAAAATCAGATTTCTAATTGGCGAATGAATTAGCTTTGAATGTAATTTGTTGTACAAAACGTGGGTATGCTTTGACAATTTAGCACAAAGCGCTCACAGCATTTATTTATGCAAATTCACCTACGGTTTAACGTTTCATGGTGAGTTGGTTTTGAATGAAATGTTATTTTTTAATATTTTTCATACACTACGTGTTTGTTATACGGTGACCGGTATAGAATAATAGTCGCGACCTCTTTCTTTCCGAGGTGTCGTAAAAGGCGACAGGCTATAGCGGTGTGAACAATTGTACACCAATCAGGTTGGTGATGGGCAGCAGCGTTACTATACCCGGTCAAAACACATTTCGTTCGCTATACCGCCTGCCAAACATGGCGAGTATTGGCAAATCTCCTCAAAGATAATAGGGTAAAAAAAATTATCATAACTGGAACACTCACTTAATAAAATTGTATATTCAAATATGCACCTTGATATAACTTTCATAAGTTTGACATTTGTTTCCAACATGTAAAGTGAAAAAATCGTTCCTAGTATTTCGTTGACTACTGGCATTTTGTCTCTTTCTTACGAGTTGCCTTGAATCCATGGTAGAAAGAGATTCAGTCCCTCTTTTAGGAACGTTTTTTTGAGTGCACGTGCACATTCCAGTTTGTATATAAATTCCTTGGTAAAAACAAACTATGTTTGAAAACCGCGAGTGTCTAACAATAAAAATGGACTTTTTACACTTTATTATAAAACATAAAACACAGAATAAAAAGATATAACACAGGAGTATGTGTTTTATGTAAAAATAGAATTTAACGAACGAAATGAACAAATATGCCGAAGCGTAATCCGATTTTTATTTCTATATTTTTACGAAGTTATTTTTACGAATAACGACCTAGTATATTGATGCGACGTGGCAATGGATATTTATCCAATCAATAGGAATATAACTAAAAAGGGAAGGGCAGGTCATGAGAAAATCACTTTAGGATCACGTTCAGTTTTACACCACTATGACCTTAGTCGCCTTTTACGACACCTCGGCAAGAAAGAGGTCGGGATCATTCTTGATAGCGAGCCGCCGGTCGCGGGTTCGATTCTCGTTCAGGACAGATATTTTTATTTATATAAATATTTGTTTCCTGTCTGGGTGTATGTCTTTATGGGTCTCCTTACCGTGCCCCGGAAAGCACGTAAAGCCGTCGGTCCCGGTTGTTATCATAGATATCTGATAACGATCGTTACTCATGGTAGGGAAATTATCCACCAACCCGCAGTGGAGCAGCGTAGTGGATTAAGCTCTGAGCCTTCTTCTATATGGAGAAGAGGCCTTCGCTCAGCAGTGGGTGGTTTACAGGCTGATATAGTAGGTACAGTACAGTATATTATGTAATCTTTTGTGTATTATTGTCCCTTTTAGGTTCCTCCGAAAACTGTTTTTAAGTTAAACTGTAATCACAAAGAACTATTTTTAATAATTTATAATTAAAATTACGAAAATAACATACCTGTGGTCCAACATCTGTAATCTGAAGATTATAGCCGTCAACCAGGCGAAACCTTTCATCCCTGGTCACCATCAAGCTCGCAGCTGTCAAGACCGCTGGACCTCTCCTCCAAAGTAGAACTAGTGACCCTGGAAACATCAGAAGTATTTAATTAAAAGTCTAGACCGGATTTTATCGCGTTTATTTACAAAAAAAACTTTACGATTTTTTTTAATTATTTCCCTACGTTTTAGACCCTTTACGAATAATGAATACATTATTCGGACACCCACCACCTCAGTCCCCCGAGACCATGGACGCTGTAAAGGGTCCGAAACGTCGAGAAATAATTTAAAAAAAAATCATAAACTGTAAAGTTTTTTGTAAATAAACGTGATAAAATCCGATCTAGACTTTTAATTTAATCAGTAATATTCGCGTAAATATAAGACAGTACAGTGAGTAATACTCGCGTAAATATATAACAATACATGGGAAGCATGTCAATTCTTGATAATATTATAAATAATAATTGGTAAAACTACAGCCACTAGCCTAGCTAATTAATTAATTAAGGATTTTGTTATAGATAGGAATTAGCGAAATATTATATGATTGATTATTATTGTTCATAAATAATATTAGTGCTTATTGATTCCAGGGAAGTTTTGGATATGAAATTTCTGGATATGGATACGGATATATGAATAATATTATACCGGTTTCGGATACGGTTACGGATATACAGTTAATTTAGATTATCCGTTACTTTGTACGAATATTAGAGTTGTGGTTCTGTTGTCTCGGTGCGAGTAGTCAATTTTACGCCGGCGGTCGCGAGTTCGATTCCCACTCGTAGCAGATTTTTTGTATTTATATAAATATTAGTTTCTGGTCTGGGTGTTCCCGTAGTTTTCTTCATCGTGCCACGGTGATCACGTAAAGCCATCATTGTTAACTAGGACATCGGATACAAATTGTTATTAATAATAGGGAAATTATCCGGCAACCCGCTTACTGAGCTCAATAGCGTCCCTAATTAATTTTTCGACACTGACAATTTTTCAAGATTAATTGTACATGAAATTTAATTGAAACTTTTGAATTAGAATTTTTTTATTTATTTAAAATTTGGATATGATGGGAGCTTAGTTTTATTTTACAAAAAAAAACATGTAATCGTTTATCCAACCATCCTGTATTAAAAACCTATCTGTATTAAAAAATTAAAAAAATCAAAAAACCCGACTGCGTAAAATACTCTTATTATAAACTAAAAAGAATAAAACAATTTAATAGCTTTCATTTAATACCCATATTGCTACAGTAAGAAAAAAATTCAACTCCCCTCCCCTTAATTCTGCCATTTGCGGGCGCCATTTTGACAATTTATATAGCCTATGTCACTACTACAATTAAGACAAATCCAACGACACCTTATATGTCAAAAACCGTCCAGCCGTTTGGGCTGTAGGGCGTGCCAAAGAAATGGACATACATACATACATACATACATACATACATACATACATACATACATACACTCGAAAAACATAACCCTCCTTCTGTCGCAGTCGGGTAATAAGCTTAACTAGCTATGCCTTGCAGTTTTACCTGTATATTTTCCGATTTCATAGATATTACGGGATGAAATATAAGCCTATGTATTATTTTGAAACTCGAGCTGTTGACATAACAAGCTTCATCACAATCAATTCAGTATTTTTTGCGTAAAAGAAGCATCCCACATACATCCATTTATCCTTACAAAGTAGGACTATAGTTCTTACATAAGATTCAACAGAGTTACCATATGATAGGCTATATTATGTATATTTGTCTCTCAGGGCTTTATATATCAGTAAACCACAATTGTCTTACCTAAGTTCTGTACTTGACAAGGTAATAGAAGCGTGTCTCCCACCACCGTCCTGAAAGAGTGCCCTCGGGAGAGGAACCTGGGACCATCATCTGAAAACAAACGTGTTGATTAATTTTTAAGTTCCAAAATTAGTTTATAGTTATAGCCTATCCTCACAGTGATGGCTTTTTCACAGTTGTGTCAGGATATGGTGATCCTTGCGCGGGGCGTCGCACAGGAGAAAGTGACCTATGGGGCTGCCACCTGCGGGCCACGGAGCAACGTACGCGGTACTCGTGGTCCGCCCTGTAAGGGTGGTTGAGGGCGCACGGCAGGTTATTTTAGTAGATGAGGGCCCTACAATACCCTGTTGTCTCCTCGGACAACGAGGTGCGCGATCAGTTACATTTTTCTCGTCAAAATAAAAAAAAAAGAAGGGATATGGTGACGCTGCTGCTCATCATTATCCTGGTATTCCTGGTTGGTATACAGTTGTTCGCACCGCTATGGCCTTAGACGCCTTTTATGAAACCTCGGCAAGAAAGATGTCGGTACTATTCTTCTATATCAGTCATCGCACCGCCAACGGTTCTGGTTTAGTGGTGGTGATATTTATGGGGTTGGCGAAGTGGTCACAGACACGTGCACAGACAGACAGTAGCTGTCGATTCGTTCCCAGCTTATGATAAATGTTTGTAAGAGCTATGTATCTCTTTGTCGGTATTTTAGCTTTTATGTTTTGTGTTTAATGGTCATGGAGTGTATATTGACTGACTTAACAGGAACGTTGGCGCAGTTGGAAATGATAATGCTTTCTGCTCCAGTGTTGTTTTGGGTTCAATTCTTGCACCGAGCCTGCTTGTACTATGTACTTATTTATATATGTATTATTTATATGTTAATCTATTCAAAAAAAATGTGTACAAAAAACAAAAAGTGGAGGAATTTACGTTTTAAATAATAAGCCATTTTCACATTTTTTTAAATTTAAAAATTGACATTACAAATATTACAATAAAATGCTTTTGCGAAACGAAAATTAAGTATCTCAAGCAAGGAATTTATATACAAACTGGAATGCTCCCGTGAACTCAAAAAACGTGCCTACGGCCGGGATTGCATCTCTTTCTACCATGGATTCAAGGCAATTCCCGTAAGAAAGAGACAAAATACCGGTTGTCGACGAAATGCTCGTAACGAATTTTCGCTTTACATGTTATAAGCCAATGTCAACCTTATGTCAAATTTGTCAAGGTGCATATTTGAATATACAATTTCATTAAGTGAGCGTTCCAGTTATGATATAAATTCTTTGATCTCAAGTTATTAATTAGTACATTGAGCTTACATTTTTTAATCAGTCCGAAGAAAACTTTACGTCCAGGGCTAATTAACATAAATAAGGCTCTAGATGCCTTGGGCTATATTATAAATAAAAGTCTAAGTTTTAAGTCTCTTTTGATATTGGTACTTTGGTATATTTTCTATAAAAAAGACTATTATTGTTATTATTTATTTAATAAAAAGTATCGGGACGGGTGCGCAAGCAAAACAATGCAAAGTTATACTACTTAATTTATAAATAAAATAATATATAACAACTCTAATATATATAAAAAAAACTAGAGACCGCCCGCGACTTCTTTCGCGTAGAAACCCTATGAGCGACTTCTACCCCCACCTCACGCGTCGCTCGTCGGATCGCCCGCCCCGCCACTGCTCCCGCTACCGCTTTCGGCGCCGCGCCGCCGTGCCGCTAGATCGCGCATTCAGTTTTCAGAAGTGATAAATGTATCTATTTTTAATTACGAATCAATCCCGCGAGGACTTCGTGATAAAAAGTAACCTATGTGTTATTCTGGGTCTTCAGCTACCTACATACCAAATTTCATCGTAATCGGTTCAGTAGTATTTGCGTGAAAGAGTAACAAACATCCATACATACTTACAAACTTTCGCATTTATAATATAAGTTGGATATATATAAATATAATATTTATTATTGAATAAATTTCAACATCTTTATTTCTAAAGTAAAAGATCTAATTCCTCGAGAAGGTCATGAAATGAGAATCTCTAATTAATTAAGATACTTTTGTTGTAACATAAACGAAACAAAATCATACACAAACAAAGTTAATCTAGAAATAAACAAGATTAACCAATTAAAAAGTCATGCCTGGAGGCAATATACAACCGGAAGACGGTTAACGACCGCCTCTTCCGTTTCTCTCGTTATTTACTACTTCCGGTTTACCCGACTCCGTCTGTTTGCAATATCTATTATTCATTTAAAACTCATTTGCAATGAATTTAAGAATTATTTTAAAGAAGTTTTTGTTTTATTAAAACAAGCGACCGGTGTGGTTTCATTTTCGTTGTTTAAAGGCTTTTTAGAAGCACGATTCTGATAGTTCAATCTTGTTTTAATGATCGATAGGATAGACCAGATACTCCCAAATTATTTTGGGCTAGAGATTCCTATTCCAAAATGAACTGATACCTCAGACTTTCATAGCCAAATTAGGTACTTTAAAAATCCTATCTCTATTATTTTTCCTATTGATACTAAATACTTTCTAATTTAAAAACTTTGCGGTTAGTTAAATGGATAAGTTTTAATATAATATTTTTAATTATTAGATAGTTCTAACGCAAAATTTTAAATTGACGATTAGTTGGCGTAATAGTATTACTGCCCTGCCGGCGTAGTTGGCAGTGACCCTTCTTTCCGCTTCAATAATGTGACTGGGTGTAATATTTATATAAGTACCTATTACGTATTATTAAAATTTTTTTTTATTAATATTTCAATCAGGTGGCTGTTACCTAAAACACAGGCATTATGTTGGCTACATTAGGAACAGACGACCGTGTGTGTATGTTAAACATATTTATTTTTTAATGGTAATAATAACTGGCACTAGTGTTTGTTTCGATTTCCGTATATAACAAACTAGCGGTCCGTCCTTTTTTTTTTTTTTTTTGACGCTGGGAAATACGTTTACGTATTCCGCCGCCCGAAGGTGACGGGTATGTGGGACTCGCTGACTGCGAAGTCAGAATACCCACTAAAACCCAGCGGTGCCCTCGTCGTCGTACAAGGACGCCACGGGATCGCTGGCGCATGCCACCGTGACTCCCCGACGGTTGGCCCGCCTATGCGGACCTCCTTCGGTTATAGAGCGCTCGCGGGCAGCGTGAGCGCTCTATCTCCGCTGCACCAGAGGCCGGCGAATGAGGGAAACTGCGGCAGGTCATGATGACATAGCCGCAGTCTCCTCCGTTGACTGGTGCGATGAGCTTTGGGGAGCGGTTGGAGCCTTTGCGACCGCTCTAACCCTCGATTTTGGGGGGCGGCACTCCCGTCCCCCCATTATATGAGACGCCGGTTTTCCGGCGTCGGCGCAAACGGCGCAGCGCAGTGCCCCGGTGCAGTTACGAGCAATGTGCCCGTCCACACCACACCGGAAGCACGCGCCGCTGCGGTCAACCGCAGCCGGACAGGTCGGGCGAGTGTGCCCGATTCCCAGACATTTAAAGCAGCGCATAGGGCGCTGCTCTAAGACTTGGACTCTAGCCGAGGTCCAGCCGACCAAGAGCCTGCCAGCCTCGGCCAGAGCCTTAGCGGCTGGGATCGGGCATCGCACAATGGTGCATCCCAATCCGCCAGGTCCGACTGCGATTGTGCCAGCCTTAATTGAGCCGGCATCGCACTGGCCCACCTTTGCTGCCGCAGCGGCCACCGCCTCACTGGTGACAGAGTCGTCCAACCCAGAGATCCGCAGACTCGCGAGCTTCATGGGTTGGACGACCCTCGCCATGCTGCCCAGTGCCGCCTGCATCGCCTCCGCAAGGCGTCCCGCTACTTCCGGGGTCTGCCCCTTCGGCAGCTCCAGCAACCTGGCCCCGGTAGCGGCGCGCCGTATTTTCAGGCCACCGTCGATGCCGACCTCCTTGAGGTCAATCATCACTGCCGCCCGCTCCAACAGGTGGCAGTACGTCACCCCCTTACTCTCCGCGTACACATCAATAGAGATAACACATCAAGAGCACTGCCGGAGAGCGGGGGGCAGCTAGCCTTGGCTTCTTTGACTTCTGCGGCCGCGGTTGCGGCTGTGGCTGCGGCTTTTTCTTGACCGCCGGAGCTGAGGTGGCGGCGGCGGTAGCGGTCCGTCCTGACTGCACCCGGGTATGTACCTAAACCTTCCTCATGAATCACTCTATTTATTGGTGATAACCACACGACAATGAATGACATGAATGACGACAATGAAATGACGATTCGAAGGTGCTCTTGGGGCCTATTTGAATAAAGTTAATTTTGATTTTGATTTTGACAATCCCTGCAGTAGTTTTTGAGTTTATCGGGTTTTTACCCGACTGCGACAGAAGGAGGGTTATGTTTTTCGAGTGTATGTATGTATGTCCATTTCTTTGGCACGCCCTACAGCCCAAACGGCTGGACGATTTTTGACATATGAGGTGTCGTTGGATTTGTCTAAATTGTAGTAGTGACATATGCTATATAAATTCTCAAAATGGCGCCCGCAAATGGCGGAATGAGGGGGGGAGTTGAATTTTTTTTCTTACTGTAGCAATATGGGTATCAAATGAAAACTAATAAATTGTTTTATTGTTTTTAGTTTATAATAAGAGTATTTTACGCAGTCGGGTTTTTTGATTTTTTTAATTACACAGACAGACGAGGTGGAGAACTTTGTTTTATCTGGGTGTTTTTATAAAGTGTGTTTTCTGACCCCCGTCACAGAATTGACACCTACTGGGGACCGTGTCATGGTGGCGGCTGTCCCATTTCAAAATCCAGAAACGAAAAGTTTACGTGTCAATTATCAAAGTTACTAAGGGGTTTAAAAAATGTAATATACACTTAAATTTTAATATATGTAGTGCGTTCAGTATTTCGTATTTTATACAACCAATAGCATTTATTTTACTTTACATAAATACTTTTTAAAGGCTGGCCTTATTTACGTTTATGCGCTCACCTGGTAAAATTTAGTTTTAGGTCCTTGCTAGGTTTTGAAATAGAACAGCCGGTGTGTTTATTTATTTAAATAAATTGCTAGATAATGGAATGAATTATTTTAAAATAATTGTTTTAAAAATTTAAATAAACCTTTTTAACATAAATGAACTGAATTAAAATGAAACATATCCCACAGCTGGGCAAATCTCTCTCCATGCAAGAAAAGGATTGAATTTCAATGAGTATACACTTATTTTTGTTGTCTGTAATTTCCCTACCAAGAATATCGATCGCTATCATTGTTTATTATGACAACCAGGATTGATGACCTTACGTGTTCTCCGAGGTATGGCGGGGATATTCTTGAGAACAATCACTCAAACAAGAGACATATAAATGTATATACATTAATATCCAACACGCGATTGTCGATATTGATGACCGTTCTGGTGTAGTGATGCGAGTAGTCACCTCAACGCCGGCGTTCGCAGGTTTCATTCCGTTCGGGGCAGATATTTGTATTTGTACAAATACCCACCGTACCTCGGGGAGCACGTAAAGTCATCGGTCCCAGTTACCACAAACGCCTAATAACGATCGTTACTCATGATAGATAAATTATCCACCAATCCGCAGTAGAGCAGCGTGGTGGATTAAGCTCCAACCCTTCTTCTATATGGAGAGGCTTTTATCCTACAGTGGGACGTTTACAGGTTGATTTTGTTTCAAAATAGCCAAGTTATAAATAGTTATATCTAAATATTTTAAAGATATAAGCTACTATATCATGCAAACCAGGGTCCGTCCAGGCTCTACACGCAAGAAAATTTCAATAGTTGAATTTATAGTAGAGGGCTGAGGGCCCCCCGAGCTTAGGGGGCCCGGTGCAACGCACCGTCTAGCCCTCCGGTAGTTACGCCACTGCTTCAAATCGTCAGTATTAATAGAAACTTCGAAACACTACACTTGAATTATTGTCATAATATAGATAAACTTCTTTTGAAAAATGTGAACTGCCAAACTCAATCTTAACTAATACACAAAGAAAAACTTTAGCTATTCAAAAGTTCCATCGATTTTAAAATCGGTTCCACTATGGTACCTTTTCACAATGAAATCCCAATGCATTTGACAATGAAATATGAAGGAAGTGATTCTATGAAAAAACTTAAGCCATTTTCCGTTATTTATTTCCAGTGTCTGTAGACTTTATAATTGATTATCTATACTACATCTGGCTGCTTTACATCCGGCGTTATTTCCAGTGTAAGTTTTCCATTAATGTATTGTCTTCTAAGTGATGGGGGGTAGAACTACAATAACTATTTCTGTAATTATGAGTACATTAAATAAATTAAACACTTCAATATAAATCTATTGAAATAAGAAGTTAAAAGACATAAAAGGATTTTGCTAACAATAAATAAAATAAATAAATAAACGTCTCACACTCAACGGCCCAAGTAGGATGTTTATCCTGTGTCGGGGGTCTAGAAACACACACAACACACAAGCACAAACGCCCACACCACGACACATATCCGTATGGCCTATACAGATATTTGTCATGTGCGGGGATCGAACCCGCGACCGCTAGCGCATAAGCCAGTTGCTGTGACCACTGCCAACGCGTCGTCAACCATTCTGAAGTAAAAAAGCTTCCATTAACGCGGACAGTCGATTCGATTCTCATTCATAGCCCAGATTTTAATGAAATGAAACTAAATGTTACTTTTTAGGGGCCATTCATTTATTACACGTAAGACGAATTTTGCTAGTTTTCTACCCCCTCCTCCCTATTATAGGAAAAAACAAGAATAGGCGGACCCCCTCCGCCTTGTTTAATATTTATTACGTAAGAATCAAAATGAAAAAAATTAAAACAAACGTTTGGTTTATTTTGATATTCATTTTTCAAAGTAAGAATTTTTGGAAGTGTTTATTTGTACTTACAAATGTACTAATAAATTTTAGTTTTTGAAAGTAATAAACTTTGGTTTTAATTATTCATCTCTTATGTAGTTACCTACATACAAGTTCAGGGGCTCAAAACCCACTCGGAAGGTGGATCTGTCACTGGAACATCTCTAAGCTTTTTCAAAGAATAATTTTAACTTTGCGCATTTTTGTGATCTTATGTAAGAACTATCGAGACTCTCTCCCACCCCCTTGTAAGAGAAAATAAGATATGGTCGACCCCCTCCCCTCCTAAATCGTCTTACGTAATAAATGAATGGTCCCTTACTAAGTAGATAAACCTAAGAAAATTTGTTATCTTAATTTCTTTTTGTAAAATACAAACGGTCTTTAAAATTATATTTATTAGTTATTAATGATAGGTGAGAATTTTTGATTTCCATAGACAATAAACAGACCAACCACATTCTAAATTCTCAGTACATTTAGCGATTTACAAAGGAATAAAATGGCGGTTTCCGGTGGCCATCTTGTGTGAAGTAAAACCGGAATGGCGGCCGGAAGCTGTATAAAAGATAGAACGTCCTATCCTTTTCTGTATCAAAGATAATGTTTGTTATTTAAGTTTACCTAAATAAATAAATATCTTAAAGAAATATTAAAACGGTTGTATGTTTGTTTTCGTATTTCAAAGAGACTTGCGAATGAATTATAACCAAGCTTGACATATCGGTAGCTCGTGATCTTGTTTTTTTACAATTACATATAATAATAGTTGATTCCCGCATTTTTTTTTCCTTTTTACCCGACTGTGACAGAAGGAGGGTTATGTTTTTCGAGTGTATGTATGTATGTATGTCCATTTCTTTGGCACGCTCTACAGCCCAAATGGCTGGAAGGTTTTTAACATATGAGGTGTCGTTGGATTTGTCTAAATTGTACTAGTGACATAGGCTATATAAATTTTCAAAATGGCGCCCGCAATGGCGGTTTTTCTTACTGTAGCAATATGGGTATCAAATGAAAGCTAGTAAATTGTTTTATTCTTTTTAGTTTATAATAAGAGTATTTTACGCAGTCGGGTTTTTTGATTTTTTGAATTAAGCACACAATTTTTACTTAAATTTTTTACTTTTTTATTTTTTATTGTATTTGTGCTCTCTTTGTGTTAGTTGTGTGTCTGTAAGCAGTGTGTGTGTCTCAAATAAATGTCTTTCTTTCTTTCTTTCTTTCATATAGAAATAAATAAATATTTTATCCAGACTCGGGGCGGCAATAAAACCCACAACCATAGAGCAGAATGCAGGGTCACTGCCAACTGCGCCAACGGGATAGTCAGTCATAGAGAAGAAGAAAAATTAAAGATTCCGCAGAAGAAACATTCTTACCGGTGGGAGGGATGCGCTGTGCCGCGCTCCCAGCTGCATGGGTACCACCATCTTGCTTGTTTCTTCCATGAAACAGCTTTGCTGTGTTTCGGTGAGAAGGGCAAGACAGGCAGTGTAATTACTGGCACCGAGACTTAACATCATATGTCTCAGGATAGGCAACACATAGATGAGTTGGCTGGGCTAGTTCCAGGTAAACTAGTTTATGTTCATGGGCGAAGTCGACCACTTACCATCAGGTGGCACGTCTGCCAGTTTGCCTATCCAAATAACATTAAAAAAAAAAAACGCATCACTGAAAACAGCGCTTATAAACAACTGCTTATTAAAACTTCAATTACTTTTATATTAAATGAAAGTATTAAAATATTTTCTTTGCTGACTATACTTTTCTCCCGGTCACCGCGCGGCATTGATGCGTCCGGTTTTCTTCTTTTTTTTTCACTGACTTCAAAAAAGAAGGAGATTCTCAATTCGACTGTATTTTATACTAGCGGCCCGCCCCGGCTTCACACGGGTATTTAAATAAAATTTTAAAAATTATAAATTTATATTTTTTATCACCTACACCTGCGTCGATACTGGAAAATATTTTATAATAGACAGATTGAGTTGTCAAATCAACTTCGAAGCAAAAGCAACCCCCTTTAAACCCCGTTAGAAGATGAATTTTGATAAAATACGAAACACGTCTTCAATCAATTCTGTTAAAGAATATTTTATGCAAAATTTGAAGTAGATTGGACCAAGGAACTACGTTTCCCATACAAACTATGCCCCCCTGTTTTGCCCCCTTAGGGGTAGAATTTCGTAAAATCCGTTCTTAGCTGACTTCTCCTCAGCAAAAGGAATATTTCTACCAAATTTCAAGTCTCTAGATCTTATAGTTCCAGAGATATCGTGATGAGTGACCTTTCGCTTTTATATATTAAGATAAAGATTATAAAACGGACTCGTTAACAGATTTATTATATGTATAGATAGTACGGATGAAACATTTGAACTGATTTTTTTATTAATTATATTTTCATTGATGAATATCACTTTTTAATAAGTATTATTCCCGACGAAGACAAATCCAAAAACACAAAAATCATAAAAATCGGTCCACTCGTTCTCGAGTTATAAACGGTGTAACTAACACGACTTTCTTTATATGTATAGATTACAACTTAAATAGCTATAACCATCCAACTTTGTATAATCAACAAATACATAATGACCAAGACCATAGTACACTAAGGTACTAAATGCAAAAAAAAAAAAAAAAAAACTATTTCGTTTAATACGGGCGAGTCTCATTCTTTTGGCCCAAGTTTTAGTCAGCGCGATTCAAAAAATTATATTACATATTCTGCGCCATCTATCGTATAATGGTAGAATATCGTTTTTATATTTAGACAAACATATTTAAGTTATACATATATTATTATAGTATATTAATTGAAAATTATGTTTATCTAAAATATTAAAACGATTTCTATTCCTATTCGACATATTTAGTAAACTTTTAAGTTTAACAAAATAATAACTCAAAAATAAGTTTTGTGAGTTTTTAAGATTCGTTAGACCAGATGGCGTCTATGTCGCGTAGGCGTATTTCTATTTTCTTAAATATTTATTTTTAAATTTAATTACAATGAAATAAAAACTAAATTATACTGTGAGTTATGTATAATTTTTGTGTATTAAAGTTATTTACATTGGTTTTGTACTTTTTACGTGATACGTGCACGACCAAAAAATGATAAGAGATGACGCTGATTGAAATAAAAGCGCGGTATTAAAATTTATTCTTGATGATATATAGTGTATTAATGAAACGGAGGTTTTAACAGATTTATTATTAGTATAGATATAGATGTGTTACCTCATAACTTTTTACTGGGTATACCGATTTTGATTATTCTTTTTATAATCGAAAGCTAGTGCTTGTTATGTGACCTCATTTTTATAATCATCGCTCAAATTTTAGCGAGATCTAACGAGTAGTTTTTGAGTTATCCCTAATAATTCGTATTTAATTGACTTCGACTACGTTGATGATGTTCTCATTTTATTACTTGTCGATGTATAATGAACAAAAAATTTGTATACGATGGTTTGGAAAAGCATTCCGTGTTTTTTTTTCTAGTTTGGTGATGTTCTGATGAAGATCTTCGGAGACATACAACGGAACTCTTCAATAAATGACAGCAAATCTGTCGTGGTTGCTGTGATCACATGTATGAGTATATGCATTGTTTTATACAATATAACGTTACGCCTGTTGACGTTGGTTTTTGTTTTATTAATTTTTTGACGTGATAACGTCTTGTAAATCGATGAATGACGACTGCACGCTCGAAGAAGCATGAATCATTGACACGTTCCGCAAGCGAGAGCGCGTAACAAGCGATAGAGAGGCACGATCGGCCTAAGCGTTCGGCTTGTGGAGTGCAACTAAATTTTAAATTTATCGAATTTTTTTTTAATTAATTGAATTAACCCATTCTTTATATTATATAAAATAATGATAACTCAATGATAATAATTCAATTCAATTCATAAAAGTATGTTTTTTATTTTATTAATGTTTTCTTATAACATTATCACGTAAAATTATCGTCCGTAAACCGACTTTATTTTTTTGAGAGGAGATACTTTATAGATGCTCGCGGAAGCATTTCAAGGTTTTTGGTTTATTAGTTCAGAACAGACAATATTAAGTAATAGGTCTAATGGCTTAACTTCAGTCGTACTTGCTTTACTTAGGCTTAATGAAAGAGATGACAATCCAAAACGAGGTCATAGATTGATGTAATATTAAACTAAAGTACCCTTTACTATATTGAACTGAAAAAAAATCTGTCAATATCATACTACTGGACCATATAAGAGAAGGATTGGAGCATAATGTGCCATTTTTTTTTGTATCGCAGGGGAACCCATTTACTGGTGATATCCAGGACACCCGGGTAGGCAGTCCTAGACCGTATGTCGGACTCAGCACTTGGAGGTGCAATACCGTACTAAACTCCTGCGGGAGCCTTCAGCCGCTTTAATTGGTGAGTCCCGGATTTGCAGGCAACAGGATCACTCGAGCGTATAATGTGCCATTCTGCTTTACTACAGATTTGCGGTTAATTTTTCAACAAAGAGTATCGATCGTTATCAGGTGCTTAAGATAACAACCCGTGGGTCTATTACGTAACTTGCGCGATCGCGAGAAATCGCTGTGGTGTCGAATTTCAATACTAATTGAGGCTCAGCTAGCATTAAAATTCGACACCACAGCGATTTCTCGAGATCGCGCAAGTTATGTAATAGACGCGACCCAAGTTATGTGATAGACCGTACACGACTGGTATCTCAAAATTCCCAAAACCAAAAACGGATACTACAAAAAACAACTACGACAAAACAAGTTTAATAAAGCTTACAACTAAGGAATTACAATAATGGACCGAATTGACCTTATGGTGACCTCGATTCGTTCGTACTAATTAAAAATGTCACCCCATCTATCTTATAGACGGGAAAAGATCCCAATCACTGGTGTGGTTAATTTACAATGTTTTAAAATGTAACTTTTTTATTAAAAAGCTAGGGTCATTTTGAAGATATATATATATATATATATATTACAAAAAAAAAAAAATCTTTCAAACATTAAATATAACGCCGCCACAGTAAGTCTGTTGCTAAGAAATCGATCTTTTTGGCTCGAGAAATCGATTCTTCGATTAATCGATCTTAGATCGCCATTCCTAGTTTGCCTGTAGTACCGCCATAGTGGTATTATAAATACAGCAGGGGAGCCAGGATTCCAGCTGTCCCTCGATTAGAAAGAGAGAGACGATCGCGGTACCGGTTGAATTACATACCAATATAATATTACTGTGATTATTAGAGTTGTTTCTATGATTTGTTTGTACTTTGTAGTCAAAAAAATTAAATAGAAGTAAATAATTGATGTTCAGATTTTTTTTTATCGAGATTTGAACTTGAGATCGCTAGGACAGTGGGTTATCGCAATCTTTTCTCTCCTTCTAACCGTTGGACGTTTCCGCTTACAGGCAGCCGGATGTCTTACCTACTCTATCTATAATATGCTACTGGTCGGTTCGATCGCTAGACCTGTGCTTGTTAGGATATATAGATGTGTATCGTGCTCTGGGCTTTTGTGTTTGTGCTGTGTGTGTGTGTGTTACGTATGACTAATTTTAGCGAACTAACTAGATAGTCAGATTTCCTACTGAAAGGACCATATTAAAAGACATGTTACAAGAATATTGGAAATACAATGAGTCATTCTATTCAAATCTACCAAGTCTACGAAAGCTCCTTCCAAAAATAAGTTAGGAACTCAATCGCTCATCCATCAATATGATGTAACGAATCCAGTTTTATATCACGTAACAATCATCAACAGACAACAGACAACCATTTTGGTGTAGTGGTACGAAAGTTCACCTCAACGCCGGCGGTTGCGGGTTCGATTTCCGCTCAGAACAGATATTTGTATTTATACAAAAGTTTGTTCCTGGTCTGGGTTCTTTTAGTTCTTCTCATCGTGCCTCGGAGAGCACGTAAAGCCGTTGGCCCCGGTTGTTATCATAGTCATATGATGCGAACGTTATCTACGGGTTGGCGGATATTTTCCCTACACTCATGGTAGTGGAGCTTCATGCATAAATGTGCTTTTGAAGCCTATTCGAATAACGAAACTTTTGATTTGATTTGATAATCCTAATGAATCGTCCCACAGCTGGGCAAGACTTATTCTCCATGTAGGAGAAGGGTTGGCACTTAATTCAACACGCTGCTCCACTGTGAAATGGTGGATACATTCTGTTACATAAGTCAATTACCTATAACGAATAAAGATCACTATTAGATGTATACGCGTGTATACGCGTTGGCGCGGTGGTCACAGCAACTGGCTGATGCGCTAGCGGTCACTGGTTCGATCCCCGCTCATGACAAATATTTGTATAGGACATAGATGTTTGTCGTGATCTGGGCGTTTGTGCTTGTGTATTGTGTGTTTCCGGACCCTCGACACAGGATTCACATCCTACTGGGGGCCGTTTAGTGTGAGACGTTTATTATTTATTTTATATATTTATACAGTAACATGGCTTCACGTGTAGTATGATAGGGATACCCACAACCACAAACTCTCAGATCAGAAATAAATATTTGTTCTAGTATATCTGCACCCGACCGGAAATAATTGTAAGTAAAGTATACTTTTCTGTATCAGCCTGTAAACCACCCACAGCTGAGCGAAGGCCTCTTCTCCATATAGGAGAAAGGTTGGAGCTTTGCTGTTGAAGAAAAGGTTTGAAACTCCACTGCGGGTTGGCGGATAATTTCCCTACCATGGGTAACGATCGTTATCAGTTGTCTCTGATAACACACGGGACAGATGGCTTTACGTGCTCTTCGAGGCACGGTTGGGAGACTCACAACGACATACCACCAGACCAGAAACAAATATTTTTACAATACAAATATCTATCCCGAGCGCGCGGCTTTGAGACAACCACTCTCACCACTACACCAGAACGGTCGTCTAAGTATACTTTATTATAATTTAGTATACTTTATAATAACTAAATTACTGTAACTTTTTAAAACGATGGACTTGTTTGTCAAACTATAGAGGTTTGATCAAATATTTGATAGTTTGCGGCTTTGTTAAACGCGTTTCTCGAGCGGTTTACTTATTTGATAGAAAATTTGCTCCAAAGTTAATTTGACAACATCTTTGTGTACGGCTTTATTTGTCAAAGTCACATAAAAACACATTTTACCAAGGAATTTATATAGAAACTGGAATGCGCACGTGCATTCAAAAAACGTTCCTAATTGAGGGAATCCGTCTCTTTCTACCACGGATTCAAGGCAACTTGTAAGAAAGAGACAAAATACCAGTAGTCAACGAAATGTTCGGAACTATTTTTTCACTTTACATGTTGGAAACAAATGCATACAATTTTATTAAGTGAGCCTTCCAGTTATATTCGTCGACTACTGGTATTTTGTCTCTTTCTTACGAGTTGTCTTGAATTCGTGGTAGAAAGAGATGCAATCCCTCTCTTAGTGTACGGCCTGAGTGGAAAAGCGTCCAGCGGAGCGTTCAGCGTTGCGTGCAAGCGGCGAAAGAGCGTTCGCAGAGTGGCCTCGCTTAGCGTTTGTGTAAGCTGGTCACATTTTTCATGATTTCGTCGGGGTCGTACGATATTATTGATATGAATTAATAATGATTATAGAAGAAAATGTGTGGTTAAAATATTCTTATAACTCGAGACAAGGCCCAAGTGAGATAATTAAACAAAGAAGGCTGTATTGGGAGTTTTCTACGTTGTATGAAACTTTGAGATTAAATGAAGATAAATTCTATAAGTACACTAGGATGACGGTGACAACTTTTGACTATATAGGTACTTAAAAAGATTGAGTCACGATTAAAACTGACGAGAACAAATTTTCATGCATCGGATTATAATATAACCCCTGCGGAAAAACTGATGGTACCTTCAATTCCTAGTTTTACTGCTAATTCCTTCTACATTTTTGTTTAATTATTCTATTTTTAAATAAGGCATGAGTTTTAGACCATAATTCTGGTTTAAGTTAAATCTCTACAATAATATCTTCAAACGACATGGCGCGAACGCTTTTGTCACCGCTGCAAAACACAAACTGGTTTGAACTTGCACGCGACGCCACGCTCGACGCTCGGCACACCGCGAACATGCACGCTCCCCGCGCCGCGCCGCTCGGCTGCACTCAGGACACTCGCGAGTGTTTGCATATGTTTAACACGAACGCTGCACGCTCCGCCCCGCCGAACGCTTAAGTCGAGCGTGCACTCAGGCCGTACACTTAGGAATGTTTTTTAAGTGCACGTGCACATTCCAGTTTGTGTATAATCTCCTTGGTGTCAAATTAAAAGCCACACAACAGGAAATTGAATTGAATTACTTTAGTCAAGTTAAAAGCACTTTAAATTGTTATTGTCCAATAATATATTATGTAATTTGAAATATATTTTTGGTGGGTAGTAACTCAACGGCAAATCTGTTCCAAAATTGGCTATACATTATAATATCGTAATTAAACCTAACACTTTTTTGTGATTTATATAATCTTGCGTTCGTTATTCAACAAAACAATTTAAAACTTAATCAAAGCATACACTATATCAGTGTATGAAATCCAATCATAGTGTACAAGTGAACAATATTGGCCAACGTTCGAAGTGATTAAAACTTCAATATTGGGATCGTCTATACCTTTTAAATGTTCGAGGCGAGAGCTTAAATAAAAGCTTAATTGATGTTATATTTGAACTACATTTGCGTCGCAGTTTCGTTCGCTTTAAGTTATAACATTTAGAAGCAATTTTAAACCATAATGACAGTAGGTTGTGAATCCTGTGTCGGGGGTCCAGATACAAACACAATACACAAGCACAAACGCCCAGACCACGACAAACATCTGTATGGTCTATACAAATATTTGTCACGTGCGGGGATCGAACCCGCGACCGCTAGCGCATCAGCCGTTGCTATGACCACTGCGCCAACGCGTCGTCAAAATCTCGTCAGTAAGAACCATGAATACTGTATGTTGCTTATCAAGTAATAAACATTTTAAAAATTTTAGGTTCGATGCCGAAGCAAGACATCATGAGATAACTTGTATTAATAAATAAATATATAAATAAACGTTTAAACTTAAGAGGAAAGGGTACCTGAGAGACTTTTGAAAAATAGGTATTTGAATAAAATGTTCCTGTCTCGCTCCCCCAGGCCTATCCACTAATAGCGAGACAGGGACAACTGCAGCTCAGACCGTTTTAGGTAGATAATCATTGACCAACACAGCATTTCGTAATCGAATATTTCCACCCCGAAACATGCAATTTCTTTTTTACTTTTTTTAAGTACCCAAATTTAAAAAAAACTTCAGCTATGCCCTCATCCTATGTTCTCGTTTTTTTTTTTTTTTTTTTGTAAATAAGCGTATTTTTTTATTGAGTGTCTGAAAATGTATAAAATATTTTAATAGGCAATATTTCTAGTTTTTGAAGACACCTACTCCCTGTTATTAAAAGTTTTATGTTACAAAAATGTTTGATCTAGTGTCATTTTCCAGGGAGGAAACAGTCGACTACGTTTGGATGGAAAGAGCCGGTATACTTTCCTCTTAAGGCCTCCTTAGTAACTCCAAATTAATAGGGTCATCGGGTTTCATAATGAAAGCCAGGTCACGATGAATTGTATTTTATTTTCACAGGAGAGATTCTTATCGCTTGAGTGTTCAGAACAAAACATACTTAATAGGTATAATTGTTACGTTTCTTTTATACTCTCTTTATAAAATAGGTACATACCTATAATCATAACATTAAAAATATGTACTAACAAAAATGGTTTGATTAATCTTAAAGGAATATAATAGGTATTTAATTAATAAAATATTTTAATATATAGTTAGTTATTACAAATTCAATGAATTAAAATATAAAATTGACTAATATTTATATTCGCGCCCAAAAATATGTCCTATACAAAAACACGTTTGGTGATCGAACCATAGAGGTATTGTAGATCGAGCAAGGAATTTATATCACAACTGGAACGCTCACTTAATAAAACTGTATATTCAAATATGCACCTTGAAATAACTGACATTGACATTTGTTTCCAACATGTAAAGTGAAAAATCGTTCCGAGCACTTCGTTGACTACTGGTATTTTGTTTCTTTCTTACGAGAGTTGCCTTGAATCCATGGTAGAAAGAGATGCAATCCCGACCCTAGGAACGTTTTTTTGAGTTAACGTGAGCATTCCAGTTTGTATATAAATTCCTTGTTATGTACATATATGTTGGAAGATATCCTGAACATACCTATAATATAATCAACTTTGACAACAGTTAAGTAGCGTAGATTAATCTCTAATCGTTTTACTTTATTTGCGTAGAGTTTTTTTCCCAGTAGTGGAACGTTTACAAAACTTTACAGTATAGTACAAATCTGTAACAATAACAATTGTAGAATGTTTCGTAGTGTATACCGCTAAATTTATAACAAGTTTTATCCTCTACATAGTTCTTGGGTCTTGGATTACTACTACATAAATCTTTTAGATATCTCACGAGTATTCATTTATTAAAATATTATTCTTTCATTTGTGGTAACGGATTTCAATCACGATCTAATACACAGGTCTTGCAACGACAGTAGTGGGGGTACGCCGGCTTAATGATGGTTGTTCTTTTCAATTTACGGCCCATGAGAGGCACGATGATAAATAGGTGTGCTGTGCAACGAAGTCAAATTATGTTTTGAACAATGACAAATCCAAACAAAACAGTTAAATAACAGAACGAAAATGGCAATAAAATCGCAAAACAATTATTAAATAACACAATACTTGGGAGAAAAAAATATACGCCATATTATTGATAATAAGAAATGACTGCGCACCGCACCCATCGATAGCAGCGACGTACAGCAGCGTTGATGCGCGAAAGAGAAGTTATAAACACGATCGTACTAATCTCTCAGTACTGAAATTAGGTTTCGTCTTTCAATGGTGTCAAAAGAGCAAAGGATTATGTCAATGTCACACTGAATAGAGAATGCACGAAGGAGATTGATCGGTGCGGTCGACATGACAATTTTCTTTTAATTATACAGAGAAAAGAAATAGTAGTGATTTAGTTAATAGTCCCTTACCTACAATAATACAAACTAACGCCGACTAATTCTAACATTACGAGAATTTGCGTGACTTTTTATAATCTGTGTCACTTTTAAATAATGTAGCTATATGAGAAAATCGTTTTCAAATTTCACAAATAAACAAACATAATATTTTTTATAATATTAATATACTTGTATGACATTCAAAATATGTACCACAGCGTAATAGCGTACACTGGTTTACCTTTGAAGTAACGCGATATATTTTAAACGACGCTTTATTTGTCATTGCCGCAGGGTTATCCTTTGGGGTTATCACATTAATATATAGATATATAAAACTTTTAAATGTAAAACAAATTGAGATCTGGTTCAAATGTTATCAGTATTTTTCTATATATTAATACGTGAAGCAAAAAGTTTATACTGCTTTTTACGAAAATTACGCGGACGGAGAAGTATGGGCACAGTTAAAGTTTATATGGAAAAGAAATGCAGAATGCTAATATTTTTTATAATAATGCTCAAAAAATACATTAAATTCATTAAAAAAAAAATACTACACACACTAAGGCACACGCACATATTATGTACAATATATACACAAATTTTTATCGAAATTCATTATCACAGATCAGGTCCAAGGACTGCTGCATATGCTCACTATGTTATGCGTTATCATATTTGTATGATGTTGCTGTCACTTATAGATTAGGTCGAATTTCGACCACTGGGCGACCACTATTATATATAAAAGTGAAAGGTCACACATTTACTAAATAATCACGATAGACCCATGAAGTTCACATTGCCTGTCCATATTAAATACCGGATAGCGAATAGGCTGGAAGAAACGTTTTCAGCGAAATATTAGCTATTATTCACAAGAACAAAAAATTATGTTTCCCCTAAAAAAATGCACTATTAACATAATAGAACAGGCCGTGCACCGGAAGAGAAGAAAAGACGACTTCCTTCTTGCCGAGGTGTCGTAAACAACAACTGTAAACCAACCATGATGGTGATACGCAGCAGCGTCACCATATCCTGCTGTTAGGGTTCCTGTTCATTGATACGGAGACGGGCGGTGGAGTGTAGAAGCGGAGAAATATTAATCAATAGGATTGCAAAAAAACTCCCCTCCGCTCCAGTGGAGAAGGGCTCTGCAATCCTATTGGTTAATATTTCTCCGTTTCTCCACTCCGCCGCCTCGCTCCGCATCAATGGATAGGTGCCCTAATACACTGCACTCGTTAATTCGCCTGCCAAGCGTGGCGAGTATTGGCAAATCCCTTCTAAAATGACCAACCATACAGAGTCCAGGCGATCGCTCTGGAAGTTAATAGGGGAGGCCTACCTGCAGCAGTGGACATCTAATTTTATTTTATTTATTTACTTTATTTATTAAAACTTACTACTTAACTAACTAACCTATGAAGGTTCTCAAGCATAAGTTTTAAAGAGACTTTGATACAAATTACAGTAATATTATTATCAAGTTATAGTGGGTGAAACCGCGGGGTACAGCTAGTAAATTTAAAATACTAATGATAAATTGTACTCACTTCGGTTGTTCTGTGCGAACACCGCCACGAGGACAGTCGCCAGTATAACCCAACTCAGCTCCATGTCTCAGCGTCTTGGAATATCCGCACGATTCCTCATCTGTTGACAAAGTTATTTATTTACTTTTCATATACGAAAGTTTTTTTTTTATATTAGAGGGGGTAAACGGAAAGTCGATTCACCTGGTGGTAAGTAATCACCTGGTGGTAAGTAAAAACGACATCCATAGACACCCGTTACATCAGAAAATTAGCGGGTAAGTTGCCGGCCTTTAGGGAGGGGAGGGATGTTCCACCGGATTTGTGGAGAGAAGGGAAAGGATGGGCCATCGGATCTCTCACAAACCAAACGAAACACGACGACAGTGTCGTCATTTCAAGTCGGTGTTAAGTGAGAGCGAAGTACTTCCCCGGATGCGCCGGCCCATTCAGCTGCAAGCATTCTGGTGCTACTTCGGTTATAATTTTATACTTATATTAAGCTATTTATATATTTTTCATATACGATTGATACTCGTAGTTAAAGTTATTTATTTATTGACGTGATACCGTCTTGTTAATCGATGAATGCTGGCTGCACCGCACGAAGAAGTGTCACGTGTCGCGAGCGAGAGCGCAGAACAAGCGAGTTTGGCTTGTGAATGAAAAACAATAACGTAGATTGGAGGATCTTAAATATCACACATGTACATATAAGTTGTAAATAAATTGTTAATAGCACATTGTTACTTGTAATTAATCTGTATAATTTAAGTAATAAAATATTTGAATTAACGAATGCAATTAAATGTTAATTTATCGAAAAAAATCGTAATTAATTGAATTAACTTATTCTGTATTATACAAAATAATGATAACTCAGTGATAATAATTTAATCCAATTCATAAAAGTATGCAATTTTGTGTCAATGTTTTTTTTTATGACGTTATCACGTAAAATTAACGCCCGTAGACCGATTTTACAGACAACCAATTTTTTTTTATATATCTACGATTGAAACAAGAGATATTTTAGACAAATTATAGGGATCTTTAAGGTAAAACAATAATTTAATGAAGAAGATTTTCGTCTATCTTTTGGCTGTCTGTATGTATATTTGTTCTGGCAACACGCAGAATATGCTGTTATGATTTTACCCCGTTTATTTAAAACTACAGTTTAACAATATTTTATTTTAAATTATTTCTCGACGTTTCGGACCCTTTACAATGTTCATGGTCTCGGGGGACTGAAGTGATGGGTGTATATAAGAGAACAGTAAACAAAAAACGCCTTCAAGATTACACCCACATGTACAAACCTTTTTTAATCCTTTTTATATCTCTGAAGTATGACCTATACTGATTAAAAAGGGAATCATCAAAATCGATGTATCATTGACGGAATAATCGCGTAACAAACATAAAAAAAGATAAAACAAAATTTTAACAAAAAACAAAAACCGACTTCAAAGCAAAAAAAAAAGAACGGTAAAACAAAAATGCACTAAAAAGTAAAAAAATAATTACGTATTCTTTTGTCTGTAATCAAATTATTACGATAATATAATGTACAATTATTGTTGTCTTCGGAGTCGGTGTCAGCCAACGTAGTTTAACATTACAATAGGTGTACACTATTACGCACTCTTTTCCTTATTTCCTTGGCCAACGTAGTTAAACATTACAATAGGTTTACACTATTACGCACTCTTTTCCTTATTTCCTTGGCTGACACCGACTCCAAAGACAACAATAATTGTACATTATATTATCGTAATAATTTGATTACAGACAAAAGAATACGTAATTATTTTTTTACTTTTTAGTGCATTTTTGTTTTACCGTTCTTTTTTTTTTGCTTTGAAGTCGGTTTTTGTTTTTTGTTAAAATTTTGTTTTATTTCTTGATTTTTAGTGAATCTGTAGTTCGATAACTGATTTATTTATATAAAGCTGGGCGGTTACAGTTCACAAGCTACATTTATTTTACCACCCTCGAAAAAGCCGCAATCGACCTAAGTAATTTTTTTGTGCAAAAAATCCACACCAACTCGAAATACTACGATGATCTTACAAATCACCTATAGAGTTTCTTTTTTTTTGACAATCGATATATTTTTTTTTTTCATGGCAAAATACATAATTAATGTATTAAAGTAATAATATACACTAACGTACCACAACCTTTCGATCAATTATACCCTAGATTCCGCGTAAGCGCACTAAAAGTAACCAAACTAAACAGTGTTTACATTCATAATAAGCCAGCGTTAGCAATCGTCGCATAATTATCGTACAAATCACATATTTAGCACTCGGTAAGCGACTCCACTAGTTGTTTTATTCAAACAGCTGGAGACAACAGCAAATTAATAAGCACAGCTCCGAAATCACGTAACTCGCATATTATTTGTGACCATTTTGTAATATATTTCTAATTAGTTATAAGGTTGATTTCATATGAAATATTTTTCTAGATATCTTGTTTCATTTTTGGGTATCACTAAGATTTATTACTTCGTTCCATCCATAAACCCTAAAGATAATAAGTAAGACACAGTCACAAATGTTTTACAACTCAATTCCAAAGTATTAAGGTCTATTATTAAAATTAAACAATAACCAATTGTGGCCTTTGTTTTATTAGCTTGTAGAGTCAGGTAGGCTGGTGTGGGGACACGACTGAGGTTCGATTTATTTGAGACTGTGTATCTATTATAATTATACATCGATGCAGATTGCAGAAAAGATTCCTCTTCTAATTGACAAATACTTAGGTACACTTGTTACACACACAATGTCACATTTAAGATTTTAGTCTATGACAAATGACGCAAAATAGTGTCCGTTAAATATATTGACAAATTAAAAATTTTAAAACAATTATCTAGTTAATCACCGATGTCACTACACCTGAGTCGTAATCTGAGAAACAAAATATATTATTGTATAGTTTAACTCGTAGTAAACATAAAAAACATAACACGTGATAATCTTCCGAAACAAATTAAGCCTCAAGGAACGATAGTGTGCAACGCGACCCGTGCAGCGACGCGCGGTATCAGGAACAAATATACGCATTATTAAGGATTACTCAAAAACTACTAGTCACATCTCGCTCAAATTTAAATGGGACCACATGACGAGCACTAGCTTTTGAATATAAAAAGAATCATTAAAATCGGTACACCCAGTAACAAGTTATGAGGTAACACACATAAAAAAAAAAAAAAAAAAAAAGAAAAAAAAAAAAAATACAGACGAATTGAGAACCTCCTCCTTTTTTTGAAGTCGGTTAAAAAACAGTTGAATTGATTAGCTCCTCCTTTTTGAAGTCGGTTAATTAATTATTAATTATTAAGATTATAACGGAAATAGAAAACTGTGTTGAAAAGGACGCGGTTCAAGCATTCGGTCAGCGTTTGATTCAAAAAACAATATCACAATTTTTTTTTTTTTTAATATACACACACGGTCATCTATTCCTAAGGTAGGCAACTTAATGCCAGTGTTTTAGGTAACTGTTGACTGATATACATATATTTTTTTAAATAAATATACATATAAACAATACATATATAAATAAGTACATATTACACCCAGACTCGGGGCGGAAATTGAACCCACAACCCTGGAGCAGAAAACAGGGCCACTGCTAACTGCGCCACGGGCCAGTCAATAATTTACTAGTTAACTTATCCCATATGTAAGATACACAAAACAAAATTGATTTCAAGTCAAATAAAAATCAGGAAGACTCTTTAAAAACACCCTACAAATAAAATAATATTTTATGAAAGCATTTATCGATTTCAACCGAACCCTCACTTAGGGGTGGTTTGGAAGGTCAAATAAGTTTAATAACGTGTTCCTTTAATACCAGCGACACGCCCCGGTTTTACACGGGTTTTAAACTAATCATTTTTTAACCGACTTCGCCAGAAGGAGGGTTATATTTTTCGAGAGTATGTATGTATGTATGTGTGTATGTATGTATGTATGTATGTATGTATGTATAATTGTTTGGCACGCTCTGCGGCCTGAACGACTCGATGGAATTTAGCTTGAGAGGTGTCATTAGATTCGTATTTACTGTGAGAGTGACACTGGGTATATTAAAATAAAATAAAATAAAGTGGCGGATTTTTGACACCAAATTTCAATTTTCATTTTTTTTCTCTTTCTCTCTTCTCAATTTCAAATTTCATTTCCAAATTACATAGAAACGCAGTCGGGTTTTTAATTTTTTTAATTAATAACTTGTTTTTTATAAATTGTAAGCAAGTTGCTAGAAAGTAAGGCAAATCCTAATATTACGTTTGAGAAGGGAGTGATTCTTCTACTACAATTTATATACACTGAAATGAATCAGCCTACGAATATCCCACTGTTGGACAAGACTTCTTCTCTATATGAAAGGTTGGAACTTAATCCACCATGTTGTTTCAATACGTGTTGACGGATAATTTATCTATCATAAATAAAGATCGCTATCAGGTGTCTATGACGACGTCACTGTGGCAAGCGCGAGCAATCCCGTGGCGTCCTAGTACGACGATGAGGTCACCGCTGTGTTTTAGTGGGTATTCTGACTTCACAGTCAGCGAGTCCCACATACCCGTTGCCTTCGGGTGGCGGGATGCGTAAACGCATTCCACGGCGTCAAAAAAAGGTGTCTATGATGACAACCGGGACCGACGGCTTTACTTGAGAAACTCACAAAATATCTGCCCCAAGCGGGAAACGAATACGCGACCGTTAAGCACTACTTACTCGCACGAAAACACCAAAACGGTTGTCCTAATAAATCAATGCAGTTCAAATTTGACACGGAGGTAAAATATGAGTGGGGGGAGGAGTGAGGAGGAGGAGTAAACTGCCTCCGTAAAGGGGTAGAATAGAGGGTTAAATTTTGTTTGAAACTTTGTTATTTCTGTACTTAGAAGTATGAATATTGGTATTTTGATTGTTGATAAAGATTAAAAAGGATTTATTTTGACATTTTTCGAATGACATGCTTTGAAACCCTCAAATTTGAGGATGAAAGTTTTTAAAACGAAATTGTCATTTGCAAACTTTTAAATATGGTTTTTTAAATTTTAAAATATTGTATACTGCCATACTACCGTGGGTGGAATCGTTGGGCATAGCTAGTCGTGTTATAATGGTAGAACAGAGGACTTTCATTTATTTCGTAATGATTATATGTATATATGTATGTATATAAGTATTAAAGTGTAGATATTACGACTATAGAGAGTTCTGGTGTATCGTCTCAACGCCGCCGGTCGCGGGTTCGATATCAAAAACAAAATCAAAAACAACTTTATTCAAATAGGCCCCACGATCACCTTCGAATCGTCATTTTTTTACACACGTCACAAATTAAAACTTTGGTGATTATTATTTTTTGTAAAAGTAAAGCTACCACCGATTCGAAATGTAGATTCTGCAGAGAAGAATCGGCAAGAAACTCCGCAGTTATCCGGCATATATTTGTATTTGTAGCAATATTTGTTTCCGGTCTGGGTGTATGTTATCGTGGGCTTATCCACCGTGCCTCGGAGAGCACGTAAAGCCGTCGGTCCCGTTTGTTATCATAAACACCTGGTAACGATCGTTACTCATGGTAGGGATATTATCCGCCAACCCGCATTGGAGCAGCGTGGTGAATTAAATTCCAACCTTTATTCTAGATGGAGAAGAGGCCTTTTCCCAGCGGGACGTTTAGAAGCTGATTCAATTCAGTTCAGTGTAGATATTTTTATCTAAATTAATTATAATATAATTCCACCATCTATCTGATATCTCTTAAATAAATAACTCTAACTTATTTTGGGTTGTCCTAATGCATAACGACCGCTTAACGAATGTCAAAAAAATCTACATTTATTAATAAACTAGCTGCTGCCCGCGACGTCGTCTGCGTGAACGCTATGCAGCAGCAAAAATACCTACGATTATACCTTTTAAAATAACATCCATTTACCCGTTTCTTCTTTGCATTTAATATCTACAGAAAGTGCAGTAAGAGAGGGAGACTGTCTTATGCGTCGTAACATTACACATTGTTACAGAATGCGTTGAAGAAATAAAGGTTCACTGCTCGTTCCCCGTAGGTGATAGCGTGATCTTAATAATATTCGTGCCAAATTCGAAGTAAATCCATGCAGTACTTTTTGAGTTTATCCCGGACATACATACAGACAAACAGACAAACAGACAAAAATTCTAAAAACTATATTTTTGGCTTCGGTATCGATTGCAGATCACACCCCAAGTATTATTTTAAAAAAAAATTTAATGTACAGTTTCGACTTTCCTACCATTTTATTCTAGATATAGCTACGTCATTGTAGCAAAATCACTTACAATACAGAAATGGCTAAATTTTAACATTAGGTATATTACAAACTTAAGTAATGTACCCAATATTATCCAGCTACCGTAAGTTAATTACAACTAGTGAACATATATAAATTATTACAAACTAATCTCTAATGTCACGGTAAACATCACCGTACTATTATATCATCAGTTTTATTAAATATTACAATAAGTAACTTAATCTAGTGTCCCTAGTTTTGGCAGCCAGAGGAGAAAACTCTCGGTACTCTTCTAAAAAAAAACGGCATTATACAAAAAAAAAATGCACATTATGACCATGATATGGTTACGACAAACACGAGACAGCCAATTATATATGCGGAAATCACTGCATGCAACCTGTTCAAAATATTGGGTAACTATAATTATCTAATAACATGGGACATAAAGATAGCCTGGCCGAGTTTGTTATCATAAATACCTCACCCGGTTACGGGTTAGTCGTAGCGGATTATTTCCTACTTAGAGATGACACCTTTGCACAACAGTGGGAAATATAGAGGAGATTAAATTTTTTTTTTCTAAAATTAAAATTAATCAACGAATTATAACTGCACCACTGTCCGTCTCAACTACTAGTTGACATGAGATTACAAACTAACCGCAATAACCGCAAGCGTCCGTGTCCTTGTAATGGTCGCTATGGCTATATTGCTCATGTCAACTTTTTTTGATACAGGCATTAGTACGCGAAGTGCACCTGTCAACTACAGGTTGATTAACGTATATTACACTATCACCGGTGAGAAATTACGTAACAAAACGTGAGAGGCATAGGGCAGTTTTGTGCAGTTGGTAAACTAAAAGGTCATTGCCCGGACACTCGAGCGGTTATAGAATCTTTTATGCACATGACTGAATTTATAATGAGTAATTTATTGACGGTTTTTAAAAGAGTTGATTGAACTGTTGAGTTTCTTGTCGATTGTTCTCAGTAGAATCTATATTCCGAATATGTGGTAGCTTCATATTAACTATAATATAATTATAGAATATTATTTATATACTTTGATTGATTTACTACTGTATTAATTTTGATTTCACTTAGTCTTTTAGCGGAAACATTATTGGTTTGAAATTTTGTTTAGAATTATTTATCTATATGTAGTAATTTTATGCTGTATGTTTCCCAAATATAAATAAATACTTTCCAAAATGACGATTCGAAAGTGCTTTTGTAGGCTTATCAAATTTAAAAAAATGATTTTGATTTTCATGTTGAAAATTCTCCTTATATGTATTTCATAGATCCATTCATCCCATCGATGTTATATCTAATTGGAATAAATTGTGTTATTGAAATTCAATAGGTACGAAAAATCGCCCCTGGCGATAGAGCGATGTACGGTCAGCAAAATTTATTATTGGTTAAATTAATATTTATTACTTAATACCGATATATACTATATTTTAATTCATATTTATTCTTTTTTTAAATTGTGTTATGTATAAGAATGTATTTTGTATGTAAATTTATAATATAACTACACCACCTAACCGGTCTCAATATTAAATTTCCTTTTCCCATTTGGGTTGTTTGAAAGAAATGGCTAATTAGTCATAAGTCTGCCCGTTGTACTACACAATCTGTAACTATTTTTAAGCTATATTTATGTATAATTAATTTGTTTTATTAAAATAAAGAATAAATAAATAAAACATTTATGTCCATAAAAACTCACAAAAAACAAAAGTAGAAAAAAAATAAACTGAATGGAATAGAAAGTATATTTTTAGCATGATTTGAGGACAAAAAGATCTGTCTCAGCATAATCGGGTATGATATAAAAAATCCATGCAATGCAGGTGCTAGTGGGACACTTGGAATTTTTTATCCAAAAATGGGCATGGTTCTATTGAGGAAAGACATGAAAGTCAAAACGTGAACCTAGATATAATACATTAACGCATACGGCATAGTCCGATTTAATTTATTATTATCTATTATTATTTTTGTTAGAAAGACATTACTTTAAATATTAGCCGCGAAATATTACACTGTTTTTGATTTGACAGTTAAGATATTACAGGCATCGTAACCCCAATCATAGCCTAATACTTAGTCCAAATAACTTGAAACACTAAACTATACAGAAGTGTTTAAATGTAAATTCATCTTAAGCCGGATTTTAAACTTAATCTTATAATAAAAGTAAAGACAATTGTGTATAAAGTCGCGGGTATATTTATATACATATACCAGTAAAAAAAATTATGACAATAACAAACAAAAAAAAATTAAAGTTTTTGCTGACCGTACCTCAAGACCCCTGTGGGTTTAACATTATGGGGTGAAAGATAAAAAGCGTAAAAGTCGATCCCTAAAGTAGTATTCATAATTGTTATAGAAATGGTATTTTTACGACGAAGATTTGCCTCTACCTGACTTCGAATAAAATATTATTAACTAGATAATACACCCGTCTTTATCTGCGTCGATTATTATATCAACAACGTATTAAAAATAATGTGCAGAGAAAAAAAACATCAAAAATATCTTACAAAACTTTGTAAAAACACGCAGCGTATTAAAACTTTTACAACTTTCAAAGAACCGTCCCGACATATCAAAATGAGGCAAAATATTTTTATTTATATAAGCTCTGATGACCGTTCTGGTGTAGTGGTGCGAGTAGTTGCCTCAACGCCGCACGCCGGGGCGGTCGCGGGTTCTATTCCCGTACGGGACAGATATTTGTATTTGTACAAATATTTGTTTCCGGTCTGGGTGTATATTCTTGTGGGTCCCTCCACCGTGCCTCGGAGAGCACGTAAAGCCGTCGGTCTTGGTTGTTATCATAGACACCTGATAACGATCGTTACCCATTAGATACTTCGACGCCATCTATTCGTAACATTCCAGTAATGAAGCATTTTTATTGTAACGATCTCTGATATTTATTTAATGACTACAGTGCGAGCGAAGTCGTGAGTGAAAGCTAGTACTTATAAAGGAATAATAAATAAATGTAAATAAATAAATATGTCTTGACATACACAAACGGTCGTCTGTTCCTAAGGTAGGCAACTTAATGCCTATGTTTTAGGTAACAGCCGACTGATATACATTTTTTAAAATAAATATACATTTAAATGATACATATAGAAATAAATGCATATTACACTCAGACTCGAGGCGGAAATCGAACCCACGACCGTGGAGCAGAAAACAGGGTCACTGCCAGCTCCGCCAACGGGTCAGTCAAAGGCAATATAATATAATACCTTATAAATCTTTAGATCATCGGAATCAAACAAACAAACAAACTGTAAAACAAGCTTAGTCTCACAATAAATTCACACAAACACAACAGACCCTAAAAAATACTTTTTCTGACGTCATTAAAACCTCTTTAATCTCAAACATTTGTGACAGATTATATCAGCCCTTTGGAAGGGTTGGACGTAATCTGTGTAACAATTAACCATGGGAAAAGGTTAAACACCCTGTTCCCTGGTTTAAAAAAGGACAAATTGTCCTTGTAATGTCTGACTAGTAGCTACGTCTCCAACTTTGTTTGTATAAATATAATTTGTACATATAATTAAAGTCCCTTTTAACCGACGTAAAAAAGTAGGAAGTTCGTAATTCGACTGTATTTTTTTATGTGTTACCTCATAATTTTTTACTGGGTGTACCGATTTTGATGGTTCTTTTTTATATTCGAAAGCTAGTGCTTGTTATGTGGTTCCATTTAAATTTGAGTGAGATCTACATTATTAGATTTGAGGTTAATTGTCGATATGTATTCTTTTTATTTGTATACATTATAAATCATTATAATTTCATTATTATTTTATAAGTAATTTGCTCTATATACCTTTTGTTTATTATTGTCTCCATTTATATCTCTTAATATTATTATCTGCGCTAAAACACGGCGTCTTTCGAGTCTATGGTACAGATGGAAAAGAACTCTCTGGTTCCGGCTCGCGACTACAGTAACAGCATATCGAGTGTCTCTCTATAAATATATTTGAAATAACATAATATATAGTACATAATTAATTTATTAATTTATCATTCCTTTTACGAACAAAGAGTAGTGGCATACTGGTCAAATCTTTAGCTATTGAAGTGAAACTTCTTTAGAATAGTTGTGATTTGAAACGGGATGCGACGGAAAACGCGACAGGTAAGAAACACAAATACAAAAATGTGTAGGAGAGAATGAGATAGTATGATGTCGCGTATCCTAGCAACGCATATCCTAGCAACGCGTAAATAAGTAATAGAATGTTTAACTTCTGACATTTGTACTCCATACACACGACATTTTTTTTTCTGTTACGCCCAAGAAATATAATTTCCTACGTGCGTATAACGAAATTAAAAATTAGTAACTGACGCCGCAGCTGTTGAACAAACCCTGAATGTCACTTGTCAGTGCGCACGTGACCGCCACGTGACCGTCGCGCGACCGACGGGTGTCTTGCGCGCGCGCATGATTATCGGAGCTGCGGGATTGACACAGATACATGGAGCGTGTCTGGTTTTTTTTTTGTTATTTATTATTTCCCGCGGTGATGAAGAATATTGTTATTCCATTTTGAAAGAGACGATTGTAAAATATAATTTGATTAAATAAGAACATTTGATTAAAAGTATATATCGGATTTTATCGCGTTTATTCAAAACTTTACAGTTTAACAATATTTTAAATTATTTCCCGACGTTTCGGACCCTTTACAGCGTCCATGATCTCGGGGAACTGAGGTGGTGGGTGTCCGAATTATTCGGACACCCACCACCGTAATGGGTGGTGGGTGTCCACCACTACCACCACTGTAAAGGGTCCAAAACGTCGGGAAATAATTTAAAATATTGTTAAACTGTAAAGTTTTGAATGAACGCGATAAAATCCGGTATAGACTTTTAATCAAATGAGTAAAATTCGCGTAAATATAAGAGAACAGTAAATGTTAGTAAAATTGCTACATCTTCTGAAATCCTGAAGTTTCTTTTGTTAATATGTTTTACACACACAGTCCTCTGTTTCTAAGGTTGGCAAATTAATACCTGTGTTTTAGGTAACAGTCGACTGATATATATATATATTTTAATTTTCAAATAAATGTATATATACATTAAACATACATAAATTAATATTACTTACTATACCTAGACTCAGGGGAATCACACTTGTAACTTTGGAGTGGAAAGAAGTGTGCCAACTTCGCCAAACGGGGTTGCTCTTTCTTACGATTTGCGGACGTAATTAGGTGCCTACTAGAACTATATTAATATCGGTCACTGTCCAACTTAAGGCCTGTTTCACCACTTCACCTGTTCAGTTGTTAATAAAGTATCTGATAGTCTCTATCAATCAAATAATTTATGTGCAAGATAAGCCACAACTTTTGATTGCACATTGCGAATATAATCCTACAGATAAAATGGAGTTCTATGATGACACCAAAAAAAAACATATAAGAGAATCGTTTATCTGTTGGATACCGATTTATGTCAGACAACAGATAGTTATCTGTAACTTTATTAGCAACCGGTGAAATTGGCCCTTCATGGTGAACACTGCAGAACCAAGTCTTACCACAAGGATCTGCACATAAATTTATAAAGCCTGGATTGAAAGTTCGATTTTAAATTGTAATTTAGAGATGAAAGTGTCACAATGCTTTTCGGCTAAATAATAAATTAATTTAGAGCGCATGCGTCAACTTTCGTCCCCATGCAAATATATTGTTTTTAAATGTCAAAGTTATGAGAGATCGCATAGTTTAACCTCATTTTCTTGTATGAATTCGTATACGACACAGAATAACACTAATCTCCTATTTTACAGTTTTTACGCGAAAATATAGCGCCCTTTTGATTTCTTAGGCAATAAATTGTCCGTTATTAATTTGGCTTCATCATTAAAATTACGAATAATCTCGTCTCCGGTTTTCAATTCGGAACTTTCAATCCTAGCGTTATAAAAAATTGTATACCTACGTTACACGGGAGGGAATTAAACATTGTAACCTCGGATTTTTATTACAATTAACAAAAATCCAGGTTGTGATGTCTCATTTCCTTCCCTAGTAACGCAATATACTATTTCGACAGGGAAGCTCAAAGATTGTTGGCAGTGACCCTGCTTTCTGCTCCAGGGTTGTTGGTTTTTATGTTTGTATTAGGGATGTTAGGAAGCTCCGTAATCGTAACCGAAACTATCGGATATCCGATATAAAATAATATCCATAACCGTAACCGTAACCGAATCCGAAACAAAAGTTTCAGATAGTATCGGATAGGGGCGGAGCCTAATTGCGACACGTTTTGACAGGTTGTTTTGATGATCGGCCGGGTACCGGCGACACACGCGCGTATTTGTTTTCTTCTGTTGTCGTCTTATCATACTCGTAACGTAACTAACTTGTGTTGTAAGCAATTAAAAATCGAATATCCGTAACCGAAATTATCCGAAACTAACGGATAATCCGAAATAATTTCATATCCGTATCCGTATCCATATCCGGTATGATAATCATTTCTATATCCGTATCCAATCCGTATCCGAAATTTCATATCCATAACATCACTGGTTTGTATATGTATATTTAAAACTTAATTAACTATCATTTCATATTTCATGAACCAATTATAGGTATTCAAAAGTTGATCAATAAAGCATCTAGTTAAGTGTGTCTGTGTAATGCCACTTCGGAATAATTCCCCCCTAATAAATTCGTTATGGTGCGCGCGCGCCGCCACGTGTTGCCACGTGGCACCAGAGGTCACGTCACTCGGACAGGGGTCGAGATAAACAAAATTTATAGGGCCAATATTCTGGCGGAAGCCCACAGCTATTAATTTTGTCTCTGGCGTAAATTGGACAAAGCAACTTGTGCGTGTTTGATTCCCGCACGAAAGCTTTCGTAACATTAATGTTTAATAATGTCTATTTAATAAAATCGATTTAAAACAGTTCGCAAAGATACTTATGGCAGGGAGATCCTTTAATTTTCCTTTTATTTTTGGTAGTATTATTTATTTATTTATTCGGGAACAAAAAAAACAAAAAAAAAAAACGAAAAAAACAGAAGTGGTTTCCCCGAAAAGGAGTGTCACTCAGCTATTATGAAGTACCTAAATACTTCATAGCTGATTTTCAGTGACCTCCTGAATTTTTTATGTCTTCAATTTAAAATTAAATAACAAATTAAAATATTAATGCTATTTTACAATTATTAACTACCTATATAAAATATATATTACATATAACTATTCATACTATTTAATATACAGGTGACTGGTGAATTACCATCAATATTCAAGGAGAATAACCGGCACATGATCCTCATTCGAATCATGTGAAAAAAATAGGCACTTAATTTTTGACCAAATTCTCATATATTTCAATTCAAAACAAATGAGGCGACGTAGGTATATTTCCAGTCATGCCGGCGGCGCCTGCGATGTGGTGTTTCACTGTGCCGCTAGCACCCGCACTCCCGCCCCGCGGCTAAGGCCACCCGCAGGCGTCTAATATTGCGTTCAAAAATTTCATGTACTTACTTTTTGGCTATCGTTTTTAAAAGTTTCTTAAAAATACTAATTTATTAATTTAAAATAATGTAATTCACGTGGAATAAATATTATGTAAAAATAATAAATAATATACTAATAAATAATAATAATTAATAAATAATAAGCTGTAATCTTTTCATAATATTAATAAAAATCATAATGTATGTGGAGAATACTGATATTGTATGGAATTCCGGGCTTTCTGAATTAATAATATGAATTCAGAGAGACATTCGGATGTTTGAAGCCGGCCTAATTCCCAGTAATTCGCTCGACGAATTCCGCTAGTAGGTCACTAGGTCAGTAAGGCATAAGCCTTGGCATGGCGCGCACGCGCGTGTCGTCCCGGCTCCTGCGCGTCTAGTGATCGATCATACGCGTATACCTAATCTGTCGTGTGTGAGTGTAATCTGTCATTAGTAATTAGGTATGGCTTATCAATACACAAATGCAGAATCACCATTGCTTTCGAAACTGTTAAAAGTGACTGTGTGTGTTAGTGTAGTTATTTAGGTAAATAGGTAGTTTAATGATTGACAATCGTTGTAAATAAGTATGATTCCATTTTAAATACGCCGGAAATACCAAGATAGGTAAACAGTTCATATTTATTTTTGTTCAAAGTTTACATTATTTACCTAGTCAACGAATTTGTTGCTCATCACATCAAAATCAAATGGAATAAACATATCTTTCCACTCGTAAGTAATATTTAAAGTAAATTATTTATTTTGTCTAGAAAGTTCGGTGATTACCATGCCTCTATCGGCAAGTAGCAAAACTACTGGTCTCCCAGAGTCGTACTTAGAATTTTTTTTTAAGTCGGACACTGACTACGAGTTTATTGGAAGTTTATTATTTAAGATAGCTCACTCACTCAGCGAATAAGGTGTTCTTCCGAGGCAATTTCAGTCGAATTATTGTAGTGAAAATTCTAATTATGTAATTTAATATTCTGGGCTAAGGTTCGAACCGGTAGTAGTTGGTTTTGACGTTCAATATTTAAATTATGTAATGTGATGTAGTAAAAAATATCTTCTTTCTTGCTATAATAAGAATAGTAATTCATGATAATATTATGTAGCCGTGTGTGCCATCCAACTTCAAATCACACCTATGATTAACAAAATATTCTGAGTACAGCCCTCTTATTGCGACACCAAGTGAAATATAGCAGAACTATTACGTCTGCCAATATTATAATCAATTAATTGTTTTGGCTACTGGTCGCTAGATGGCTTGATTCTATTATTGCTTGCTTTTATTTAATAAACAACAGTTAGCTGTTCAACAAATGACAAAGTTTATTTTTATTGTATTTTGTTGTTTTTTTTTTTTTTTTTTTTGTTTAAATATTTTCAAAAGTAACTATCATTTTTCAACGTATAAAAAAATCTTCTATAAAATCTGATCTTATTCTATGATCTTGCGATTTGAAAAAGAAAAAAATTGATCTTTCCTAAAAAATTTTAGGAAACTTTTACACAAAACACTATTAAAAATTACATTTAAAAACTATTTAAATTAATTAATTATTATTAAATGAAAACACGACGCGCGACGTTCTGGTGTAGTGGTGCGAGTAGTTGCCTCAACTGCAACGCCACGCGCTGGTGGTCACGGGTTCGATTCCCGCTCGGGACCGATATTTGTATTTGTACAAATATTTTTTTTCCGGTCTGGGTGTATGTTCTTGTGGGTCTCCCTACCGTGCCTCGGAGAGCACGTACAGCCGTCGATCCCTGTTGTTATCATAGACAAGATAACGATCGTTACTTATGGTAGGGAACTATCCGCTAACCCTGTTAACACTTGGCGGTGTTTGGACGTAAGTAAACTATCGCGTGGAAACTAGGGTGTCCAGACGACGCGTAAATAATTAGATAACTGTTGGTCAACTTTACTTAGAAGCTTATTAATATTTATGTTATATTTTTACATAATTTGAATGAGAATCATGTACCGATTATTCTCCTTAAGTACTGATAGTATCTAACCAGTCACCCTGTATATACATATCTAACTGTACTGTATATAAACCTATTTCCAAAAAAAACATCTAAATTATATTAAGTATTAGTAGCTATAGGAAGTAACGCGGTTATACTTTTGCTTGTATAACATTATCTGGCATGACTTCGTTCGCAATAGTTTAATCTAATTGCTTTCATTAAGTCTATAAGATAAAGCATGTACACCACCTTAAGTTGAGCCGTACTTTTAAAGGTTTCTGTACATTCCAGGTGTCACGTTATTTGGACTTATTACTTAGAGAGTTATGATATCTCTATTTCTAAACTAGTTAGTTTAGTTTATCTAAAGACTGAAATATTTACGCGACCATTCTTAAAATGTCGTTTTTTTAAAGAATAATTAAAAAAATAAAAAAAACCCGACTGCGTAAAATACTCTTATTATAAACTAAAACTAGCTTTCCTTTCGCCATTTGCGGGCGCCATTTTGAAAATTTATATAGCCTATGTCACTACTACAATTTAGACAAATCCAACGACACCTCATATGTCAAAAACCGTGCAGCCGTTTGGGCTGTAGGGCGTGCCAAAGAAATGGACATATATACATACATGTATACATACATACATACATACATACATACACTCGAAAAACATAACCCTCCTTCTGTCGCAGTCGGGTTAAAATAAAAAAATTACACAGTTTTACAGTTTTGGCTTCAGTTCTAAAAATAACTACAGACCCGAAATCTACCAGGTTATAGGGGCATATATATACTAATAGGGACTGTCAGGAAGAGCCCTATTTAATGAGGTTTTTGCACAATAGTAAAACATTTAAAAGATTAGTTCAGCAACTATTTTTAATCCATCTATTAACCTTCAAAGTATTTAAACAAATAATCAAATAAAAATCTTTTATAATAATGATAGATATTTAATTTCCACTCTCATGGGACACTGGCACACGCTTTTCACATAAATTAGGGGGGCGGTGGTTTATGGCACCCATGAGAATTAGCGGTTATTGAAATATATTGAACGCTTTTACCCTGTACAATGTCTTACAATTATTAGTTTTGTAAGAAACATCATTAATCCGACTTGAAAATAATTTAATATTTAAGCTCTTTATTGACCAACAATGTACCTAAATAAAAAGAAAACACCTCAGTCTCCGAGACCATAGACGCTGTAAAGGGTCCGAAACGTCAGGAAATAATTTAAAATATTGTTAAACTGTAAAGTTTTAATAAACGTTATAGACTTTTAATTAAAACAGAATATTTTTATTTTTATTTTTGATATATAATCTTGTGTTATTATAAAAACTCAACTAATACTTAACAGCTTTTGTTTTATTAAATGGAGTACAGTTCATAGTTAATTTATTATATGCCAGGTATAAAAATATAAAAATACGGAATGATTGATTGTTCACCGGCGAAATTATACTTTTAAATATTTTGTACTTAACATAATTCTTTACTATGTTATCTGATTTAGATAATAATTATTTTTTCTTTAATATTGTATAACTTTAACATTGGTTTTTATAAAAAGCCTAACAAACATGAAATATGGATGATTAATTGTTGACAACTTATTTTATTTACTTTAATCTATACTAATATTATAAAGCTGAAGAGTTTGTTTGTATGTTTGTTTGAACACGCTAATAAACTACTGGTTCGAATTGAAAAAGTCTTTTTGTGTTGGATAGCCCATTTACCGAAAAAGGCTATAGGCTGTATAACATCACGCTACGACCAATAGGGGCTGAGCAATAATAAGAAATGTTACAAAAACGGGAAAAAATAATCTTTTTGAGAGCTTCCGTTGCGTGCTTTATTATTTCTCTTCTCGAGGCATTTTTTTAACTATAGTTGCACTTTTAATGTAAATATTAGATCACTCTTTTACTGAGAATTTTCGAAAAATATAATAACTCAATAATACGTTGAACGACCCAGGAATCAAACCTGAGACCCCTTGCTCGGCAGTAACGCTTGCGACCACACGACCAACGAGGCGGGTACCTACTCTTAGGGTAATTGTTTAAAAATATTTAAGTACGATCTTCCCTCAAATTAACGCGGGTGAAACCACGGGGCACAGCTAGTCTATAGATATAATAAAATTGTAAATTTTACGTGTCTACTTTTTTCACAATTTTTGAAGAAATTTTTTGTAGGGGTCGAAAAAAAATTATATAAATTGATATCATTTTTAGAAATGTCTGTTCGTTTGAACAGGTATTACAGCTAAAGTACTAATTGTAAGTATAGATTAAAAAATCAGCACGAAAAGCATAAAAAATATCCTGGGATTTATATAAAATGTTATCATTATTTATATATGTATTACTACAGTTATCAGAAATTTGGACAAGGATGTCAATCAAAAATACCAATTGTTAATAAAGCAACGTTTCGATCATGTATTTGATCTTCATCAGGCATCTAAAATTTAATTACACAAAACATATTATTATAAAATATATATATGTATATATATATATATATATATATATATATATTTTTTTTTTGTTATCATTATTCTTTATTTTATCAAAATCGCTTCACACACTGTAACACTGTCAAAAATTATTGTTTTTTGAATTTTGTATTTTGAATTAAGGCGTTAGAGAAGAATTTAGAGAAGAAAAATGGAAAAAACTTTGTATAAAATAATGTTTTATAGCGTTTAATTAATAATAAAATTAATATTCATATTCAAAATTCAGTAAGGTACAAAAAGACGGAAAAAAATTCAAAATATCTGATTGCGATTTATTTTTATAACAGTTTGAAGTTTTTTTTAAATGTTTTTTTTTTTTAATGTAAGAGGGGGCAAACGGACAGTCGGTTCACCTGGTGGTAAGTGTACGCGTCATCCATAGACACCCGCTAAATCAGAGGATTAGGTGCGTTGCCGGCCTTTTAAATGGATGTATGCTCGTTACCGTAGATGGATGGTAGTACGAAATTATTATAATAGATGGCGCTGATGACAATTTTAAGATCGAATTAAGTGAGAATCTTCAATAATTTCTAAGTAACATTGATCAAATCATCTGTGTTCTTTTGGCACCATTGAAGGTCAATAAACCGAACGAATGAACCTCCATTCACTTACACAACTACACACTAAAATAAAACTATGTCGTGGGCGAACGCAATAGATATACCATACATAGATAAATATAGTAAATACTCATACATCAATACATATATCGTACAAAAATGATAAAGGCAATCATGTCATGTTCAGTGACAATATAGTGTGACTAGGTATTTTTAATATATGAGTAAGATGCAGGACCGGCCTAAGGCGAAAATTGCAGGTGTGCAAGACTCGCATCTTATGCCCCTATGGAAACATTATCGAGTTTTATTATCCATAATTATCCTGTGTCGGAAGTGTACACAAAAACAAACCCTTGTAGCCTATCCGAATTCCTAAAAAAAGGTCGTCCGAGATCCACCATCAATGTTTACCCTTGTAGCCTATCCGAATTCCTAAAAAAAGGTCGTCCGAGATCCACCATCAATGTTTACCCTTGTAGCCAATCCGAATTCCTAAAAAAAAAGAAAGGTCCGAGATCAACCATCAACTGTAGCCTATCCGAAAACTTAAAAATATGCCCTCCCAAAAAGCTCGAGTGTGCGGCTGCATACTTCGCACCCTTAGGCCGACCCTGGTAAGATGTATATACTCTAGATGTATCCTAGACAGATATCTATAGTTATGAAAGATCCTTTGTAATCAAACGATTGAAATTTTAAAGTATTTTAATTACATAATAAATTCGTCGAACTAAGGATGCTATGGTAGAAATTTATCGTATTAAAACGAATAGTTTGAGAGTCATAATTTTGTAGAACAAGGAAACTTCGAAGATTGTCTGGTCCTTTAGACGTTTTATATTATAATTAACTTGCGAACCTGCCCGTCTTCGCACGGGGAAAAATTATACGACTACTTAATTGGATTGGTTCAGTGGTCATAGCACGCTGCTGTAGCAGTCCATTCGACCTCCATTTATGATGAGTATTTTGTATATATCATACAGATGTGTGTCGTGGTCTGGGTGAGCTACTCAAAGTTAGCACCCCATTGAAGGATTTTTGAAATCAAAATTACCTTAATCGATAGGTCTACGTTAAGTCTGTATAGGTCCACCAAAATTTTTGTTAGGTTAAAAAAAATAGGCGACCTAACAAAAATTTTGGTTGGATTAAGGTAATTTTGATTTCAAAAATTTTCGATGGGGTGCTAACTTTGTGTAGGTGTCTGGGTGTGTGTGTGTTTGTTGTGTTTCTAAGCCCCCGACACAGGTTTTTCAACGCACTGTGGGATGTTGAGTATGAAGCGTTTATTTATTTATTTACCAGTGATGACATACGGATCTGAGACATGGTTTCTGACTATAGGCCTTTTAAACAAGCGCCAAGTCGCACAGCGTGCAATGGAGAGGGCTATGCTTGGTGTTTCTCTGCGAGATCGAATCAGAAATAATGAGATCCGCAGGCGAACGAAGGTTGTCGAGATAGCCCAACGGATTTGCAAGCTAAAGTGGCAGTGGGCAGGGCACATAGCTCGTAGATTTGAGGGCCTATGGAGCAGAAAGGTTCTCAAGTGGAGTATGTGTGCATGTGCCATGTACAGGCAAACGCTACGTCGGACGACCGTCCGCGAGATGGACAGACGACTTGAAGAGAGTCGCCTGAAGCCGTTGGATGGAGGCTGATTTGAACCGGTCGCTGTGGAGGTCGATGGGGGAGGCCTACGTTCAGCAATGGACATCCAGCAGCTGATATGATGATGATAATAATATTACAGCTTGCAGTTGCGCTGTGACTAGTTTCTATATTGAGCGTAATTTTGAAACTGTATCTTATAAATTACTTATTAAAATGAACTAACTTATATTTTTGGGTGTATGTTAATTCTAAATAAGAGAAAACGACTTTGTACATACTCGTACGTAACTTATTATTTTAATTAAGAATTTAAATATAAAATTGTTTAGAGCGCAGATCGATACGTGTTGTGTTGATTTTCTTGCCACTTTCAAGGAATAAGGAATAATTAAGAAAAATATTTTGAAGTTTCTCTTAAATTTTAAAACGGTCTATCTTGTTTCTATTAATTCGAAAATGAAATTATTATATGTACATTGTTTACAAAATGATTTTATAAGACAATTTTTAAAATACAGCGAAAATTTGCGGGTCTTTTATCTAAAATTAAGAAATCGATCGCTGTTTGTTTGCTTATTGTCAAAAACGCTTCTTGAATTAAAAAATGCGCTCAAATCAAATTAGTAAAATTAGCATTACATGTATAGTACAGTAATTACCAATTTTACAGCAATTATTTCACAATTTTTTCTATCTCTTAGCTATTGCTAATTAAATAATACAGTAATATATAATATTCTTTTATATGGCTTACAAAAAAGACGAACAGACACGACGCAGATATATGTATATATAGTGCTTTTATTAGAAGTCGATACATCCATCACAAGGAATCAAATAAATAAAAAAAATATTTTTTATTTTATTTATTTGGAATGTAAAGCTGGGTCACAGGTCAATGCTAACTGCGCCATCGGGACAGTCCATTACCTCGATCATTATAAGTGCGTTAGGGTCACACGTGTCATATAACATTATATTATTTAAATACAAGACGTCCTTTTCGGTTTCACTCCCAAGTTTTATATATTGTCTAAATTGTGTATCGTTCTAAAGAAAAAAAACAAAAAAGGAAATAAAAGAAAATTCAATGAAAAAACAGCTTTAATAATAAATTCTGATTTTCTTTGAAAGAAAGTCAATGAGGTTTAACATGTTTTAATAAAATCGAAAATGGAACAAATTTAACGTGAAAAGTTTACGATTAATCAATTTAGGTAAGTAACTAAGTAAGTAAGTAAGTATTGTATTATCGTACACTAAAGTAAAAGTAAACAATATATTGACACGTACAAATGTGTCTTAACTCTTAGTTACATCCAACTGGCGCCATTATCGCTAAATAGTGACAGACTACCAGACAACTGCGTTGTGGAGGACATTATATGTGACTATGCTGGGTATAGTTTTTGTAATAAATAAGACACCATAATTATATATTAATAATTAATTTACAAAATCAAAAAAGCGGACTGCGAAAAATACTCTTATTATAAACTAAAAAGAATAAAACAATTTACTAGATTTTATTTGATACCCATATTGCTACAGTAAGAAAAAAAAAATCAACTCCCCCCCCCCTCACTCCGCCATTTGCGGTGCCATTTTGAAAATTTATACATAGCCTATGTCACTACTACAATTTACATTACTTTTTACTCATATGTCAAGAACCGTCCAGCCGTTTGGGCTGTAGGGCGTGCCAAAGAAATGGACAAACATACATACATACACTCGAAAAACATAACCCTCCTTCTGTCGCAGTCGGGTAAAAATATAAGCTGGTATTACATCAGCCGTTGGTATCTACTGTTGAACATAGGCCTCCCCCATAATTTCTCTTGTTGCCAATTCTCACCATACTTGGCAGGGGGATATCGAACCCGTGACCGCCAGTTTGAAGGCGAACCCTCGCACCACTACACCAGAACAGTTGACTTTATTTTATATTATTTTTAATATTTTTCAAAGAAATACATACCATATTTTTAAAACAACCACAACACTATTATTATTAAAACAAACACACCCACACACAAAACACGTCCGTCACGATCAAAGGTCGAAGCACGACTGAATCAAAATAGGGTTTGTCGGAAAGGGTGACTCACCCTCCTAATTGAATAAAATATGACATGAGTGATAAAATACACAAATACTTTACCATAACGTTAAGATAATTAAAATCCTTATTTTTAACCGACATTAAAAAAAGAGGTTCTATGTTTTGTCTGTATTTGTTTTTAGTGTACATTTATACATAATAATAAAGTTGTAATAAACCGATGTATGTAAATGAGAGATATTTAAGATAATAGAATTGTTGATCACACTGTTTTTAACCGACTTCGAAAAAAAAAATTAGAACATCATCAATGTAGTCGAAGTCAATTACATACGCATTATTAGGGATAATTCAAAAACTACTCTTCGGATCTCATTCAAATTTTAATGGAACCACATGAAAAGCACCAGATTTCAAATATAGAAAGAATCATCAAAATCGGTACACCCAGTAAAAAGTTATGAGGTAACCCAAAAAAAAAAGAATTGAGAACCTCCTGCTTTTTTTGAAGTCGTTTAAAATAAACGACTATACCTAATATATAATATACCTAATAATAATGAAACAGCGAAAAGGGTTTAATTAATATGGTAATCTCCGAAAAGGAATGTCTCCCATTTACTTTTAACAGTAAATCTTCTAAAAATGGTTGTCAGTGACATCTTGTTATATAGGTACATATATAAAAATGGGAATAATATGACGGCCGGCTGGTCGAGTGGCTAGGCAACTGGACACTTTACGCAGCGTTCGCGGGTTCGAATCCCGCCAGGTGCAGATAATTTGTATGACGAATATAGATGTCTGCACCGGGTCATGGATGTGTATTTATGTATATATGTATTTATATCTTAAATGTATTTCCGTTCCTAGTACCTGTAACACAAGTTCTTACGATCTTATCACGGGGCTAGGTTAACGTGGTGTGATTGTTGGTTAATATTTATATTTATATTTATTTATATTGTTTATAGAAGTATAAATTAATTGAATCAGCCTGTAAGCGTCCCACTGCTGGGCAAACTCATCATATAGGAGAAGAGTTTAAACATAACCACGCTTCTCCACTGCGTGTTAATGGATAATTTCCCTACCACGAGTACCGATCGTTATCAGGTGTCTATGATAACAACCGGGACAGACGGTTTTACGTGTTCTCCAAGGCCAGTGGGACAGCTTCAAGGACATACATACATCCAGACCGGAATCAAATATTCGTTCCGAGCTCATTCTACACCAGATCGGATTAGAAATAGATTCGATATAAATATTTTTCAATTATTATTACCGTTAGATACTATTGCACGCTGTGGTACTCCTAAATTAATAATAATTTAAATTATTAAGATAGTTTACAATATATAACTCATATTGTATTCGCATTATTGTTATATTATTCGCATTATATTGTATACATACATGACGTAACAACTGGATGATTAAAACTGTAACAAATCCCATCAAACATTGAAGATTTTTGTTTTTCTTCTTTTGTGGTGGATGTTCTATAATTGATATTGAAGCAATTTTTTTTCATAACGCTAAAAATTACTTAATTGACCTATAGATGTCCCACTACTGGTCAAAAACCTACATAAGAGAAGGACTAACCGTACACCCGGACGAGAAACAAATCGCTCGCTTATTAATAAACCGAAATAGTCAAAAAAAACACTTTTTTGGGAAATCGCTGTCAAAGTTTTGAACCTCTACCTTGTTGGAGGCATTCTATCGTCTTTGTGATCCATTAAATCGGTCATTTTGCTCTGTTTCGCGTGGTCGCCAGATTGTATCAATTCTTCGAGCTGAATTAGTTAATTTTATTAGAAAAAGTAGAAATCAACAAATTTTGACTTATTTCGGTTTATTATTAAACGCGCGAAATGTATGTACACGTAAAAATATCTTCCCCGAGCGGGAAGCGAACCCACGACCACCGTTAAGTTAATTCGTACCACTACACCGAACGGCTGTCGACGCACATATATTTTTTTATTAATGACGTCATAAAAAAAAACTTTAGGGCTACGTAAGACCGCACCCTCTGAATAAACGACCAGAAAGGAATTTGCTCAACATTCCCTAAGGTAAAGGGCACTATGCCCTATACTAAGGGGCGTATTTGTAGGGCGATTATAAGATTCGTACGCTTGAATAAATAATGTAAATTTAAAGCTTGTTTTTAAACGCTTTGACTTTAAGACATAGAAAAAATATTATTGCAAAGTTTATATAAAGTTCCGTCAACATAAATCTATACTAATACTAATTACTAATTACTAATTACTAATTTACTAATAATATTATAAAGCTGAAGAGTTTGTTTGTTTGTTTGTTTGAACGCGCTAATCTCAGAAACTACTGGTTCGAATTGAAAAATTCTTTTTGCGTTGGATAGCCCATTAACCGAGGAAGGCTAAAGGCTATATAATATCACGCTACGACCAGTAGGGGCTGAGCAATAATAAGAAATGTTACAAAAACGGGAAAAAATAATCTTTTTTGGGAGCTTCCTTTGCGACCTTTATTATTTCTCTTCTCGAGACATTTTTTAACTATAGTTCCACTTTTAAAGTAAATATAACATCACTCTTTTACTGAGAATTTTCGAAAAATAAAAGTCAATAATACGTTGAACGACCCAGAAATCAAACCTGAGACCCCTTGCTCGGCTCTTAGAGTAATTGCTTAAAAATATTTAAGTACGTTCTTCCCTCAAATTAACGCGGGTGAAACCGCGGAGCACAGCTAGTTATTAATAAAATGCAATTATTATTATTAAAATTAAAGTAAGAACAATTCTAAGAATTAGTTAATAATTTTATTACTGTAAATTAAATTTTGACGACCGTTCATTACGACGTTACATGAAAAAGAATAACGCAGATTGGAGGATCTTAAATGTCACACATGTATATAAGTTGTAAATAAATTTCTAATAGCACATTGTTACTTGTAATTAATCTGTATAATTAATTAATCTAAAATATTTGAATTAACGAGTGCAAATAAATGTTAATTAATAAAAAAAAAAATGTAATTGAATTAACTCATTCGTTGTATTATACAAAATAATTGTAACTCAGTAATTATAATTCAATTCAATTCATAAAAGTATGCAATTTTTTTTTTACAATGTTTTCTTATGACGTTATCACGTAAAATTATCGTTCGTAAACCGACTTTATTTGATATCAAAATTACACAAAAACGTTTTTTAGTTTTTTTTAAATTACCGTTTTGTTTTCTTATAATTCTTATAATAATACGACGACCCCGTTGGCGTAATGGTCACCATGCCAGACTGCCAACCAGAGGGTCCCGGGTTCGATTCCCAGCACGGCCAACATCTTTATGATGAGCAAATTTGTTGACTGTTGGTCTGTGTGTTCAATATGTATCGATATAAAGTATATATGTATGTATATGTAGTATATCAGTTGTGTTAGCACCCATAACACAAACTATAAATAGTTTAGCATGGAGCTAACCAGCCGTGTGTGAAATGTGTCCTAATATTTATTTATTTAATACTCGTTTATATTGTGTCAAAATATCATGTGTCGACATTGTCGTAATTATGACACCATTATAATGCTAAAGTGTTAACTATTATTTTGACACTGTTAAACTAATAGCAGAATCCCCACGTGCCGAATGATTTTTTACTGTTTATAGTAATTTGTCCATTCATTCATTCATTTGTTCATCTATTCGATCGTTCGTTCATTTATTCATTCATTTTGCACACATACGACATAACTAATATACATATAAGTAATCGGTAAAGGCTGTAATACACCTATACAATAATGAAGTTAAAATATAATATTTTACAATGCACTCACAGAGTAAGTTAATAATAAATAAATAAATAAATAAATAAATAAATAAATAATCGTCTCACACTCAACGGCCCCCAGTAGGATGTGAATCCTGTGTCGGGGGTCCGGAAACACACACAATACACAAGCACACACGCCCAGACCACGACAAACATCTGTATGGCCCATACAAATATTTGTCATGTGCGGGGATCGAACCCGCGACCGCTAGCACATCAGCCAGTTGCTGTGACCACTGCGCCAACGCGTCGTCGAATAATACTAGATGGTTAGTTAGGAACTATTAATTAATAAAAATAATATCGTGTTAGTAATACAGAAAAAAAATATATTAACATAATATATTTCACATGCCGTGCGGTGACCAGCAGAGAAGAGTCCCGATCTCTTTCTTGTCGAGGTGTCGTAAAACCTGAGTTGAAATTTAAAGCCAACATAGCTCCCTCAACTCCGACATAGAACCGATTTAGAGCCCAGTAGTCCGAAATAGAACAGATTTAGAGTCCAGTAGTCCGACTTAGTGCTATACTATAGGCGCTAATTTTTATTCCATTTAGGTCCGATTTTAGTCGTACAGTTAAAAAAAAACGGAAATACCTGATTTAACATGGGTTAGGACCGATTTGCCCAGATGTCCGTAAGTCTTACCGTAGGCGGCACTAAATCGGTCACGATTGCATGCGCGAGCGATCCCGTGGCGTCCCACTACGACGACGAGGGCACCGCTGGGTTTTAGTGGGTATTCTGACTAGGCAGTCAATGAGTCCCACATACCCGTCGCCTTCGGGCGGTGGGATGCCTAAATGCATTTGCCAGCGATCAAAAAAAAAGGCGACACTAAATCGGTTTTAAATTTCGACTCAGGTAAGGGCATAGTTGTGCAAATAACTGTACACCGACCAGGATGATGATGATTGGCAGCAGCACCATATTCTGCCACAACACACTGCGCTCTACAATCTGTCTGCCAAGCGTGGCGAATATTGACAAACCTCCCAGAAATGACGGGCTTACGTTCAGTAGAGGACATCCGACGGTCTGGTAGTGGATTTTTCCATTCTACCCTCAAAAGTTTAAAAACATTTACATCAGCAAGTTGAATCAATCAATCAAATGTTCTTAATAATTTAGTAAATATTTGCTTCAGTGTGTTTTTTTAAACTTGTACAATATAGGCATTATCATATATTTTTATGTTTGCATATGGAGCCACCGTGTCTTTATAATTTCGACACATGTTCACAGAATAATGGTTGGATGTGAAGGAAACTGTAGTATTTACTAATAAAATTTAAACATTTATAAGGAGACACTCGATATGCGTTGATGTAGACGCGAACCGGAACCAGAGAGGGCGCTTTTCTTCTATGCCACAGATACGAAAAACGCCATGTTTTAGCGCAGATAATAATAAGAATCTAAATGTAGTCATTCATAAACAATAGGTATAAAGAGCAGAAACTATATAAGAATGTATTATTTTGTACTGTTATTTAATATTTTAACGGAGTCATTAGTATAACTGCTATGTTGCCAGACAAAAAGAAAACGCACTTTAATACTTTCAACGCTTGTCTTTACAGATAAAAAAAATGTTATGATTTTATTAAGAGACGAAGTTCTAAATGTAGATAATAAAATAAAATCGAAATGTAAAGCAATTATAATAAAAAAGGTTTTTCTTTACCTCTTTTTGGACTCCACTTTGATGTTTCTCACGCTCGTCTCAAAACACGTTCAATATCTGAAATAAAGAAACGAAATCTTAGAAATGTTATTTCAATTTCATAAATAATAAATGTTCAATTCGAAGACAGTTAGAATAATATTTTTTAAGTCTATAATGAACTCAAAAGAAACCATTAGTTAAATTCAAACCAGTTTATTGGATATACATATATATTTATATATATTGATTAGGTATAAAGTTAGCGTTCTAAAACTGAAACAATTATGAACTTTAATGAATGGTGTTATAGGACACTAGGTAGGAACGAAGTTCCTTCAGATAATATAGAAGCAACACAATTTGCAACAAAAATATTGCCTATCTTTATATGTATTTTCAAATACGTTTTTTTGCTAATTGGGTTTTACTTAAGTACATAAAAGGTTTTTAGGAAATTTTGTATTTTAGAGAATAACAAACAATGTAAAATAACGTCGTTTGAGGCCGGCGTCGGTCGCGAGCACGTCCAGGCGCTCCTTGAGCCACGCGGAGTCGCAGTGTGGTGATAATGTATAGTCTGTGGTGCCCATAGATAATACAATATATACCGTGGTGCCGCAGGCGGCGGTCGCGTCCCTCGCCCCTCGCACCGCCCGCACGCGTACTTCCGTTATATGTTTTTCTTACGGTTTTGGTCTCACATTTCAGTTCGGTCGCGCAGTAAAATTCCTATCTCCTTCAAGCCTGCCGTAAGGAACTTCGTTCCAATTATTTGTATAAAATATACGTGCTGTATTTCTTAAACTTCGCCGTCTTTTATTTATCTTCAAAATTATGGGTAATGTCGTAAATATATATAGGTACAGTTACACATTATAACAGTAATCATTATTACTGCGGCCGCTTTAGTTACTAGAGACGCAATCTGTAGATGGATAATTCTGTAGATGGAGGATGCAATGTAATAGACATTCGATTCTTTTCGTCAATCCAGGCAGGGTTGACGAAAAGAATCAAAATCAATTTACAAACAATATGATCGTTTAAAAGAAAATTAATTAAAAATATCAAATTAATAATAATTTATTTATTTATTTATTTATTTATTTAATCATAGGTTTAGCACTAACATTACAGGTAATCCTAATTCGTTAGTGTACCTTATTCATTTAAATTATTTTATATTTATATAAATTTAAATACTTAAGTCAATTATAATCAATTTTCAATCTTAAGATAATTTAAACATTCAGAAATGTTCAATAATAATAGGTAATAATAATAACAATAATAGGTATTAATTAACAATAATAAGCATTAATTAGATTAATACAAATAATGGGAAATTTAAATGTAATTAATACAATTAATGAAATCGCAATAAAGTAATAATATAATAATGTCCTACAAATACAGTCAATAATGTGTTATAAATTTTTACAATTCATGTCATATTAATTTCCAAAAATAAAATAAAAATATTAACTCAATGTCACCAATAAATTGATTAAGTCAATATTATAATTATCATTACAATATAATTATGTAATTAGATTCAACATCATAAGCGACCCGCGTGAACTCATTCAGTGTACAGCTGAATATGTCAATATGGGCCGCTACGGAGTTGAGCGTGCGCAAAGCTCGCGTGAGCGGTGCATCACGTAACAAGTTAGTGTGCGCGCGCGGTAACGCCAGTAGTGGTAGGCGCCGACATTTCCTAATTGTTCCATTGGGAACGTACAGCTTCATCTCTTCTAGTATTGCTGGATTTTCAATTTTCCCCCGTAATACCTTAAAAAGGTACTTTGCGAGGGAAACTTCCCGTCTCGTATCCAGTTTACTGTATCCCACCATGCCAAGCACGAACAAAGTGGGATATATTAGTGGATACCCCGGGTAGACACCATACAATTTTGAGTACAGAAATCGACAGAACTTATTTTGGATACGTTCTAGCATTGATTTGTACTTAATCTCACTAGGAGCCCATATAACCGAATTGTACTCCAAATGACTTCTTACCAAGGCTTCATACAAGGCACGCAGAGCACTAAAGTTGGTGAAGGTGCTTGATTGCCTTAATAGGAAGCCAAGGTTTCTGTATGCCTTTTTGCATACCTCGGTTATATGTTCTCTAAAGTGAAGATCAGCGGTAAATCGAACGCCTAGGTCTTTAACATCTGTAACGCGCCGCAACGGTTCACCCTTAACATGGTATAGATGATGCCGCGGAGCGCGCGTACGGGTGAATGACAGAACAGAGCACTTGTTGACGTTGAAGTATAATTTGTTCTCATGACTCCATTCCACTATCCTGTCTATGTCTCGCTGCAAACTAGCATGGTCGGAAACGTCACCCACCTCGCGAAACAATTTCAGGTCGTCAGCAAAGAGCAGGCATGTTGACTCGTGGATCACCTCCGGCAAGTCATTGATCATAATGATAAACTGGAGGGGCCCCAAATTACTGCCTTGGCTGACGCCCGATCTTGTTAAGTACTCGTCCGAATAGCATCCATTACAGTCGACATACTGACGCCTGTCTCTCAAGTAGCTGGCGAAGAATGCTAACGTGTGTGGCGTGCAACCTACGCCAGCCAGCTTCTTGAGCAAGACGTCACCATCAACCGTGTCGAACGCCTTCCTGAAGTCGAAGTAGGCGACATCCACCTGCCTTCCGCTATCGAGTGCTGGCACCACTCGCGACATTAACTGTAGTAAGTTCCCCGTCGTCCCTCGCCCCGGACGGAAGCCGTGCTGGGCATCTGACAACTGGGACCTCACTTGTGCATGCAATGAGAGCTGAATGGCGGACTCAAATACCTTTGCTGGAGTACACAGAAGTGCTACTGGTCTGTAATCACCTGGCTCCGGACCCGCCCGTCCCTTCGGGACCGGCACCACCCGGGTAAGTTTCCACATGTCAGGAAAGGTTGCAGACGCGAGGTAAACGTTAAAGACGTGTAGCAGAGGCTCCTCCAAAGCGAAACGACAATCCTTGAAAATGAAAGGTGGGATGCCGTCGGGCCCCACCGAGCGTTTTGCTGGCAGCCGCGCAAGCGCGCGGCGCACTTCCGCTAGCTCTAGGCGCGTCAAGTGCACTCGAGCGGTGCCCCCCAACGTCGCACTGCACGCTAGTACGTCCAGTCTCGCCGGCTCCGGGCTGTATACGGAATGAAAGAATTTTGCAAACCTTTCTGCGCATTCGTGTTCCGATAATGTTTGCCCATTGTGGATCAACTTAGTTTGTCGAGTGTTGCCTCGTTTCGATCGTATAAAATCCCAAAAAGATTTCGGATCCGAAGCCAGCCGGCCTTGTACTTGGTCTCGATGTTGATCGTGAGCCATTATAATACTCGCTTTCACTCTCGTCCTGTACTCAGAGAAAGCTTTATAATCACATCGTTCCTTGGTTGCTTTGTACTTTTTATGTAATTTGTATTTCAGTTGGATATCCTTTATGATCTGTGAAGTATACCACACTGGATACGTGTATCTGTTACTATTTTTCGTTTTACTTATTTTAAGGGGAACATAATCATTAAAAACTCCATTAATCTTTTCATAAAAAAAATTCAATACCATATCGGGATCGTTCATAGTATAAATATCGCTCCAGTCTATGTTCATTAGTGAACAATATACCTGATTGAAATCGGCCTTATAAAAGTTCCACTGCCTAAACGGTACATTAGATTGTTGTTGGTGGAGGCAGTCTAAGGATGTGGATAGCGGCGCTGGGGGCGCAGGGGCAGCGGTGGCAACGGTGACGGTGACAGCGAGCGGCGGGTGGTATGGGTCCACCGGTTGCAGTGCCTCGTCAGCCATTGCCACCGACACGCCATCGTCATGGCCACTCAGCACTAGGTCCAGCTGCCTACTATTATAGTTAGGAACAGTATTACACTGAATGAGCTCACCGAAGGCTACAAAATATTCATAATGATTGCATATTACATTATTACTCGAATGTAAATTAAAATCACCGAGTATCAATACATTATTTTTAAATTTAACACATATCCTTTCTAACAAACTAAACATTACAACGTAGTCGACTTCATCCGTTTTAGGAGGAATGTACACTACACAGCAAGTAAATAAACACCAGCTTAGCATATAAACAGACGCACATACCAGTTCAAAGTTGTATCTGTTTATGTCGATATCTTCCGGTAATGGTACTTGCCGCAACACGAACCGCGGCGCAGCCGCCAGCAGCACGCCTCCCTGTTTGCGCCCGTCTGCCCGGTCGCAGCGCACCATGGAGTACCCTGTTGGAACTATCTCTCCACACTGTATAGATTCGTTGCATCCTGTTTCGGTGATGGCAAACAAGTCTGAGCCCGAAGATTCTAATAAAGATACAAACTCTGAAGTCTTTGTTCGCAGGCCTCTTACGTTCTGATAAAATACGGTAACCGTTCTATTATGACTGAGTCTGGTTTTGTGTATTGTTTGTTTTACGAAAAAATACCCACTCACTATATTCAGCATTCTTGGGCCAGACGTTTGTGTCAAACAATTTTGCGAAATTATTTTCGGACACGCATATTCTGAATGAAGAGTATCCTCGTTCGGTTTTATGTTTTATCTTCTTAACCTCTATATGACAGTCTTCTCCCAATACTTCCCTTACGTACTCTGTTAAATTGTCCTCCGTTGTATCAATGTGAAGCCTCCATATATGGAAATATTTTTTTCGTTCAACTGCCTTTATTTTTAGAGTACATGTGTTACTTCCTATACTAACCGGTGGTGTTATTTTCCCTAATTTCGCTTTGTTACAGTGATGAACTTCTCCAACATTGACATCCGGTATTTCCCTTGTCCTTTCTTCCTTTTCCACCACATAATCTGAATAAGTGTTCCTCGTTTGGCGCGAGCGCCGGGGCTGTATGTTAACCCAGCCGACTTCGTCCAGTTGGACGTGAGTGACATTCGAGGAATTCTCACTTGTGACCCGATGCATATTATCTGTCGGCGCGATTTTTAAAATTTCCCGCTCCCGCTGGTCTGATGTGCGGGGAGAAGCCGACGCATTAGCTGATGTCGACGTTAACGTCATGAGCTTGCTCTTTCGAGTGGGCGCGGAGATTGCAGACTTTATCTGATCGTTGTTATCCCGTATTGGCTGTTTGCATGGTTGCTCGGTCATTCTACCCTTTTCTTCTTCGATAATTTTAATACTCCCTGATACACAAACATTCCCACTACCACTCATCAGTTTTTTGATTAAGTTATTTTGATCAAGAACAGTTTTTTCCAGTGATATCACTTTGTTCTGTAGTTCGATTACAGTTTTAGTGAGATTTTGGATTGCACTTTCTATAGCTTTTGTAGCCATTTAATGAATTTATATTTTTTTCAAAGTTTTATATATTTATATTATAATATATGCTAAATAAACTAATGCTTTGAAAACGTAAAATACATATATATATATATATTAGTCATTAGAATTAATTCTGTAGGTATTATACTATTTGACGACCGTTCTGGTGTAGTGGTGCGAATAGTCACCTCAAACCACGCGCCGGCGGTCGTGGGTTCGATTCCCTCTCGGGACAGATACCTATTTGTATTTGTACAAATATTTGTTGCCGGTCTGGGTGTATATCTTTGTGGGTCTCCCCACCGTGCCTCGGAGAGCACGTAAAGCCGTCGGTCCCGGTTGTTATCATAGACGATAACGATCGTTACTCATTATAAGGAAATTATCCGCCAACCCGCAGTGGAGTAGCGTGGTGGATTAAGCCTTTCCAACCCATCTTCTATATGGAGAAGAGGCCTTCGCTCAGCAGCGGGTGGTTTACAGACTAATACAGTACATTACTATTTATTTCTTTTGATTAAATTTGTTATTAATTAAACTTATTTTAGCATATTACTTTTAAAGTGAAGAACTGCTTTCCTATAATTAAATTCCCGGATTCAGAATTCAGATTCCGTTTAAAAGATCGGCTAGAAACTGTACAGTTATTGCATATAAAAAAAATAATACTAGAGAAGACTTTAAAAGGAGTTTAAATCCGAAAATGACACATTCATAGTATTGCCATTAAAATATAATTTTAAGCTTTTAAACGATTAATGTGTATAATTAAAAGAAACTTTGTGTCCATTCATTGGTTTTAATGAATGGTTGGTAAAAGCTTAAAAAGGAAAGTTAATTTGTTTCTTTACAAAAGTTACTGGAAAAATTTTAAAAAGTTTTCTAAAAATCCGGCCAAGTGTGATTTGAACTTCCACAAGATGACCAGACTTTCGATATTGGTCCTGTTTTCGGTCAATCTTGGACAAGAAATTTAGTTTCGCATCGTTTCGGCTAATTAATTAAAAAAATCAAAAAACCAGACTGCGTAAAATACTCTTATTATAAACTAAAAAGAATAAAACAATTTACTAGCTTTCATTTGATACTCATATTGCTACAGTAAGAAAAAAAATTCAACTTCCTTCCTTCATTCCACCATTTGTGGGCGCCATTTTGAAAATTTATATAGCCTATCTATATTATTGTATTGTCACGAATGCAGCGCTGTCGACAGTAGTTAATGTACAAGTAGAGTATGACGTGCAATGGTCTGATCATTTCCCTCTTATAATAGATTGTGAATTGGATCTGTTGTCGTATAGTCACACAACGGCCTCTGCACGGGTATTCAATGGGGTTGTATGGGGTGAACGTACAGAAGAACAAGCCCGGAGATACAGTAAATTATGTAATGATCAATTACGAAAAATTGATATCCCGGGCGAAATGAGTCATTGTTGCGGTAGAACATGTGCTAATGTTGAGCACCAGGTATTGGTAAAAAATATGTATACGAAGCTGGTTACAATATTGTCCGATGCAGCAACAGCCACGTGTAAAAGGGTGAAGGTACGAAGGAGGGGTGGTTGTGTTGCGGGGTGGAACAATTACGTAGCATGCTACCACAGGGAGGCCAGGCTAAGGTTTTTGGCCTGGGTGGAAGCGGGAAAACCTAATACGGGTCAGATATATGTTGACATGAAAGAAAGTAGGAAATTGTTTAAGCAAAAGCTAAAGTGGTGCCAAGATAGGCAGGAACAAATTAAAATGGATGCACTTGCATGCCATCACTCCGCTAACAATTTCAAACAGTTCTGGAAAGAGACGGGAAATATGAGCCGAAGGCCTGGCCTTCCTGTGAGCGTTGATGGTATTAGCGATCAACATATGATTGCTAATATGTTTAGGGAACATTTTAGGGTAAAACCGCAGCATAGCACTGGTATGTCTCGGTCGCTTGGTGCTGGGAGCTTCAGCCGGATTAGGGTTAGGTTTACAGCGAAGGAGGTTAGTCGCGTTATTAAAGGCATGACTAAAGGTAAATCCCCTGGATATGACGGTCTCAGCATCGAGCATCTTAGGCATGCCGGGGTCTGCCTGCCACGCGTCCTATCCCAATTTTATAATCTTTGTCTTTGCCACGGCTATTTGCCTGAGGAACTTACTAAAACTATAGTGGTTCCTATTATAAAGAACAGAACTGGGGACATCTCGGATAGAAATAACTACCGTCCCATCTCTCTTGCGAACATAATGGCCAAGGTGCTGGACGGCCTGCTTAATGACATTCTTTTAAAACACATAAAGCTGCACGAAGCCCAATTCGGTTTCAGGAGTGGGCTTTCCACTGAAAGTGCCATATTATGTCTTAAGCAGGCTGTACAGTACTATACGGATAGGAAAACGCCGGTATATGCGTGTTTCCTGGACTTGTCAAAAGCTTTTGACACGGTCCTATATGGTAAGCTCTGGGACAAGTTGGGCAGTGCGGGTGTGCCGGTGGAAGTAGTATCGTTGCTACAGGAATGGTATCGCTGCCAGCAGAACCAGGTGAGATGGGCTGGAGCTCTATCCGAGCCTTACGGTATGGATTGCGGCGTTAGGCAGGGTGGACTGACCTCTCCTTTGTTATTTAACCTGTACATGAATGACCTTATCGGTGAGCTCAGCAGCACTCATACCGGTTGTCATATCGATAATGTATCCATCAATAATATTAGTTACGCGGACGATATGGTGCTGCTGGGACCAACGGTGGGAGCTATACGCAAAATGTTAAATATATGTAAATCATATGCGGCGGAGCATGGACTGACGTATAACACTAAGAAAAGCAAAATACTCCTTTTCAATGGTAAATCAAGTGTATACGTGCCGGTCTATGTTCCTCCAATTAAATTGTACGGTGAGAACATATTTATTTTTTAAATTTTTGGTAATTTACTCTTGGCAATAATAGGAATTAATAATCTTATGTATTAACAGATAGATCAAATAAGCTTTATAATATAAAAATAAAAACGAATCAGTCTTCTACGTCATCATTTAGGCCCACGGAACTGCTTCAATTATTGCAGTATGGAATCAAATGGTCTCTGAAGCGAGTCTAAAAATTTACACTCTTCTGCCATCTGTTTTCCATAAGTCATTCAAATTTTGTCTATTAGACCGATAAAATCCAGATAAAAATAAAAGCGCTATGTAAGCTCTCAACTGATATATTTCAATCTCAATATTCATGTTTACTCAAATCCACACACGAAGATCTTCTGTCACATATATACATATGTGAATTTGTGTACGTTTGAATTTAACACAACATATCATGGGTAATGAAAAAGTTCCAACATTCTAACTCATTCTTGGCACCTTGAGCTACAGGTTTTACACCAGGCCAACTTTTTGTTACATTTTCTATCTTTTCATTTGTAAAATTGGTGCCATAATTGGTGTTGTATGGACGCTAGATCGATATTATCTGAATTTGATCCCGTATCACTAGCTTCTTGTTCATTTTCACTGTCATTGCTACGTTTCGATAAATAGTCGTCAATATCCACGTCTGAAACAATTTGGGAAACTTTGTTGTCGGAATCAGACTCTTCTAAGAACGCCACAACTCTAGCTAGGTCATTTGTTAATAATATTTTTACTTAAAATCTATAAAAAACAAGGTTAATTAACATTAAACACTAAATAAGCAAATAAACGTAAGTCACGAAAATACTACGCCAGCGATGACGCTGGGTCATAATTACCCGTTTTAACTTGACGCACATATATCTCACAACGCGCGCAATGTCGCTCTTTGGGTACCAATGTAGTGGGTAGACAGGGGCCGTATCTCCAGCTACACAAACGTTCAAACCATACGACTAACACAAAAATAAAATATATCAGTTTAAAATTGCCTCGGGTCAATATGACCCAGCGTCATTGTCGCCGGGTTAAAAAATCTTTTTTCCGCTCCAGTGGAAAAAGGCTATTGGTTAATATTTCTCCGTTTCTCTGCTCCGCAGCCTCGCTCTGCTACAATGGACAGGCACCCTTAGGCTCTAAAATGAAATAGCATATAATTTGGTCGTAATTCGATCATATCTAGACAGAAAACCTCACCGCAATTCAAATATATTCTAAAAATAATATAAGTTAGTGAAATGGCAAATAATTTGAAAATTTAAAGCAGACATAAAGGCGCCATTAGACCTGGTTGTTTGCATGGTCAAGTTTTATGCGATAGCGTTTTCACAATTTTTTTTAGAATACTATTAAAGAATATATATTAACGAATCAATTAAATAATTGTTGTTTTCAGTATAAATTATTAATAGATTATTATAATTATATAAGACTTACTCATGACCATGGGTTGATTGGAAGAAATCTCTTTCTGAGATAAGTCCACCTTTGCAATAAACTTTATTATTGTTATGTTTCTGTACGTATTTTACAACTAAATATGTGAAACCTATTCGAAGTTGGAATTAGGAATGACAATATTTTATTTAAAATTAATTATGAAAATTAATTTAGGCTAATGATGAAATCGCTGTGTCGGCGACTCGTAGCTGACGCTCGTAGCGGACGTTGCGACATGGGCTGCATCGGCTTTCCTTCGTTTTGAAACAAACATCCTAAATGCTTGCTTGCCAATTCTTGTAGGGTACCGTAAGATTCATAGTATGGTTCCATACGTAACACCTCCACCCCCAGAGCAGCAACTATTTGAGGACTTTTAACGAAAATGTTGCTGGCACAGACTCCTGGTTACTGGATCCGCTAGGCACTGCATACATTTGCTCCTTGTCCTTTCTTGATTCTTCCTCTGGCATAGTGACTTTAGTTCTTGTTCTCAGGTGACGTCGAATGACAAAGATTAAGATGAATGAGACAGTGCCTATTATAATCCCATACAGCGGTATCGTTGTATGATATAATGTTGTATCTACATGATCCAACTTGATTGGATTTTGAACAATTATTTTATCTTCTAGATGTTGCAAATTTTTAAGATTTACTGTGTTGAGGGTTATGTGAGGTATCTTGTCGTTTTCTATCGATGAATAATTGTTAGAGATTTCAGTGATCTTCAGCGGTTGTCCTTTGATTTCGTCATTGATATCAATAATGGTGATGGTCTTCGTCCGTAGAGAACACTGCATGCAATCAGGCTACTTTCGTGGCTGGTCATTGATAGTTTCCCCGCAGAGACGGTAGTTATCAGACTTCGGGCATTCAGCCTCCATGTACATGAACAATTTTCTATCGGTTGCCATAAGAGGATAAGGAGGTATAAGGATCTGTTGTAATTTGTTAGGGACAACGGAAAGGCGTTGCAATTTGAAAGTATCGATAGATATAATAGGGATTTTTTAAAATTACTATAATACGTTTTTATTGAAATAATTACCAGGTTTAATTACATTATAATAATTTCTAAGATCAGCATCTAATATTTAATTATTACTATAAATGTTACTAAGTCTATATATCATATTTTCTAAGCTATCTATGCTTATGATGAGTGCTCGATGCACAAATAAATGCTAAGATATTCTCTATTCTATTTATTTCTAAGTATATAGTATATATAATATTAATTTAGCGAATTTAATTATATTATTTACTTAAAATTACTATTATATTACTTATAATTTAAATGTATTGAGTCGCCCATGCATTATTAAGGCTAATATGATCGTTGAGCTCAGATAACATTTTTATTTTATTTTAATAGCTTTGTTATATTTTTCAGCATCAGAATAGTCTAAGTTACCAGTTATACTTTTAATAAAAGATACTACATAGTCCGTCAAATAATATAATCTTTTAACACGGTTAGGTTTTAAGCATTTTAGTTCAAAGGTATGAGTATAAAGAATAGAAATATATAAGAATTTAAGTAGCTTATTTGGAGTTCGAATATAGGTAATGTAATATTGTCTAGTTTCGTTTTAAAATAGACTATGTTTTAGGTACACGCTTAAGTCGGGACTTAGCTATGGGTCCTTTCTTTTTAGATGTGTATATATGAATAGGGAGGTCTGCGAGAACTGTGTCCTGTGTATAACGCGGTGCTAATTTCTGCCGGCTGGCTATAGGATTTTTTATAAATACTTGTTGGTCAGGCTGGTATTCTACTTCGGGTTCTCGATTTTTATTCCTATTTGTCATTAAGTTTGTACGGTCTACAGTAGTGGATTCGTTAATTAACTCATATACAGTTTTCATCTGCTCACGGTGAGTAAGAATATATTGTTGCATTAAATGCTCAGTTAGGTCTATGTCTAAGGGGTCTCTAGGGTCAAAATGTCCTCTTATTATGTCGTGGGGTCTACACTTGGTAAAGCTATGTATAGAATTGTTGTAAGCTAGTATCGCGTAAGGCATTTGATTAACAGTGGGTTCATCTTTTTGTTTCAATCGGAGTATGCGTAAATGTTCTAATAAGGTTGAATGAAATCTTTCTACGATGCCGTTGTCATTTGGGGAATTAGCTAAAGTTCTGTGGTGATTTATTTTGTGTAGTCTTATAAATTCGGTGAAAAGTTGGTTTGTAAACTCGGTTCCATTATCAGTCACTATAGTCAGGGGTAGTCCGTGGTGCGTACAGTAAACCAATAGTCCCTGTAAAATACTGATTGCTGTACCGTCACGTAAGTGATAAGCTTGTCCGTATTTTGAAAAGGAGTCTACGAAAGTCAAATACTTTTCATTCTGAGCAGTGAATATATCCATATGTACTATCTCTAAAGGTTTGGTTGCAGGCGGTACGATATTAAATTTTGGTCTAATAGGATTTCTGTCGTATTTCGTCTGTCCACATACAGTGCATTCGTTAACGTATTTAGTGATTTCCTCTTTCATTTTAGGCCAATAATAGCGTCGAGACAAAGCTAAGTAACATTCATTAATGCCTCTATGGTTTGTCTTTCCTTCGTGATAATGCTTAATTATCTCTTGTTGTCTTAAATATTCCTTTACGTCTTCTAGCTCAGTTTTTGCTAAAACTAGGTTCATAGAGGAATTTTTAAAATTTCTTTGCAGTATTGGTAAAATTGAATACATGCCTAAGGGTGGTGTGATCTTAAGGGCAGTTTTTACTTTAGGATTAACATACTCTTTAATTGCATTAACCACGTCTTGTTCTAAAGAAGATTCTGAAAGTTGTATGTGAGTCCGTGTGTGAGTTTCGAACGGTTTTGTTACAGTCGGACGTCGTTTAATGTCACCTACTATAGTCAAACAGATTTGTCTATGGAATTTGTTGAGGGGTTCGTCAGTAATGGGTATCTCAAGGATGGGGTTTTCGCTAGATGTATGTACGGTAGCAGTTGTGGAACTTGATGGTTCGGGTATAATTGATAGATCAATTCCACATTCTTTCAAAAGAGATTCAGTCTCTTCGTTATTTACTTGAACTCGCGACAAAGCGTCTGCATTAGTATTACATTTTCCTTTTTTATAGATAATGGTATAGTCGTATTCGCTAAGTTTTAGTCGCCATCGAGTAAGTCTTGAGTTAGGTTCCTTTAAGTTCATGATCCATTGAAGGGGTTTGTGATCGGTAAGAATTTTGAATTTACGGCCAAATAAATAGGGTCTAAAATACTTAGTAGCCCACACTATGGCTAAGAGTTCTTTTTCAATCGTGCTATAATTTAACTCACTGTCATTTAAGGTTCTCGAAGCGTAACAGATAGGCTTGTCGGAACCTATTGGACCTTGAGAAAGAACGGCACCTATAGCTACATTTGAGGCGTCGGTTGTCAAAATGAAGTCCTTTGTAAAGTCTGGATATTGCAGTATGGGGTCGTTTGTCAATAGGGTCTTACATTTTTCGAAACAGTTAATGTATTCGGAATCTAATGTAATTTTATTCGATTTCTTAAGGCATTTAGTCATGGGTTTAGTTACGCGGGCAAAGTCAGGAATGAATTTTCTATAGTATCCCAAAAGTCCTAAAAATTGTTTTATTTCTTTCGTAGTTTTCGGTAAAGGGTAATTTTCAATGGCTTTAATCTTATCGGGATTCGGTTTAATACCATCTCTACTAATTAAATGACCAAGATATGCAGTTTCTAACTTTAAAAACTCGGATTTATCCATTTGTATTTTAAAGTTAGACTCTCGTAATCTACTGAAAACTTTTTCGAGATTTATCATGTGTTCTTGGAGCGATGTACTGAACACTATGATGTCATCAAGATAAACTAAGCATATCTCATTTTGAAGTCCTCGGAGTACGTTATCCATTACTCGTTGGAACGTTGATGGGGAGTTCTTTAAGCCCATGGGCATGCGTAAAAATTCAAAATGCCCATGTTCAACATTGAACGCTGTTTTTGAAATGTCATCAGGGTTCATCTCTACTTGATAAAAGCCTGAAGCCAAGTCTAAGGTGGTAAAATATTGGCATCTACCTAGCTTATCTAGTACGTCTGTTATATTGGGAATAGGATACTTGTCATCAATAGTTTTGTCATTTAATTTTTTAAAATCTACTACGAGTCTCCACTTTTGCTTACCGGATGCGTCTGCCTTCTTAGGGACAACCCATATCGGTGAACTCCATGCTGAGTCCGAGGGTCGTATAATACCCTGTTCTAACATTTTGGTTATTTGGTCTCTTACTTCTTGTCTGTGTATAAAGGGATATCGGTAACTTTTAGTATACACGGGAATTTCGTCCTGGGTTCTAATGTGGTGTTTAATTTTATTCGTAAATGTAAGGGGTTCGTCTTCTATATAAAATACGTCGGCGTACTGTGCGCATAGCTTATGTAAGTTGACTCGTTCCTCGGCATTTAAATGGTTAGTACGAAGTCTCGCTAGTACTTCCTTAACGCGCTGCGGATCTTGTTTAGTACGCGTGCACTCGATATTACACATATCTAACTGAATTGGCTGGTCGAACGAAAATGTTATGTCATTGTTTGTCGGGTTTTTTATTTCCACTATACTCGTCCTGTCGGTCACTGTCGTAATACAGTCATGTATAATGCAGCTATATAAAATTTGTGAAGGAATATATACTTCACCATCGGGATGACAGATAGGGATATTAACTAAGCGGGTAGAATTGGCGGGAATAGTTATTTTAGCGCTGGGTTTTCTACATTGATAACGTAATAGTGGTATGCTAGCACTCTCAGTAAACAGTATATTATGTTTAAGGTCTATCTTACAATTTTCTAATAAATCTAAACCTATTAATCCATCAAAATAATTATGAAATTTATAGATAAATAGCTTCATGTTACTTTGCATATTAAATTCTGGAAAACTAGGTATGGTTATTGAATAGTCATGAACACTAGTTACACGTGAATTAGTTACTTCAAACGGATCAAAATCTTTAATTATATGTGAATAAAAGTTTTCTACTGCCTCGGGGCTTATAAACGATTGATTTGCGCCGGTATCTATGAGAAATCTAAGAGGTGGATTACGAATCTGTATAAAAGGTAATTCTTTTTTTGAGTGTAAATTTAATTCTATTTTGGTTTTAAATCGCGAGGGTCCTTTATAAAATCCTGCTCTTTTTGACTAGTGCAAGGTTGTGTGGGTTCTACGTTATTACTAGGAGATGGAATGTAGTCTTGAGAGTCAGTGTCATAAGGGTAATCGTAGGGCGTGTGAGTAATATCCTTATAGTCATAATAATTATAATCATTGTATGAGTCAGTATAGTCGGTATAGTATTGGTCGTAGTAGTAGTCTGGGTAATAATTATAGTCTTCATAAGTCTCGTTAAAGTTAACTTCTTTTGCTTTAAAGTAATTAGATGGAGGAGGGTTTCCAAATCTCTGCCAGTCATGTCCAGGGATTCTAGGTGGTAATGGCCTAGGAACAAAATGACTTACTCCACTCATAGGCTTAGGGCCAGAATTATGAGGTGGTGCATTTCTATGCGGAATTTTAAAACCACTATTAATATGTTTAGGGGGAGGCGCTCTAAACATTTGCTGTGTACGTGTAGGCTGATTTAAATTACGTTGTGGGGCTTGGTTAAATGAAACGTTAGGACGCCACGGCTGAAAACTATGAACGGGTGCTGGTATAGGTCTTTGCCAGCTGGGTCCAGGTAAAGGTAAATTATAATCTTTAAACATGTTTAAATTACTATAGCCTAGGTACGGTACCTTTGGTGTTGGCTGCGTTAGACTCGATGAACGGCGATCTGTAGCTGATTCATTCCTGTGCTGTAGGTACATGACATTTAATTCATCCTGAACAAATTCCAGAGCCTTCTCTATAGTTTCAGGCCTCATACACCGGATACGAGACCCGAGAGGTTCCTTTAAACCTCTGACATACGCCTGCATTGTTAATTTACGATAAAGATCTCGCTTGGCTTCAACGGTTGTAGCCACAGACTCATGCAAAGAAACGTACGTCATAATGGTACTAAAAAGGTTCTGACATTTGTCGTAAAATTCCTGTGGGGTATCATTGCCTTGCGTTATTAATGAGAGATCATTATAGAGGGCGGTCTCATCCCTCTGGTCTGCAAAATTATTTATTAACGCGTTTCTAATGCCTAGCCAACTGTCGGGAATACCGTTGGAATTTATCGTCCTAGCTGCGGCACCAGTAATCTTATTTAATATTCCGTTAATCAAACATAAGTTAGTCAATTCATTTTCGGGTTCACTTTTAATGTAACTTAAGACTATCTGATCACAAATTCGAATAAATCTAGTAAGAATATTAGGGTTCCCGTCAAACTCAGGAACTGGGCGGAGGGCCTTATAAATGGTATCTGGGTCCATCGTCAATTCACTTAAATTATTTTTTTATACTTAAATTAGAATTATCAAAGTTGCTATTCAAATTTAATAAATTAAAATTATTTGAATCGAAGTTTGACTCGTCTAAATTTCTAAAATTATCTATAACACTATTTCTATAAATCTGTCGATGAGTGACAGATCCTTTTCCTACTTTTCGTTGGTGGAAAATGGTGGAAAAGGGATTGGCAACACTAAGAAAATATTCAAAGTACTTACATGTGTCCTTTTTGGCTTTTCTTTGCACTGATTGCTAAGTGCGTCCTCGGCAGCGTACGTAGATTCGGATAATCGATAAAACACTTGATAGTGTAAGCAGCTGGAGATGATGCGCCTGGAGCCGATTTTTGGATCTTTACGTATCGCAACTGCTTCGAATTATCCTACCGACTGCGCCAATTACGTTTACTGCAGCCGATGGATCGAAAAAAAAAAACCAAATTTACTTAAAACCTACTTTAATTAATTAATAAAAAATTACAACTAAATATGTGAAACCTATTCGAAGTTGGAATTAGGAATGACAATATTTTATTTAAAATTAATTATGAAAATTAATTTAGGCTAATGATGAAATCGCTGTGTCGGCGACTCGTAGCTGACGCTCGTAGCGGACGTTGCGACATGGGCTGCATCGGCTTTCCTTCGTTTTGAAACAAACATCCTAAATGCTTGCTTGCCAATTCTTGTAGGGTACCGTAAGATTCATAGTATGGTTCCATACGTAACATGCAATAAAGTATATATAATAATTATTTAATTTGGATAAAGGTCGCGTCGGCGAGTTTTTAAGTCAATTTTTTAAAAATTTTGAGTCTGACTGCCGCTACCACTACATCCAGGGCCAAATTTAGAGGTGTGGAGGCCTGGGGCAACTGAGGAGTGGAGGCCTCATGATCTTAAATTTTGTTTCCCAATATAGTATTTGTTTTATATTTATTACTTTTTTGCATAAGAAGACGAAAAAAAAGGTCGTCGCAACTCTGGACCGCTGTTGTTTACTTCATCGGACTATATGTATTCCCAAAAATATATATATAGTAGGTGCCCCTCTTATGTGGAGGCCCGGGGCAGTTGCCCCGGTTGCCCTCCCCTAAATCCGGCCCTGACTACATAAGCCGTTGTATATCCACTGCTGAACGTAGTCCTTCTCCATCATCGCTTGAGTTTGCTAATACTCGCAACGGTTGGCAGACAGGTTGGCAAGCGCAGTGTGTTGTGGCAGAATATGATGACGCTGCTGCCCATCACCATCCTGGTTTGTGTACACTCTGACATCAATAATTACATTTATTATTTTATTCATAAAGGTGAATGATTTTAGGAAAAGTATTTTAGCCCTTTCGGATAAATTATCAGTATTGAAGAAAGAAGAAATTAAAATATTTTTAACAATTTATCAAAACATTTCGTACACATAAAAAAGTAAACTATTTTTTTTTAAATATCTATCAATAAAAGATAGTAAACATATTAAAAATCTTAAACACTATATGATATTATAATAGTACTAACTTTTTGGTTTAATACTTAAAAAATAATGTTTTCACTTTAATATTTATTTTAAAGCCATTTTTTTAAATGCTTGTTATATATCTTTACAAAACTGATAAAAATAAATAATAATGTCTTTTTAATCAAGTTTCAATATTAATTTCAACTGAATATGCTTTTTAAGTTAAATATAGATATAGGAATTCTTTCGGTGTCAAACAAGGAATTTATATACAAACTGGAATGCTCACGTGCACTCAAAAACGTTCTTTAACCCGGGATTGCGTCTTTTTCTACCATAGATTTAAGGCAAAACTCGTAAAAAAGAGACAAAACACCAGTTTATTTTTATTCAAAGTGCATATTTATTTATATATTTATTTCAAGGTGCATATTTGAATATACAAGTTTACTAAGTGAGCGTTCTAGTAATGATATAAATTCTTTAGTGTCAAACTTCAACAAGTGAACTAACGTCGTTCAACAACCTTTGCGACGTTGTTTCAATGTTGCCATGTAAAAGTTTCGTAATTAAATCAGATTCAACTTCCTTTTGTCAGGCTATATTCATTCTTATAGATCTGTTAGTTTAGTTAACATAAATTCTATTACTGTGTCGTTAATGATAGTATATTTATGGGTAAATGCAAAATCTATTTTTGACGTGATAACGTCTTGTAAATTTATGAACGCCGGCTGCACGCACGAAAAAGCATGACTCATTGTCACGTTCTGCGAGCGAGAGCGTGGAACAAACGATGGAGAGGCATGATCGGCCCAAGCGTTCGGCTTGTGACGTATCTATCTCTCCACTCCACTCCACTCCATCGGTAGATGCGTCCGAAGAAAGAAGTAGAAGTAAGAAGTAGAAGAGAAAAGATATTTGAATTAACGAGTGCAAATAAATATTGCTTTATTGAAAAAAATATAAAAATGTGTTTTTTAAATGTTTTCTTATAACGTTATCACGTAACTAAAATTATCGTCCGTAAACCGACTTTACAGACAAGACAACCATTGTTTTAAATAACATTGTTATTGTTGATCGCGGCGCAGCAACCAGTCCTGGGACCACTACACCAACTTACTAGTTACTGCCTGGATTTGGTTGGTTGGTAGTCATGACCAATATTTACTGGAGTTTCGGACTATCCTCATAGATGTCCGTCGCGAAGTCAAAACCAACAGCTGATTGTGTCATAATAGTGTCATGAAGATTTTTTGATTACATCAAAGCTCCAAATAAGTAACAAAACCTCACATAGTAAATCTAACTGGTAGACCATTGGAAAACTATTGAAATAGCAGAATGGTGATCCAATAAAGTAATAGATCGGTAAGTTAGTTTTCAGTTACTATCAATCATTGAAAAAGTTTTGCAATAGTGGAATAGATTTAAGGAAATGGTAATAAAAGTTTTCGAAACTCTATCCACGTACTAGACGTTCGATCCGATTTCACCCGCATTAAGTTTCCATTCTTGTCAGATTCTTGTTAGATTGTTAGATTTTTCCTTTTTGTTACTTTGAGTCGTAGCTTGAGACTAATGTATTTTATTATAATACTAATGACCCGCCCCGGCTTCATTCGGGAAGTATATAATGATCTTGGTGACAACAAAGTGAGTGATGCGGGGAGTTTGCATTAAGTGAGTCCTGTTATCGGTAGTCTCTTAAGATGTTCATTTCATATGTAAAGGATTGAACATATATGACATATTTATTAAAATATAAAACAAAAAACATACAACAAAAATTCTCACCTCGTTTATATGGGTGGTACATTTATGTCTTAAAGCCAAAGATATGACCAGCCATAAAAGCTAAAATAATACAAAGTTTCATCAAAATCGATTCAGTACTTTTCACTACTCGAGCTTCTGTACAGAAAAACACGATAAACAATCAAACAGACGGGCAGACAATGAATCTAAAAATACTGTTGAGGCTACATTAGTGTAAGTAGGTAGGACACGTAATAATTATTGCTTTTATAAAATATTTCTTTACCGTATCATATCGTGTCATTTTATAGCCTATTTTCTTCGATCAAATAAACAAACAAAATTTACTGTTTCACTATATTAAAAAAATCTGACGAACCCAAGAAATACTGACTAACAATAAAGCATGGTTAGGATTTACTCTAAAACAAAATACGAACTTAATAAAAAGAAACAAAAGAAGCTAAGAAATATATTTAAATCGCTTTCGCTTATAAATCGCGTCTTTATAATACAAATAATAATAAAAATTTTACGTCCCTGCCTTGTAACCACGGAATTCCGGGACCTATTATTCGACCGATAGCGGGACAGTTTGTTATAGCATCGTCGTAATTTAAGTGGCTTTTTAAAACGGTTGAGTTATATCGATTTAGCATGTCCATGATTTTGCTATTAAAATCTCTATAATCGCTTCCCTATTTTATTTCTAGGATTCTGTCTTCATACTTTTTTTTAATTATTTTTAACATACACACGGTCCACAACTTAGTGCCCGTGTTTTAGGTTTTCGACGGCCGGCTGGTCGAGTGGTCAGGCAACTGGACACTTTACGCAGCGGTCGCGGGTTCGAATCCCGCACGGTGCAGATAATCTGTATGACGAATATAGATATCTGCACCGGGTCATGGATGTGTATTTATGATTTTATGTATATATGTATTTATATCTTAAATTTATTTCCGTTCCTAGTACCTGTAACACAAGTTCTTACGAACTTAGCACGGGGCTAGGTTAACGTGGTGTGATTGTTGGTTAATATTTATTTATTATTATTATTTAGGTAACAATCAACTAATACACATATTTATAACAAGCCCAGACCGCGTTGTCACCCATACAATAATTTTAATTTACCCACACTTTAATGGTACGGTAGCAATTAACCGCGATTTAGAAATTGTCATTTATTATGATGGTATCTTACTTCAAACTGTTATACTTTGCGTAAAAAATAAATATAACAACCACAATGGCATAGCCATAGGCATTAAATAAATATATATTGCTAAGTATTACAATGGTGCTGAAATCTTCTATAAAAGTCTGACTCGTACGTATCCAGGTTTTTTAAATAAGAAAAGAAAATTACATAATAGTCGAGCATTATTTAACCGTCAAATTAAGCTCTAGAAAATATGAGATAGCCATTAAAACGTATTTATCCAGTTGGGAATAATATCTTCAAATTAATCAAACGGCAAACCTCTTTATTTTAGTTTGGAAATAATTTAATACTACATTAAGCTATGGATTGTTTTGGTTATAAAGTCGAAATGGCTTAAATAAAATAACACATGCTCGGCTGAAATTAACGTGGTTTTACAGGCGCTGGTTTTCATAAAGGAAATATGACGTACTTTATAATGGTCGAGTAATGTATTGGCGTTTTTTAAAAGAGTGACTATTTAGTTTCTTGCCGGTTAGCCGTAAAGTTAAGAAAAGTACCCATACTACGTGACCAATTTTTTACAATTTTTAACATCCTCCCCCTACTCGTAGTATTTGCTAAGATTACCCTCCTCCTCCTCGAGCTTTCACGTAGTAATAAACATGGTTTAATTTTTTTTTTTTTGCAAACATAAAAAAGTGTAGTCAGTAGTAGTAATAGTAGTGTAGCATAGCGTTGCCACCTGTGAATTTAAAAAGCACTAAACGCTGCACGCCATATTTGAATATAGCGGAAAAAAGCGCGAAATATCTCTAGAGGATATTGACGTGGCAAAAACCTTACGTCACCACGTCCCAGTGACTAAGCGTGGTATTTTTGAAGACCCCCTGCCCCCTGAATGGATCACGTAGTATGAGTACGTTCCCTTAACTAAATTCTCGCGTCTCGTAACACCGTCGCCCGTTGGGTAAATGGTAATGTTGAATTATTTTTATTTTACATTTTCTCCTAAGCCTTTATCTAACGCCTGCGTTTTAAAATATTGGCCGACTAATACACATATTTGCAATAAAAGTACATACAGAAATAATACACATACATATTATACTAAGACTCAGGGTTGAAAACGAACCCACAACCCTGGAACGGAAAGCAGGGTCACTGTCAATAGCGCAAACAGGCCAGTTAGCTTTATAATGTATTTGTCGTGTACAATCTCTACCTATATTATAAATGTGAAATGTAAGTTTGTTTGTTACGGTTTCACGCGAAATCTACTTAACCGATCATCATGAAACTTTGTACACATATTATTAGAGGTATCAGAAGTAACATAGGGTACTTTTTTTTTGGTTGCGATAACCAACATCGACGCGGGTGAAGTTGCGGGCTGAAGCTAATAATGTATAAATAAATAAAAATTAACCAGTAACCTGTCTCGTGATATAAACTCAAATCTTGGTCAGTTACATCTAAATTCATTCAGTTGTTTTGGCATGAATCGCGGCAATGAAACAGACGGACAGAAAGACAAAAAAAAAAAAACTATTGTGTACGGAGTACACATGTCAGAAGTGAAACATCTTTGGCAAACTCAATTTAAATTTTTTTAATAATAGTTAAACATTCTATTGCTTAGTTACGCGTTGCTAGGATACGCGACATCATCGTGAATATCAAATCTACTATATATTTACTATCTCATTCTCTCCTATACATTTATGTGTTTGTTTCTTTTCGTGAGGCAATTTTCGTTACATCGAATTTCAAATCACAACGATTCTATAGAAGTATTCACTTCAAAAGTTTTGTTTCAGTATTACAGCGTGACCTCCAAAATAAACATAAATATTGACAGTAAATAATATATCGGAGCATACACAAAAATATTTTTCAAAATTCCACAATCCGTATATAAAGTTACTCGAGTGCAAAAGTCAAGGACTGAAACTGTCAGAAAAAGAATCTGGATATTACAGATAAGTCTAGCCTTAACTTTATGTCTAGAAATAGGATTTAGAATCAGGAAGACATTTCGAATATCAACCTTGCGAAAGTTCCAATCAACTTAGATTTATTTTCTTCGAAAGTTTCAGTTCGATTTCCCTTTAAATAACTTAATCTTTTCATGCAAGCAAAAAAAGGCGTATCTATAAAAACTTCAATTATTTTATAAATTGACTAGCTGTGCCTGTAGTTAATTAATTAATATTAAATTATTTTAAATTCTTGGACACGTGTTTATTTTTAAGACGCCAGGGACCAAAGTAGATAACTACCTAAATGAGAGGAGTATATTTGTTAAAATGTTTGTTTTTTAGAATCATAATATAGCCTATCAAATTCCTCAAAAAAGGCTCTTTTTGTAAAAAAAAAAAACAGACGAACACTCTTATTTAAAACTTTTAAATATTAATCCCTACTAATATATAAATGCGAAAGTAACTCTGTCTGTCTATCTGTCTGTCTGTCTGTCTGTCTGTTACGCTTTCACGCCTAAACCACTGAACCGATTTAGATGAAATTTGGTATGAAGATAGAACTGAAATTGGGAAAGGACATAGGATACTTTTTATCGCGAAAATAAGGGTAGAAGGGGTTGAAATAGGGGACGAAAGTTTGTATGGAAGTTCCTTATTGTCAAACATAAAATCATGTAAGATTGTTCAATTGTTTAAGACAAAAACAAAAAAAAGCGTGCACGGGGAAAGGGGGGGGGGATTCGGGCGGTAGCCGGGGCGGCGGCGGTGCGCTTACCATGTCGCGCGATATAATCGAATTCAACACGGGTGAAGCCGCGGGCGGAAAGCTAGTATAGAGATAAAATAACAACTCCAGGCGCCAAATTGTCTCAATTCAATTTAAGAACTGTAATAAAAATATAAAATTTTATCAAGATTTTGGCAATGTTACAAGTATTAAAAGGTCTTATGAAACATAAAATATTATATATCGTAGCACCATTATTTTCACTATTTATTTCAGTTGCGTTATTGTGATCAGGGCCGGCCTAAGGCGAAAATTGCAAGTGTGCAAGGCTCACATCTTATGCCCCTATGAAAATATTATCGAGTTTTATTATCCATAATTATCCTGTGTCGGAAGTGTACACAAAAACAAAAGTCGTCACCGTCAGCCTATACGTATTCCTAAAAAAAAGGATCCGAGAAACACCATCGATGTTTACCTTTGTAATATCCGAATTCTTAAAAAAAAGGTCGTCAGAGATCATCGACTGTAGCCTATCCGAATACCTAAAAAATATGCCCTCCCAAAAAGCTCGAGTGTGCGGCTGCATACTCCGCACACCCTTAGGCCGGCCCTGATTGTGATTCATATAGAAGGCATTATACGGGAAGTGTTGATTTAAATAAAAAGTGTGAAATTGCAGTGAAAATTGTATTTGAAATTTACAATAATCACTCAGTACTTTATTACCCGCTCCACTGTCCGTGTCAACTACTAGTTGACCAGAGTTTACAAACTAACCGCAATAACCGCAAGCGCCCGTGGCCTTGTAATGGTCGCTATGGCCATATTGCTCATGTCAACTTTTTTTCGATACGGGCACGGCAATTAGTACGCGAAGTGCACCTGTCAACTACAGATTGATCAACGTATATTACACTATCACCGGTAGAAAATTACGTAACAAAGCGTGAGACGCCTTGGGCAGTTTTGTGCAGTTGGTAAACTAAAAGGCCATTGCCCGGACACTGGAGCGGTTATACAATGTTATAACACTTCACACTCACTATGTACTTACAGTCAATACGGAACGCAAGACAGTTCCTAGTTATTAACTGTACCGTGCGATCGACCAAGCAGTAACTGAGCTGTGTCAAACACAGTCAAACCCAAATAGATGGCGCTGACGTTTCGATTAATTGTGATTATGATTTGATTCCGACATATATATAAGTTGTTTTAATCTTCACGTAGAATTGCTTCTGTCGACATTTCATTTCAATTTAAGCGCGTATTCCGTTAACACGTATTAAAAAGGTCAAATTCAAATATGTTTGGTACAATTTTTTTTAAATAAAATTACGAATCATCATTTTAGGTATTTGAAACTGGCTGATTATAAAGTTTTTCATTCTACATTCTAAAATATGTTGTCAAAAATGTTCTCCTTAATGTAAGCTTAAGGACAGGCTTATTGTAAATACTTTAAAACGTATACACTGAAACTTGATGACCGATATAATAAATTAATTATAGTAAATATCACATACTGGTGCAGTTGGTACATTTCGTTTGCAGCAGATACAAAGGAGCGAAGTCATGGGGGTTTTACCTGTGTTGACATATGGCGCCGAGAAGTGGACATTGACGACGGGATAAGTACACAAATTTAAAGTCACTCAACGTGCTCTGGAACGGGCTATGCTTGGAGTCTCTCTCAAGGATAAAATCAGAAATAAGATTATCCGCGAGAGAACCAAAGTAACCGACATAGCTCGTAGAATCAGCAAGTTAAAATAGCAGTGGGCTGGTCACGTATGTCGCAGGACCGATGGCCGCTGGAGCAGACGTGTCCTGGAGTGGAGACCGTGAAACGGCAAACGCAATGTAGGGCGCCCTCCGGCCCGCTGGACCGACGACTTACGCAAGGTCGCCGGCGGAGGCTGGATGAGGATTGCCGAAAACCGGGATATTTGGCGCGAATTTGGGGAGGCCTATGTCCAGCAGTGGACTGCGATAGGCTGATGCGATGCGATTTCGCATGATACAAATATTTGTTACTGGTCTGAATATTTTCCCTTTTATTAGTAGCTAACGTGCTTTGAAGAGCACATATTGTCGTCGTTCCAGGTTGTTATTATAGACACTTGATAATGAATGTTGCTTTTGGTACAAATATTATCTTCCAACTCGCAGTCACAGCATGGATATTTCTGGACTCGAAACACAGAAGTTTTTTCTACTTTGGGCAGTTTTTACTGTACAATGACCGGCAGAGAAGAATAGTCCCGAACTCTTTCTGCCGAGGTGTCGTAAACGGCGACTAAGGCCATAACGGTGCGAACAACTGTACACCAACCAGGACACTGAGAAGCAGCGTCACCATATCCTACCACAACACACTGCTCTCGCAAATCCGCCTGCCAAGCGTAGCGAGTATTGGCGAATCCCTCCCCATATGATAGGGAAGCCTACGCTCAGCAGTGAGCATGATGTGCAACGGCTGATGTAGAGGTGGTGGTGGGAAGCTGTTAAGTGTGAGGCGTTTATATCATACATAACACCCTTTTTGCGAGCACTTATGTAATGAAAGATATATGGCAATTAAATCGTTCATAGTTACATAAACAGATATTGTTTCTTTTCTTTTTATAGGATTTTTTTGGATGTTATTATTCAATTTGTATTCATAAATGAATTAATTTTACGCGTTTGTTTATCTTTAATTCGAAGCGCGTTTTTTATAAACTTTATTGTTTACCAACTTCTCAGCTACGTGATGTTTTAATCTTAATTCTGAATACAGAACGAATGCTGAAATTGTTTCGAGAAAATTGCCGAAAACGCTTTCGCGCGTTCTTCTAATAACCATCATACTAATCTTGATGACTGAAAGATGCACTTGATAATTTTGGATTTTGATTAAAGTATTTTAGCGTTCATTAAGTGAAGGCATTAAATTCTACAAACAAAAATACGCAGTCAAAGAAAAATGATAAACTCGCAGCTCCAGACTAAGATACAATTGATAGAGGTGCCCTCTCTCTCCAGCGTTCGAGCTAATTGTTAAATAATGAAAGTAGAAAGAGAATGAATGAATGAAGTTCCTTCGGATAATATAGAAGCAACACATGCTGATTGGTTTTTATTTAAGTACATAAAAGTATTTACGAAATTTAGTATTTTAGAAAATAACAAATAATCTAAAATAACGTCGCTTGAGGCCGGCGTGTTTCCAGCGTTAGTTTTTCTTTTTAGTGTTATTTGAAATATATATATATGTTTATTTATTAGGTTCACCAGTAATTGTAACGCTAAAAATACATTTCTTAAAAAATATGTTTGACTTAGAGCTAAGCGACTGTCCCTACGTACAGTATCGAAACTGAAAATTTGCGATTTTTTTATTGCACTAAGAAACTCCTTTTTTATATGTTTTCATACAAAAAAGAGAATAAGCTAAAAAAATACATATTAGACCACATTTTTCATGAGTATAATATCGATACTTAACAAATAAATGACAATTTTGTACACAAAATTAACTTAAAAGTGCTCTCCTGTAAAGTACCTTTTTTCAGTTTCGATAGTATACGTAGAGACAGTCGTAAGTGTAAAATAATAAATCGGAAAACACCGCATGCAAACAAAGAAGATCAAGGTAAGTTGCAACGTTTACAAAAGAAAAAAAAAAAACCATCGGTAACAAAAACAATACTAACAATAAGGAACTACTTAATGTCTAATTGTAAGTGAAGCTGATATTTGAGCTTGCCTAGAGAAGAACAGAACATATGACGACCCCGTTGGTGTAATGGTCACCATGCCGGACTGCCAACCAGAGGGTCCCGGGTTCGACGCAGCACGGCCAACACCTTTATGATGAGCAAATTTGTTGGCTGTCGGTCTGAGTGTTCAATATGTATCGATATAAAGTATTTATGTATGTATATGTAGTGTATCAGTTGTGCTAGCACCCATAACACAAACTATAAATAGTTTAGCATGGGGCTAACCAGCCGTGTGTGAAATGTGTCCTAATATTTATTTATTTATATCTATTTGATCATGTTCGCTGTCAAGTTTACAAAGCCTTGAAACTGGGGAGTTAGAGCCAAGTACGGTTCTACGGAAGGGGGGAGATAGGAGATTAATGGGATTTCTGGGATATCTGGCGGGAACTATGGTTTTGAATTTTGATAAATGATTAGGACAATTAATGGAGCTACTTAAAATTTTTGATAAGAATAATAAGTCTCATATCTTTCTTCTGCTTTATAATGTTTTAATTTTAAAACAGTCAAGACGTGTAGCGTATCTTTTGATCCTCTTGGCAACGCCTGCAGAGTATGCCACATGATATAATAGACGTTTTGAACTCATTCTATTCGAAGACTATGCACTGCGTAATGAGGTCGCCATACAACACAGCAATACTCAAGTAAGCTACGTACTAAGGAATTGAATAGAAAAACCTTGGTTTCTGTTTTCCGAAATGATTTGGTATTTCTAATTATAAAGCCTTAAGATTTTGATGCTTTTTGAGGTAATAACGTCTTATAAATCGATGAATGCCGACTGCACGCACGAACTATTGACACGTTTCGCGAGCGAGAGCGCGGAACAAGCGATAGAGAGGCACGATCGGCCTAAGCGTTCGGCTTGTGAATGAAAAACAATAACGAAGATTGGACGATCTTAAATATCACACATTTATATAAGTTGTAAATAATTTGTTAAAAGCACGTTGTTAATTGTAATTAATCTGTATAATTTGAGTAATAAAATATTTGAATTAACGAGTGCAAATAAATGTTAATTTATCGAAAAAATATTTGTAATTATTTGAATTAATTCATTCTTTGTATTATGCAAAATATAGATAACTCAGTGATAATAATTCAATTCATAAAAGTATGCAATTTTTTAATCAATGTTTGTCAAATGCGCCGGCAGGGGGGCCGGCTAGTGTGAGTAGTGTCTTTTTATTATAAAAAAATTGCTAATATTTTATATTATAAAAAATATTATCATCCTGCACTTATTCTCCACATAAACTTTAACTGTGCCAAATTTCATACTTCTCCGTCCGCGTAATTATCGTAAAAAGGGGTACAAAATTTTTGCTTCACGTATTAATATTATATAGATATATTTATAAATAACGAATATACTCCCAAAAAGGAAACGTAAAACATGTAAAGCAAAAATGTAACAAAAGCTGAATCAGTAATATTTCTTTTTTTTTTTATACAAATCTTAAATTAATTTTGATTAAATAAAAATCATTGAACATAAAAAAATATAAAGAACTTCCACCTTTTTTAAGTTAGTTAAAATGGACGAAAGGAATAGTACGACATAAACCCAAATTTAACTAAAATTAACTTATGTATTTAACGTACTTATTTATTAAGGGTAAAAGTTCTGTGGAAATTTAATAAGGTTGTTTGAAATACTGTGTTGATATTAACTTTGGAAACAAAAGAAAAATATGAATTTGAATATAATTTATTTTCACGTTAAAATCAATTTCCAAAAAATGTCCACAAATAAATTTTAACATTGTATAAAAAAATTTGAATTTTCAAATTTAGCCAATCAACTAACAAAAGTGACCAAAATTGTAACTTAGAATTTTATTAGTAAGATGATATCAATAGTGGACATGGTTGGGGTCCATATGGGCACGGTTCAGGTGCATATGGGCATGGTTCAGGAGCGGGTGAACACGGACACGGCTGAGGTTCGACGGGTGGAAGTAGACACGGTGGTTGACAGGGCGATGAACAGGGTGGAGGACTGGGTTGTGGGCAGGGTGGTGGACAGGGTTGTGGATAGGGTTGTGGGCAGGGTGGTGGACAGGGTTGTTGATAGGGTTGTGGACAGGGTGGTGGTTGGCACGGCTGTGGCGGTGTGAAGATGGTGGCTGGAGACGAGCATGGCGGTGACGGTCTTCTAACGCATATCGATGGTGGCGATATGGTCGGCTTTCCTATATTTCCATAGCAGACTGTACTACCATCCTGCAGTTTCACGCAGCGCCAGGGTGCAGCCAGACTGGAGCTGATGATCGCTAATAATTTTAAAATATATTTAGAATCTCATTTTTTTTAAACAAAATGAACTACCTAAAGTAATCGCCTCAACGCCGGCAGTCGCGGGTTCAATTCAGGCTCAGTGTAGACATTTGTATTTGTTCAAATATTTATTTCTTGTCTGGCTGTGTGCTCTTGTGGGTCTCTTTTGGTAGAGGAATTATCCACCAACCCGCAGCAGAGCATCGTGGTGGCGCTCCAACCATTCTACTATACTGAGAAGAGAACTTTGCCCAGCTGTGGGATGTTTACGGGTTGATTCAATGTAGTTAAGTTAAAATCAGCACTTAACAGTTCACATTAATGAAGACAATTACGTTCAGGACACGCTAAACATTTTTTAATACGAACATTAGTCATTGGCTATCTGCTAATCCTTGTGATTTATAGACTACTAGCTTCTAATCGCGGCTTCGCCCGCATGGATTTTGGTTATCGCGATAAAAAAAAAGTATCCTGTTACTTCTAATACCTCCACGAATATGTGTACAAAGCTTCACGATGATCGGTTAAGTAGTTTTCGCGTGAAAGCGTAACAAACAAACTTACAATTCATATTTATAATATATAATGTAGGGATTAAATCTACAATTAATAAGTCGTAAATAAATAATTAAAAAAATCAAAAAGCCCGACTGCGTTAAATACTCTTATTTTAAACTAAAAAGAATAAAACAATTTACTAGCTTTAATTTGATAACCATATTGCTACAGTAAGAAAAAAAATTCAATTCCGCCATTTGCGGGCGCCATTTTGAAAATTTATATAGCCTATGTCACTACTACAATTTAGACAAATCCAACGACACCTTATATGTCAAAAACCCGTCCAGTCGTTTGGGCTGTAGGGCGTGCCAAAGAAATGGACATACATACATACATACGCTCGAAAAACATAACCCTCCTTCTGTCGCAGTCGGGTAATAAATAAACGTCTCACATTCAATGGTCCCCAGTAGAATGTGAATCCTGTGCGGGGGTCCGGAAACACACACAATACACAAGCACAAACGCCCAGACGACGACAAACATCTGTATGGCCTATACAAATATTTGTCATGTGCGGAGATCAAACCCGCGACCGTCAGCGCATTGGCCAGTTGCTGTTACCACTGCGCCAACGCGTCGTCGAAGTCGTAGGAGCTAAACCGTTACCAGAAATATCAATCAGTTTATAAAAAGTATACCAAAATTAACGCGAACAAAATCGTAAGACAAGTTTATATAATATATATGTATATATTACATAAACGAAGAAAGCATCTATATCATATACATTTGAGATATTGCCGTCATAAAGGTAATATCACGTATAATAAAAACATTATCCAAGTATTCTCAATGTTAATGTGTGTATTTTATTTATTTCATGAGCCGTAATGTATTCCATTCGGAACAACTATTGAATTCACTACGTTTTACACTTTGGGTCATTTGAGTTGGTTCTTGATTTAATTTCTGCTGTTGGTCGTATCATGTTTTATATCATCATCTCCCTGCCCTTATCCCACTTATGTAGGGTCGGCACAACATGTTTTCTTCTTCCATTCCTTTCTATTATTCGTCACTTCAGCGCTTACTCCTTTCTTTCTCATGTCCTCTTTCACACAATCCATCCATCGCTTTTTTGGCCTGTTTCATATCTTTATAAAAAGTCTAATAGGAAAAGAATTTTTGAAATATATAACTAGCTGTGTACCCCGAGGTTACTTGCGATACCTTGGCAGTAAACGTTTGTGAAAATTTGTTATTTATCTTATAGCATTTACTTGCAAAGCCTCTCTTAAACAGAAGCCTAGTAACCACATATGTGGTTATATATATATATATATATAACCACATACTATTTGAAAAACTGAACTGTAATTTTTTTTAATATATTTCTTTCCCAATTAAAAACTTCCGAAGCATGTAAATCTAAAAATATTAAAACAGATAATTTTGAATTTTATAAACGGACTAAATTTTTAAACTTCTAAGTCCAAAAATAACAATGTTCCATGCAAACTTTAACCCCCTTCGTTCTCCCTTTAAGAAGGGAGTTTCATAATCAATCTTCGTTTCAAATTTAAAATTCATAAATATTTAAATTTTGATTACTCATAGAATAGATATAGCTACAGAATTAATATGAAGCGAAAAATTAACTCACCGAAAAATATGAGCCCATATGTCACCATGGTTAGTGAATGTACGTGACCATAAATTTTACCTTTTTATATACATTTTTTATATATTAAGGCATTTACGATTATAGTTCTTAAAACTTAGGTATAAAGATCAAATTTCCGTGATTAATTATATATTAAAAAAAATAATACAAAAGTTTTTAAAATGATAATGAGTAAAAACAAACTATATTTGTATAATTACGCACGAATTGTAATGTTTTAAAAACGAATTAATTTGATTTAGTGTGAATATCTTATGATAAACTAATGAATTGTATAAAAGTTCAAGAATAATAGCATTTCGATATGTCAGGATGAGGCGACCAGCTGCGTTGTGTTTATTGGGTAATTATATATTTTTTTATACCTGTTTACGGGAATTGTTAAGAGATGGCGCTGTTCCTTTTCGGTATATTTTTTTATTTATTTGAACCGTTAAATTCAAATTGTTTTTACATTAAAAACCACTTTTTTATGTTTTGATTATGTATTTCTTGTAAAAATTTGATGTAGAATCGCCCATTAAATGTATTTTTTTCTTTAAAATAGACGAATTCAAATATTTCTTCAAAATAATCGCAGATATCGTAATAATTCCTACTTATTCTGAAGTTAATTAAAAAGTAGAAGTATGTATATTCTGTTATAACGAGGTCTCTCTTTCTACGACTTTTAGATGACAAGAGGGTCATTCCGACATCATTATCATGTCATTCCACAATCATATTACAGTGGTAGACTAGTGGAAGCCCATTGACATAATTATTTTCAATTTTTACAGATTAGGTAGTCAAATTAAATACTCTATGTCGATAGTGACACATTTCAATTTACTGTAGGATAAATGGTGTAGTGGAGCAAAAGTTCTATTAACGCCAATGGTCGGGAATTCGATATTTATATTTTAACATATATTTGTTTCTGGTCTTCTTGTGGATATCCCCACTGTGTCTCGAAGAGCACATTAAGGGCCAGTTTCACCAATTGCTATTAAGTTCCGGATAACCTAACTGGTATTTATTTTGACAGATAGCCCATACAATCACCTGTCAATAAGTGCGAGTTACGTTAGCCGGATCTTAATAGCAAGTGGTGAAACTGGGTCTAAGACATCGATCCCGGTTGTTATCATGGATACTTGATAAAACTGATTAGTTTTGGTAGAGAAATTTTCCGCCAACCCGCAGTGGAGTAATTTTATTATCTTTGAAACTCTGACCTTTCTTCTATAAGAGATCTGTACCCAACAGTGGGACGTTAACAAGTTGTTATAGTTCAATTAAATTAAAAAAAAAAACATTTTTTTTTATTTTACAATATTATACATATTTACAAAGCCAAACTTAAACTAGTTATTAACACACAGTTTTGATATCAATCATGTCCGCGTGGAATGGTGCTAAGAATACTGGCAGCATTTCCCCGTTGAATCGCAATTCCGATTCTCTGGGCAAAAAAGACGTGGGGTCAATTCTTTTAGATTTTTTTTTGCACTGCTACTCCAAGGTCCAAGTGTTTCGACTGCAAACGGCACAAAGACATAAATTGGGATAAGTGACGAATATTTGCGCCGTTTAGTCATTTCAGCTTTCTCCGCAGAACATTAAATTGAAACAACAATTAAATTTCAACAAACACCCAGTTTTATAATTACAAGTCAATTTGTAATTTAACCAGTAAATCCTGAGATTAGATCATTAAAACTAAGAAACTCTTCAGCTAAAATATCGGCAATCATCGTAATATCTAAAGAAAATTAATCAAAAGACAAATAAACAGCTAGAAGTTAAGATGTACATATGTATTTCTTAATACACAGTCACTAACAATTCCTATCGAAACAATGTAATCAACACAAACATATAAAACAAATGTATCGTGTTTGTAAATGTAATGTTATTCCCGAAAACGAAACTATTTGGCTAAATTAGTCAAGCGTTTTATATTTTGTATCTCCCGTAATAACACAATCAAAACTTTTCTCAGATATAACCAATAAAGATGTTAACTCCCATGTTATAACTTCTTTCGGAATTTCCAAGAAAATTATAGAAATAAATACGCTTAAAGTAAATTGTGTGAATAAAATGTTGTAATTTTTTCGACTTCTTGTAAAGAGGTTTCCGATCCTATTACTAATATCCTACAGCTTCCTTTTGTAAGACACAATTCTATATTTATAAATCACTTGTTAGACTGGAAATTTTATAAATTATGTATTGCTATGACAGCTGTTACAAAATAAAGTTCTGAATTAAGGACCGATGGCCCCCAATAGATTTTAACAAAAACACATTGTTCAACATACACTTTTACTGATATTTCTTCGATTTATTAATCCATATTTCCTTTGAATTTGGTTAAATATTAAAAAAGGAGAGAACGTCCGCTCTTAACTTGGTCAATAACATTCTGGCCTACCAGCTAGCTCTTGGGAGTGAATAAACTCAACCCTAAGCAACGAAAGAAACAGAACCGCGGACAAAGAAAGAAAGATTCTCTTCTACTTTATCTTCTTCTTCAAAAATCTTACAGATTTCAGGAACCGAAACGATGTATTGAAATTGTTTTTGTTTTAGAAACCCCTTTTAAAATAGGGTTACATATTATAATTTGACACAAAAGAAGATAAAAAGAAAAAGAAAAAAAAAAGTCTTTTGGATTGAATGAAAATATCAGCTATAGATAATTTATCTCTTAAGAACTAGCACCAATGTCATCGGTTTCAGGTCTCTTGTCATCAGTGGTCGGGTTACCAACCCCACAACTATGCCCTTGCTCACAACCACCGCCACCGCCACCACCTTGCGAACCATGCCAAAACCCGAATCAAGATGGACAAATATGTAAGTATTATTTATTATTTTTAGGTATAACAACAACCAACATATAAAAAAGTGTGTCACCAAAATCTCTCAATCCTAGTAATATTTTGGCAACGATGGTAAATCAGGGTTCATCACTGATATCGTAATAGTACGAATATTGTCATTATCAGTTTTACTTTCAAAATGTAAGTAATGTCGAATAATTTATATGTGAATATGATCAGGGCCGGCCAAAGACAAAAATGGCAAATGGCAAGACTTACATTAGGGATGTTAATGTAAACCTTATCGATATTTTTACTATGGATAATTATCGTATCGTGTTATCGATAGTTATCGATAACTGTTGACTGAAAATAGTAAAATTATCCTGTCGTCCCTACGTATCGATATTACTCGATAATTATCGGATGAAGTATATCGGTACTGCTCGATAATTATCGGTATTATAGTCGGATCGCGGAGCAGGAGGAATTTCGTACATTGACCTTTTACTACCTGTCTCTGTCACTTCCGCGTCCGTATATATATTGCGTCTTGCTCGTACAATGTACGTACGATCCAACTATAACCGACACTTGCTGTTGCTATAGCGGTTATTTGTTTGATCGCCGCTTACAACAAATTTTAGTGTATCTCATAGAGATTTTTGTTGTGGGCAATTAAGTGCTTTAATATATTCGGACCCCCGACACAGGATTCTCCAGGAGCTATTCGGGAAAAAATGATCAGGCCTGATCACGGATGAAAAATGACCGGGATCATGCCTATTCATGTATGATCAGGCCTATCGATGTATGAGCAGGCCTGAAATTAGACAACATCATGCCTGTTCATGTCCGATCAGGCCTGTTCATGCATGATCATATCTGAAGAGTAAAATACTTTCAGGCCTGGTCATACATGGTGTTGCCTACTCATGCCTGATGTCAGACATTATCGTGCCTGTTCATATATGAGAACGCCTGAAATTAGACATGATCATGCCTGTTCATATCTGATCATGCCTGTTCATGTCTGATCATGCCTGTTCATGTCTGATCATGCCTGTTCAGGCCCGGTTATTTTTCATGCATGATCGGGTCAGATATTTTTTTCCGGGTAAATTTAAAGATAACATCTAGTTATTATTAGTAGCTGAATAGTAATTAGAAATGTTGAGTAAAATTTTATATGTAAATATTCATTAATTTTCCAGCAGCTAACACTGACGGAAACATCCGAGTGCTCGTCCAGAGGGATAATTTAGCGGAATGTTTACAAGGATTTCAACCCTACCCAGTTCCAGGAGGATGTTTCTTCGTTCGCCCCAACCCTGATATCATGATTCAACCACCTCCTATCATAATCCGACCACCACAGCCCAAGCCAATCCAACCAAATTCAATCGAGGTCCAACCACCCCAAATACCTCCGATCACCCCACCGCCATTATACGTTCGGCCACCTCAACTATGTCCGATTAATGTTCCTCCCATTTGTGTTAAGCCAAAGCCGTTACCCCCAATTACTCCACCGCCAATTACTGTCCGACCACCCTGTCCGCAACCAATCCAGCCACCAGCGATAACCATCCGCCAACCAGAGTGGCCGAATATAACACCACCACAAATTGTGGTACGACCACCAAGTCCAGCTACTATCCAGCCACCTACCATATGTATCAAGACGAGCGTGTTAGAAAATGGTCAAAATAATGAACCTTGCTATCAACAAAATAACGAAATTCCTTCAGATAATTCCGTCCCCTGCTCTTGTTTGTTCTCTGGTTATAACTAAAAATGAGAAAGAAAATTTCTTAACTACAAAAATATATAATCTTTGATAATTCAGCGGTACATATTGAACACTTTTTCTTTCGCTTCCCATAAACTATCTATAATTACAAGTACTACAAATTATATTTTTATATTTACTTACATCTAATATTTTTGTCGATATACTATCTTTATTTAAACAAATACGCAGATATAATATACGATGATGAATCTTTGTGGAACAGAGTGTATTTCTTACGGTGGTCATAACATAGCAGTCACGTACTGACGCTATTATTATTTTTTTTGTAATATGTTGTGTTTTACATAGAACATCTGCGATAAAAACGACTTGACATTCGCAATTTATAGTTACGAGTAAGTTTAACAAAGGCATTATTTGTAAATTTGTAAATAATTAGAAAAAAATAATATTTAGCAGTAAGTCTACCATGAGTTTTTGTTACAAGCGCACATGATACTTCAGTAGTAAACTGTAGAAACGCAATAGTAATGACAGTATCCGGTAGAGGCGCTGCTCAACTTTCCATACAAATTGTCTACTACACTCGCTAGCGTGTATCGTGAACTATCGTCTCTGGAAACTCATGGTAGACGTACTGTTATCAGTAAATTTATACTTAATAATACTATTTAATTATTTTCCCCTTCAAAACAATTTCAGATTATATATTTTTGGGAGTCAAATGACTATTTTAAAGTACAGTTGACTTTGATGATATGTTAAGGACATTAATAGAGATTGTTTTTTTTTTATGCCCGTATTGTTTCGTTCGTTTTAAGATTTTTACAAATGTTAGTCACGTTTATATGTATATAATGTTACGTGTATTAAATACATGGTTTTGTGATTCAAAGCGTTTTTGTTTTTTGAACCTTTCGAATTTACACAATTATAATATTCATATAAGCGTATTCACATAACTTTTTAGTGTAGTGGTGGGAGTAGTCGCCTCAAAGCCTGCGGTCGCGAGTTTAATTCCCTCTCGTTGTACATATTTGTGTATAAATATAAATAAATAAATAAATAAATAAATAAATATTAACCAACAATCACACCACGTTAACCTAGCCCCGTGTTAAGTTCGTAAGAACTTGTGTTACAGGTACTAGGAACGGAAATAAATTTAATAAATTTATATAAATACATATATACATAAATACACATCCATGACCCGGTGCAGACATCTATATTCGTCATACAGATTATCTGCACCTGGCGGGATTCGAACCCGCGACCGCTGCGTAAAGTGTCCAGTTGCCTGACCACTAGACCAGCCGGCCGTCAAATATTTGTTACTGGTCTGAGTCAGTGCCGGATTAGCCTATAAGCTATTTAAGCAATTGCTTAGGGCATCCCGTCTTGGGGGGCACCAGAGACGACATGACAGAGACGAAATCATATATAGGGTACGGAGGAAAAAGTGCATACTGAAGGGCGGATGACCTTTTTTTTTTTTTTTAGGTATTCGGATAGGGTACGGAGGAAAATATCCATACTGAAGGACGGATGACCTTTTTTTTTTTTTTTTTTTTTTAGGTATTCGGATAGGGTACGGAGGAAAATGTCCATACTGACAGGCGGATGACCTTTTTTTTTTTTTTTTTAGGTATTCGGATAGGGTACGGAGGAAAATGTCCATACTGAAGGGCGGATGACCTTTTTTTTTTAGGTACATATTCTACCTACGATATGTAATTATGTATTCACATTTATTTTCCATTACTTCTTTGTAGTTCACTTAAGGGTAGGGGGGCCCACAGGAGAAAATTGCTTAGGGCATCAAGTTACCTTCATCAAGCACTGAGGGGGGCCCACAGGGGAAGATTGCTTAGGGCATCAAGTTACCTTAATCCGGCACTGGTCTGAGTGTATGTTCTTGTGGGTCTTCCCACCGTGCCTCGAACACGTAAAGCTATCAGTTTCGATTGTTATCACAGACATCTGATGATGATTATGACCAGTCATTTTTAGTTACCTACCTATTCATATTATCAGAGTACATGTATACGAGTACTCGAACTTATCTACTACGTTTATGACACAGACTTTAAATATAATTTTGCACTCTATTTGGATTATTTCAGAAAAGGTATAAACAAGTATGCTTAATTAAAAAAATCAAAAAACCCGACTGCGTAAAATACTCTTATTATAAACTAAAAATAATGAAACAATTTACTAGCTTTCATTTGATACCCATATTGCTACAGTAAGAAAAAAAAATCAACTCCCCCCCCTCATTCCGCCATTTGCGAGCGCCATTTGAAAATTTATATAGCCTATGTCACTACTACAATTTAGACAAATCCAACGACACCTCATATGTGAAAAACCGTCCAGCCGTTTGGGCTGTAGGGCGTGCCAAAGAAATGGACATACATACATACATACATACATACATACACTCGAAAAACATAACCCTCCTTCTGCAGTCGGGTAAAAAATAATGTGTGTGTAGTAATATACACACGTATGAAGTGAAACTTTTTATTATATATTTAACATTACTTGGTCAAGTGAGGTTTACGAAAGAAAAGTGTGTGTGCACTTATGTACTCACGTAAAAAGTTATGCTTATAATAAAACTATGCGCCGAGTTAATGGGTAGTACACGCCATCTGTAATCAGATCCTGGTGACTATCTAAAATTAAAGTACATGTCAAAACGAATCAAACGAGCCGAAACTCGATGGAGTTGCGTCGTTTCATTACAGAGTTCCTATGATCACCTTCCAGCTCAATCATTAGACGCTGGTTACCATTGAAAAACAAACTACTCGTCAAGAAGATTCAATCGAGTCCGAGCTCGATGAGGTTGTGTCGTTTGATTGCGAAGTTTCTATGGCCAGAATCTGATAACCATCTAAAAACAAAGTACTCGTCAAGACGAATCAAACGAACCAAAACTCGTTAGGGCCGCGTCGAATCATTACATATGTAGTACGGAGTCCCGAAATACAGTACAATACCATATATGGTCCGAAAATGTGACAATCGTAGTGTGACGATTTTTGATTTTAACATCTATAAGGTTTCTTCCATACGTCGATAAGTTTAACTTCAAAAATGGATAAAAAAATTATAGAAAACTTTATACCAACCTGTTGGCCAAGACACCGCTTACCCGAGTAATCTGTACATTAAATAAGGTACATGACAGACTCGACATATTCTCATGTCGAGTGAGTGAGTTCACAAAAGTGGTTATGTATTTGCTATCTTATAATAAGTAATACTTAATTGTTTAGTGATTAATGTTTTAATATTAAGCTTGATTGCCAACCTATCGCATTGAGTGTAAGCCTGTTCTGATAGGCGTAATAAATAAATGAATAAATATATATTTTAAAAATCTATCCACAATAAATTTAACTGATGGTGCATTGGAACACTATTTAAATATCAGAATCGCGTCACTAGCTTTTAAACCAAGCAGCGTACATGCTATGAAATTACAAAATGAATATTGAACATTACAAATTTTAATTTCAATATGAAATTCAAATTTAATATAAATATGAATACTACATCGTTTGGTATTCGAAATCAAATTATTTAATAATTCATAGATATTTTATTTTCAAAGGTTAAATTATTCTCATTAAATATTTAAAACTTTTGATATTTTTTGAAATGCATTGTAAATTTTGTTACTAAAACTCCGTATTTCCGTCCTTCTGTCAGAGATATACATGAAAATTACATTAAAAACGCGATAAAATTTATCTCACATATAAGTTACTGATATATTTTATCAGCAGGAGGTATAAAAGGACCCTAGGACCTGTTTCACCTTAACTTATGAACTACTATTTTTGGATTCACAGATAACGAATAGTAGTACGAATATCTGACAGATAAAAGGGAGCTAAGTAGTTTTTCATTTTCATTTAAGTATTAAGTTTCATTAAGATATCTATCTTTATCAGCAACTTCTTAAACAGGCCCTACATCATCTTTGTAACCGTTACAACATTAAATTTGCGCAGAATATATTTGTTATGACAACTATTAAAAAAAAAACTTAAAAAATTGAACATCTGTTAAACTGTATTTCACAAAAAAAAAAAATATTAGTAATAATACCACGACAGTAAATTTACACTTATAATAAAAATGTGCCAGGTTCCATTCTGTGCAATGAAGATGAAACATAATTTATTATATAGATAGATTACACTATAATCTTGCCGTGTGGTGACTGGCAGAAAAGAAAATTCCCAATCTCCTTCTTGCCGAGGTATCGTCAAATCATATTCTACCAAAACACACTGAGTTCGCCAACCCGCCTGCCATGCGTGGCGATTATTGGCAAACTCACCCGGAAATAATGGGCCTACGTTCAGCAGTGGATATTCAACGGCTGATGTGATGGTGGATTCTTCCATTCTACCTTCAAACACTTAAATACATTTACATAAGCAGGCTAAATAAATAAATCAAGAAACTCTATAATCAATACTGAAGACATGGCTGTAATATTTTTCATTTTTAACTATCTATGTGTATCTCTCTGTTCCTTGTCGTGTATCACGCTGAAAGTATGCAAGAAATTTTAATGGAAATTGGTATGATTTTAGTTTGTACTACGATCTAGGGTACTGGGTAATTTTTATTCCGAAATTCATTTCCGTTCCCTTGACAGAGGGGATGAGTCGATGTTACCGGTATAGCTTGTAATAAAAATAAAGTAAAGTTAAAAATTAAAAGAGTACTATACAAGAAATAAAATTTTTCGACATTTTTTAACTTAATCTTGACAAACATGTATTGTTTTCAGAGTGGTTTTTTTTAAATTTATTTTTATTATGAAATAAATAAATAAAACTTAAAGAAACGTCTCAAACTCAACAGTAGTAGTAGGTAAACGAATCCTGTGCCCGGAAAAACACAGCATAAACTCCATTGCCAAGATAACCACACAGATATGTAATAGGGACGTTACGGAGCTCCGTAAGCTTAATCAAAACTGTCGGATATCCGATATAAAAGTTTTGAGTAATCGAGGATAGGGGCAGAGCTTATAAGACATATTATGGCTCATGACCAGACTTGACCCTGGAGCAGAAAGCAGGGTCACTGCCAACTTAAATAGTAAAAAGTACCTGGATGACCGAGCTTTGCTCGGTTAAATTATATTTAATTACATACTGATGAAACATAAATAAATAAATAATATAAAAACTAATATAAAATAATATAACTCTATATTACTGCTACCGAAATATAATAACCTACACGGTAAAAGAAAATTAAGTTACATAATACCACATCTTATAAACGAACTTCCCTTAACTTTACGGGAATCATTAACAACAAGAAACTTAAAAAGATCCCTTAAAAAACATTTTATTAATAATACCATTATATCAAATTTTTAACTTAAATAAGTAATATATAACTAGATAAAATAATAATAAATAAATTCAAATGATATATAAAACTTTGAATAAATAAAAATTTACTAAACTTTAGCTATACTTTACAAAAAAATAAATAAAAAAAAATTTCAGTTAATAATTAATTTATACTCAATCTAAAATATAGATAGTATTATGTATAACATCACTCTCGCTTCCACTTAAAGTGGTTGGTCGGTCTATAGGCAGACAGCGTTGAACTGACTAGTGAATGATAATTAATGAATATATGTTATCGCTACCTAATATATTTAATATTCTTATAATCTTATATTCCTATCATATTATTTTTAGTAATGTATATCTACTTACTAGATATTAACGAAACTGATGTCCGGTAAAACTCGAATGAGTTTATGTGACATCTTACTGATGTTTGTAATTTATATCCTTCTTTAATTCAATAAATAAATAAATAAATAAATATATATATATATATCGTCGTCTCGTCGATCAAGGAACATCGAGTTTGAGTCTCTGGCTTTGATGGAAGTCTTACAGAACTACCTCAGCACAATTGCCAGATTATACATTGTATATTATTGTTAGGGATGTTCATCAGAAAAAAATATCGATAATTATCGGATCAAAATTATCGAATCACACTTATCGATAATTATCGAATAAAAAATCATCGACTAGTTACGAATTATCGATAATTATCGCACACCCCTAATTATTGTAACTTTAATTGAAATTAATGTAGCTACAAAAATATATATGAACTAAACTAAATCAGTCCGTATAATGCCTAGTTCGCACTACGCCAGTATTTTAGTCGAGTGTCGAATTATTTAGTAGCTAAACGTGTCTGAACACCAAAAATTTAGTCGAGTAGGTTAGTAAGTTGTTAAGTCGAGTCGATCCATTTCATTCTATTTTTATCGGGCGAGTAGCACCTCCCACCACGCGTCCGCGCTCTCTGGATCACCGACTAAACAAGTACGAACGTGTCGAAGTAGTCGAGTTTATTATTTCATTAGTTGCCGCCAAAAAATGTCGTTTCGCTGGAGCGAAGAAAAAACTTAAATTTGTTTCCAAATGTGTAGAACATGAATGTTTTGTGGAATATTAAGTCTCCGCATTATAAAAACAAACAAATGAATTACATCATACTTCATACACCAGGATTTGGTGAAAATGAAATTATATTGAAAATAAAAAACATCAGGTTAGTGCATAATTTTATAATTATATTTCAAATGCATATTTATTTAACAATAAAGCATATTTATTACTATGTTACAATAAGATCTCAATTATTATTACTTATATTGTTTTTGGAAGCATCTATTCATACGATTATCGTACGAATATTTTTTTTTTGTTAGGTATTCATACGATTATTGGAAGTAAGTTTTTATTCGTACGATCTATTTTATATTAATTAAAAAATATTAATTCATTGTTTTTTGGTAGATGGTTTGTATGTGACCACATAATAATTATTTCCTATATGTGGTATTGACCTCAGTGCAATTAATGTAATGGCACTTATCAATAATTGTTAAATTGTTAATTGTTATAAGTGTTGTAACATATAAAAGATATTTATTCATTCAAAATAATTCACTACATGTCTTGTTTGTTTACCTATACTCAACAATTAATTATAAAAAATGAAATAACTAAGAAGTATAGAAGTTCAATTTGTATTTTATTTAATTATAGGTATAGTTCTGGAAACATATTTATTTATTAAAAATAATTCACTACATTTCTTGTTTGTTTATTGAGAATTACATTTATACTTGCAAATTGTGTATGCTTAACAAAATTAATTATAAAAAATGAAATAGCTAAGAAGTATAGAAGTTTAATTTGTATTTTATTTAATTATATAGTTCTGGAAAGATATTTATTTATTAAAAATAATTCAGTACAAGTCTTGTTTATTCAGAATTATATTTATACTTGAAAATTGTGTATGCTCAATAATTAATTATAAAAAATGAAATAAATAAGAAGTATAGAAGTTTAGGTTGTATTATATTTAATTTAGTTTTTAAATTATTCTATTCTTTTACAACATTAGACATTTATGAATAATAATCATAATTTTACTTAACGAGATCCAATCTTTTTTAGATCAACCTACTCGCAGAAGTTAAAAAATTAAAGGACACAAAAAATTCAGTCGCTGGGGCTGACATCAGGTTTCCATCCATCCATCCAGGTTTCCATCTGGCCATATAAAGAATAATGAAACGTAGAGTAATGTTACAATTAAATCAGAGTTAATTTTAACAGCAATGAAGAACGCTAATGTTGCTAATCAGAGTGATAGGAACAAAACACATAACAAAAGTTATAAGTAAAAATGTTGTAAACAATTTTTTTTTATTTATTATTATTATTATATATCTTACTAAATAAATTTTTCATAATAAATATGTTATAGTTATTTAATCTTATTTATAATTTGATAAATTCCATCAATGATTAATAGATTGCTTTACAAACTTCCTTTAAACTACATCCAGTAGCAAGAAAGTATAGAACTGCTTGTAATTTTGTAATTGCAGGAGTCGCATTTTTTAAAAGGTTATCTTTACGCTATGAGAGTGTATTTTCATTAACAGAAAATTCACATAACTTTCGATGTTCTTAAACTATCGAAGTATTTTTTGGGATCTTCCAATGCTAATTCCTTGATAAGACAATTAGTAGCTCCTAGTTTATCTCGTCTATCGATCTATTTTCGTACCCATAGCTTCTTTTTATTAATTACACGACTTTACGACGTTACGATTAGCTTAATCAATTTATTCACTTTATTGCGTTGCAGCATGTTCATCTTGTACAGCACCACTCACTTATGTACTGTACTCGACCGTAATCCGAACGATTTCTGGGCAGTAGCGCGTAGTTTAGCCACTAAATAACAAGCCACTCGTCTAAAATACTGGCGTAGTGCGAACTAGGCATAAGGTCCACTGCTGAGTAAAAGCCTCTTTTCTATATAGGAGAAGTTTTGGAGCTCAATTGACCACAAAGCTCCACTGCGGGTTGGTGGAGAATTTCTCTACATACCTTTCTGTGATAACAGCCGGGACTGACGGCTTTATTTATTTATTTATTAACTCTTTTTGCACACCAATACAAAAAAGAACAATACAAAGAATTTAAAACAATCAACTTGCATCAGTTGCAACAGGCGGCCTCATCGCTAATACAGGCAACCTTTGGGCAGAGGACTTGCATATAAACTAGGGGAGTGTATTTACTTAAACTAGGGTAGAGGCTTTACTTGCTCTCCGAGGTACGGTGGGGAGACCCACAAGGACATACACCCAGATCAGGCACCAAATTTGCACAATTACAAATATCTGCCTCGAGCTTAAATTGAACCTTAGACCATCAGCGTTAAGGTGACTACTTGCACCACTGCACCAGAACGGCAATCAAGAATATTTTTATAGTCGTTATAAATTCCTCTCTGAAGTTATAAATTTTAATACACTTTTCCAAATAGGTTTTTCAAGGATTTATCATAAAATAAGGCTTTCTTTAAGATGACGGCATCCCTTACGCGTATACATCGGTTCTTTTTTCTTTTGATTTATAATACTTCCGCAACCATAAGTTAACAAAACAATCTTATAAATATACATATACATACACAATATACACACATATGCACAGTGATACAACGCCTTTAACGTTCAAGGAAACATTTGGATTCACTTCAAAGGTTTTATACCCTGGTTTTTTTTCAAATCAGGTACTTGTTACCGTTACATTTTCAGGATTGCTCTAATCCAGTGTTTCCCAACCTTTTTTAGGCCATGCCCAACCTTAATATTTCTAAATTTTGTTTAAAAAAATTATGCATGGGGGCATACCCCATGCATAATTTTTAACCTTTAAAATTGTTTTGTTCCCTTAAGAAATATAAATGATAGGTTTTAGGAAGAAATCACTTTGAAATTGTTATCAAAACATCGTAAGTAAAATTTCAAAACATACTTAGTATAATGAAAAAAAATAAAACTGAAATTTATAGATGTAAGCTGTCAAAAAGATAATAAACGGTTGGACAAGGTATAGCATTGCATTTAAATAATCCAAAGCGAAAGGGTTAAGGGGTTCGTGTCGAGTCCATTTTTAAATTGCCCCCCTTAACTATCAAATTGCCCCCCAGTGGGGCGTGGGCCCCACGTTGGGAAACACTGCTCTAACCCATATGTTACCTGATAAATGATATATTATATATTTCCTAGTAGGTCAAAATAGAAAAATCATATAAATAGACCATGATTTCTGAAACATCACTCTGTTAGCAGAGGAATGAGTTAGGCAGTCCTACGTAGCTAGAGAAAACTTATAAACAAGTGAGAACATTTTTATGTACGTCTTCATCGAGCCTGACAATAGGATCATGAAAGCTAACGCCCTTTATGTAGTGACCATACAATCACAAACACGCACACACACACACACACACACATATATAAAGCATCCGCTGGCGGAGGAGAGGTCCTTGCGTTTCGACGACCCACACACGCCTAAGCGTGAAGGACAATCACTCCATTCCGATGTCGTCCTAAGCCGAGATGCGATATCACTAGAAGACATCCTTAGGACGAACGCTCACTCTGAGCCCCACTAGAGGATTTACATGTTTTCACGGATGCATCTAAGTAAAGGTGATGCTGTAAAGGTCATGGAGGCCAACAGCAACAAACACTCCGAAAAAAACAAGGTGGGCGGTTGCAAGACCTTTATTTAAGACCGTGTTGACAACAGACTTAAATAATAATAAACAAAACTGGTGTACCATTATGTACATTGTACATATGTGTGTGTGCCGTAGTCTGTGTAGGATTTTTTTAATGAATTTAATGTATTTTTTGAGCATTATTATAAAAAATTCTACTCTCATTCTGCACTTCTTCTCCATATAAACTTTAACTGTGCCTTTCATACTTCTCGTTTTGCTTCGCGTACGCTTACGCATACGCTTCACGTATTAATATATAGATAACTCATAACAATATACACTGACTGATTTTAAAAGAGAAACTGTTGAGTTTCTTGTTACCTCTTCTCAACAGAATCTACAGAGTACCTACTCGTATGTAATTTATTTTTGACTATTGTAATATGACGATTCAAAAGTGCTTTTAAGCACCTATTTGTTATATATTTTGATATTCTTTCAATTTTAATTTTGATAAAGTTAATTGATTATTTTCTGGTATATTTTTATAAAAAATGGAGACAAACGAGCACACAGCATCACCTGATGTTAAATGGTTACTGCCGTCCATGGGCATCTGAAACATTAGAGGTGTTGCATCCGTAGTCGACATTCGGTATAAGAGCCATAGTCACTCGTAATCTTACCTATACCTAAAGGTGTACATAACTTCTTCAGTATAGCGAGAATTTAATTAAGATAAAATAATTCATTACATATTACCATGTATATAATGTTTATAAATATTTATATAATAAAAAAATTAAAATGTCGTGTGCACGGAGTACACATGTCAGAAGTGAAATATCTTTGGCAAACCAATTTAAAATTTATTAATATTAATAGTTAAACATTCTATTACTTATTTACGCGTTGTTTACGCGTTGCTAGGATACGCGACATCATACTATCTCATTCTCTCCTACACATTTTTGTATTTGTGTCTCTTACCTGTCGTCCCGTTTCAAATCACAAAGATTCTAAAGAAGTTACACTTCAATTATTTTGAAATTTGAAATTAATATAATTTTCATAACAATCTAATCTAATATATATAAATCTCGTGTCACAATGTTTGTCCTCAATGGACTCCTAAGCCACTTAACCGATTATAATAAAATTCGCACACCATGTGCAGTTCGATCCAACTTGAGAGATAGGATAGTTTAAATCTCAAATTATAGTCGCAATTTTAATTTATTGCTAATTATTTGTCTGTTATTATTTGACAGTCACAATTATCTGTTAACTCCAAATGATTCTAACAGATGTCGATACCTTTCGACTGGGTTGAGTAAGTAATCAATAGATGGCGCTGCTATGGTAAATCTACGAACGTGTCATATAAGCTACATTTTAACAGCATAATTACCACGTGTTTGTTGATGCTAAAGTATAAATTTAATTTATTTTTATAATTTTTAAAATTTTAGTTAAATACCCGTGCGAAGCCGGGGCGGGCCGCTAGTAATATTATAAGTTTGGTTAAGTTATTTATAATTATACCTAATGTATATATTATCGCAAAAAAATATTTAAAAAACTGTTTTTCAACCATTTATAATTTATAAATTGACCGTTTTTAAACTCACCAACGGAGTATAACAAAATAATAAATTATTTAATATCCAATCAAAGAACAAACTTTCCATTTTGAATTTTATCGACATTTATTAGAGTTCTTTTCGTGTAAAATGGGTTATTTTAATTTTTTTTACTGCTTTCGATAATCATTTTGTATATATTGAGATATTTCAAGATTTTTCTCGTCAGACGGGAAAATGGCGACGGCGGAAGTCTTTTGGTTGGCTGGTAAGTTGTTTATTTTTAATTTTAAAATGTTTAGGTATGTTTCGATTGAATTCATTCGATTTCTTTTTTCTTTTTTGTAAAACAAGTTTTTACTAATAAAAAAAAGGTACGCAATGTTAAAAAAGTATTTGGTGTGTTTTATTTCCAAATAATTCTCTCTTCGAGGTTATGTCGGAACTATATACTTAAAATGATTACAATACTATCTAAGGATAGGTTCCTAAGATAAGGATCGTATTTACGTCGTTGTTAGAGGTGGACTTTATCCACACATGTAATTGAACGGTGACCATCTTAGCGAAATGTGTAGGAAAGTTTATTTATTTATATATTTATTTATTTATTTATTATTATTAATCTTACTACTAACATTACAGTAAGGCCAATGCGTTAGAGTAGATACTAAAATAAATTACATTTTCCAAATATATAAATATATGCCAGGAGGGGCGGGCGTCGCCTCCGTTCAATCGCGTTACTATAGATTGGACTATTAATTGCCGTGCGGTGGTCGGCAGAGAAAAATAGCCCCGACCTCTTTCTTGCCGAGGTGTCTTAAAAGGCGACTAAGGTTATAGCTACGAACAACTGTACATCAACAGGATGGTGATGGGCAGCAGCACCATATCCTTTTTTTTTAACGCTTGGAAATGCATTTACGCATCCCGCCGCGGAGAGGCGGCGGGTATGTGGGACTCGCTGGCACGTAGAACATGTCAGAATACCCGCTAAAACCCAGCAGTGCCCTCATCGTTGTAATGAGGCGCCACGGGATCGCTCGCATGCAACCGTGACGCCCCGACGGTTGGTCCACCTATGCGGGCCACCTTCGCCTATAGAGCGCTCGCAGGCACCGTGAGCGCTCTATTGCCCTAGTGGCGAGTGGGAGGATTATAGGTGCCCCTCCCACTCTAGTGCGGAGGGTGAAGAATCGCGTAGCGGCGTCTCCTTCTACCCGGTCGTCTCCTGCGGAGCGGGTCAGCGTTAACGTCTGCTTCACGCTAGCGTCACCATATCCTGCCACAATGTACTGCGCTCGCGAACCCACCTGCCAAGCGTGGCGAGTATTAACAAACTCCCCCAAAGATAATGTGGGAGGCCCACGCCCAGCAGTGGACATCCAACGGCTGCTGGTAGACTATTAATAAGAAAATACTTTTAACTTCAAGTCAATCGTCACAACAAAAAGAAGACTGAACGAGTTGTATTATTATTTGTAATTTATCGTAATTCAAATTTTGTTCTGTCCCTTGGAGCAGTCCTCCTCCAGAGCTTCCTCAGAGCCTCCTTTCCGCTCTACGGTTGAGGGTTTGATTCCTTCCCCGTATATCAGCCTGTAAATAATCCACTGCTGAGCGAAAGCCTCTTCACCATATAGAAGAAGGGTTGGAGTTTAATCCACCTCGCTGTTCCACTGCGGGTTGGATGGGTGGATAATTACCATGAGTAACAACTGTTATTACGTGTCTATGATAACAACCGGGACCGACGGATTTACGTGCTCTCCGAGGCACGATGGGGAGACTCACAAGGACATATATCCAGACCGGAAATAAATATTTGTACAAAAATAAATATCTGTCCCGAGCGAGAATCGAAACTCCAACCGCCGGCGTACGGCGATGAGGCGACTACTCGCACCACTACACCAGAACGGTCGTCGCCCCGTGTATGGGTGTAATATATTTTTATTTATATATGTATTATTTATAGGTATATATTTGTTCCAAAAATGTGTATCAGATGGGTATACCTAAAAACACAGGTATTACGTTGTCTACCTCAGAAAAAGACGACTCTGTATGTATGTTAAACGTAAGCATTTGTAAAAACATATTTATTGAGATGATAGTGGCTGATAACCTGTTACCTTCTTAAATAAACGGATCTTTAATTCAAAGATTATTTTTCATATCAGAGAAATTCCTGAGATAAGTACGTTCAAACAAACAAAATACACTTACTGTTATTATATTAATTCAAATTTAATGATATATTTTTTTACAGTTCTCCTCGGTTCAGCGCTCAGTAAATCGCTGCCAGATCCATTTATATTCCCCCCACCGTGCTCAGAACCATGCCCCATGCAAACCCCCCCATGCTCCGAGCCGCCTCCTTGTCCCGAAATGCCCTCTCCATGTCCTGATATTATTCCACCATGTTCCAATCAACCTCCATGTCCAGACGCAGAACCCCCGTGTCCACCCCCATGTCAAGATCTACCATCACCATGTATGCCCCCACCATGCCCAGATTACGCGCAAGATGATTCCAATTATACCCCGGATCAAACCATAGATACAGATCAGTATCAAACGATCCAGCTTAGACCTTGTGACCCATCACAGCCATCAGCAAATTATTTGTACGGCCAAGCCCCACGAGGTAAGAATTTGGTAATTATTTATAGAGAATTTATATAAGAATTTGGTATTAGTGTTAAAATCAAAATCATCAAAATCGAAAACAACTTTATTCAAATAGGCCCCACGAGCACCTTTGAGTCGTCATTTTACAAATTAAAACTTTAAAGTGATTATTATTTTTGTAAAAGTAAAGCTACCACCGATTCGTAATGTAGGTTCTGCATTTAAAACAGTTAACACAGCAAATGGCTGTTACGCTAGCGGTTGGTTCCATCACTAATTATAAATATTTACATAGGTTTGTGCTAAGGGGGCGCCCATAAATTACGTGAGGTGTTTTAGGGAGGGAGGGGGTCGAGTCAAATCTCATCTAATCTTACGTTGGAGAGAGGGGGTCTCGGCAAATATCACGCAATTTTTTTTCTGACTGAAACAAAAAAAAAAATATACTATTTTGGTCCATTTAATCCAGATTGTACATGCTTAAGATTTAATCTTGAGCGTAATCGCGTAATACGATACGATACGAAATCATATGGACATGTTGGTTCCAATAGTCTCTCTTGAGACCGTGCATGATTCTCCATGGACTGAATTAGAGTAGATATTCTTTTTTTAATCACAGTAGTTACGATTTAAGTATTCTATTGTTAAATTTTTATTACACTTATAATTAAACTCTCAGCAATATTGATTACTAGTCTTAACTAGTCGTAAATAAAAGCACGAAGCGATATTTTTTTTCTTTTTACAATAACAATCCAACGCGTTTAAGTAAGAAACCCACATTTTGAAAAATCGCACGTGAGATTGGGGGATGGGGGAGGGGGTTGAATAAAATCTCACGACATCTCACCAGGGGGGGATGGAGGGACAGAAAATTTAAAAAAACACCTCACGTAATTTATGGACGCCCCCTAATGTTTATGTTTCCGGACCCCCGACAAAGGATTTCATCCTACCGAAAGCCGTTTAGTATGAGGCGTAAATCTTCATAAGACAAATGAGTGCTAATTTTCCGCAAGTGCGGCAGACAATCTACACTCTATCTTTTGCTTTATCCTTCTAAAATGCTAGACGATATAATCAAAAACTTTCTTCGATAATTAACAGATAAGCCTTCATACCAATTATGTTTATAATTTTTTTTTTTTTTATTATTATCTATAATATAAAAATAAGTCAGGTTTTCCTTCCTGACGCTATAATTCTAGAACGCACGAACCGATTTCCACGGTTTTGCATTCGTTGGAAAGGTCTCGGGTTTCGTGAGGTTTATAGCAAACAAAATTCAGGAAAAAATTCAACAGAAAAGCATTTCCTGCTTGGGAAATCATTTGTTACACACAGCGCCATCTCTGATACATAGCATGTACTACAAACCAATATGGTTTTGCTCAGTTAATTAAAAATATAATTTGTCTTCATCATTTAATCCCCAAACGAAATGTTACAAAAAACGAAGCCATCTGGTGGCGGAACGGAGTTCGCCGGGTTTGCTAGTATAGTCATAAAATTAAAACTTCCATAACAAAATGAAGCGCTGGAAAGTTTATTTGCAAAATGTACATCTATTATACTCGTAATTATAGTTAGCGATCTGTAATATTTTCTTATAAATTTTAATTGAAAAAGTAAATAAATAACGATATTAACAAAAAAATTATAGAATTTAATTTCATTTAATTAAAAGTCTAGATCGGATTTTATCGCGTTTATTTGTTTAAAAAAACTTTACAGTTTAACGATTTTTCAATTAAATTATTTCCCGACGTTTCGGACCCGTCCATGATCTTCTTCTTTTTTCTAATTTTTAGCTGTAAGTTAAGTGTTATTTTTTTTCTCATTTATTTATTTATTTTATTTAGGACAACAAACAATTGCACAATAAAGTTACATAACAGTACTTAAACTATGTTTAGACTAAATAATTGTACAACCAATGGCGTTATCCACAGTTTACTATGCTTAAATACAGATGATTTTACAATTAATTTCTAAAATGTTTTGAAAAAAACACAAAAGTAATTTGAACATGTTATACGAGTATCAACTAGCGATTGAGTACATACATACTTAATGATAATTAATTATTATCGTTCAGATAAAACCTCACATAATATTTTTTTTTGGAATTGAGAAGAAGTGACTGCAAAGATATCAAGGTGATTAAATTTGTTTACAATATTTTTATTGTATGATGTCATTATCCTATTTAAGGGTGCACGGTTACCTGCATTTGTTCTACTCGGCTTGGGATAGAAAAGTAGATGCGTATGAAACTCTCGTATACGTTTTGACCTACTAGGTATACGAATATATATTTGGTTAATAACTTCATTGCAATCAAATTTATTATGAAACTAGCGGCCCGCCCCGGCTTCGCACGGGTATTTAACTAAAATTTTAAAAATTATAAATTTATATTTTTTATCACCTACATGCGCCATCTATCGTATAATGGTAATAATATCGTTTTTATATTTAGTGACATTTAACATAATAGTGCCTATATTAATTGAAAATGATGTTTATCTAAAATATTAAAACGATTTCTATTCCTATCCGACATATTTAGTAAACTTTTAAGTTTAACAAAATAATAACTCAAAAATAAGTTTTGTGAGTTTTTAAGATTCCTTAGACCAGATGGCGTTGGCGGCGTAGGTACCTATTTCTATTTTCTTAAATATTTATTTTTAAATTTAATTACAATGAAACAAAAACTAAATTATACTTTGAGTTATGCTTAATTTTTATGTATTAAAGTTATTTACATTGGTTTTGTACTTTTTACGTGATACGTGCACGAACAAAAAACGATAAGAGATGGCGCTGATTCAAAAAAAAAACGCGCTGCTAAAATTTATTCTTGATGATATATAGTGTATTAATAAAACGGAGGTTTTAACAGATTTATTATTTGTATAGATATATTGTAAAGTAAAGTTAGATCCAACATTATTCCAGAATTCCAGAATGTAAGGAAGGAATACAGAATTTACTTAAACGCGATTCATATGATAATTTACATTTAAAACACTTCAATAATACTGTTTTTAAAAACAGCTCATATAAAACTATATTAATAAAATCACAAAATATAATTAATTATAAAAATACATGAACAAAATAAACCCATAAATTTAATTTAAAATAATTCATTTATATTTTAGGATCTTTCATAGTAAAACCTGGGAAAATACGTTTCCCAACGCCTGAACCCATTGTTATAAAACCGGGAGCAATCAAGTTACCAACGCCACCGATGATTTGGGTCAAACCACCCGTGGTGCGACCCCCAGCGCTAGCCCCGATACGAGTGCAACCCCAACCGGTCCAACCCCCGACACCAGCGCCTATAATGGTCCAACCGAAGCCGGTTACACCGCCGAGACAAGCCCCAATTCTGGTCAGACCACCGCCTGTAACGCCACCCAGGCTTCCGAAGATTAAGGTAATATTTTCTCTTTTATGTTAACAATTCGGTCACTGGGGCATATTGATTCACTGGGGCATATCGACTCACTGGGGCATATTGACTCACTGGGTCATCTCAGATCACCATACTTTTATTATAAAACAATATAGTCATTAATATTAATATAATAATTAATATGTTTAACACACACACGGTCGTCTGCTCCTAAGGTAGGCAACTTAATGCCTGTGTTATAGGTAACAGCCGACTGATATAATTTTTTTTTTAAATAAATATACAAATAAATAATACATATATAAATAACATATATTACACCCAGACTCGGGGCGGGAATCGAACCCACAACCCTTGGAGCAGAAAAAAGGGTCACTGCAAACTGCGCCAACGGGTCAGTCAAATAAATATTTGTATCTAAAGGAATCACTACAATTTACAACAGGGTGGATAAATCTATAATATAAAAATAAGTCGGGTTTTCCTTCCTGACGCTATAATTCCAGAACGCACGAACCGATTTCCACGGTTTTGCATTCGTTGGAAAGGTCTCGGGCTCCGTGAGGTTTATAGCAAACAAAATTCAGGAAAAATTTCAACAGAAAAACAGGAAAACAGGGAAAATCATTTTTCACATACAGCGCCATCTCTGATACATAGCATGTACTACTTCATCTTTTAATCCCCAAACGAAATGTTACAAAAAACGAAGCCATCTGGTGGCGAAACGGAGTTCGCCGGGTTTGCTAGTATATTATAATATAATTATATAAACGTTGGGACACTGCGGCTGTTACATAAAACTACATCTGACACTTCAAGTTATGTACAGTGTCTTAGTTGAAGGGTCATTAACTAAATCACTACTATTTATTCTCTCATAATAATTAAATGAACTGATCAATCTCCTTTGTGTATTTTCTATACTACTTAACATTTCAAAAATCAACTGCTGTTTTCGCGCAATTTAAAGGCTACGCAATTTAAAGTATGACCCGTTGGGCACAGGTAAATTCACTACGCTGTTATACAGTTCCTTACGATGTTATCCTTAATCGCCATGTATAAGAGGAATTTTCAAAAGTCGATAAGCTTATAAAAATTTGAGAGATCGATACACTGCGTTGTTTCCGCCCTAACAGCGGAGTTCGATTTTACGCACCAATCTTTTTGTGTTTATTTTTCTTATGATTTTATTATCAAAGCGAATTTGAGTAATTAGTTTAAAGTAGTGTTTCCCAAAATTTTTTAGGCCACCTTAATATTTCTAATTCTTTAAGAAATATAAATGATAAGTTTTAGGAAGAAATCACTATGAAATTGTTATCAAAACATCGTAAGTAAAATTTCAAAACATATAATGAAAAAAAAAAAACTGAAATTTATAGACGTAAGCTGTCAAAAAGATAATAAACGGTTGGACAAGGTATAGCATTGCATTTAAATAACCCAAAGAGAAAGGGTTAAAGTCGTGTCCTGTCCATTTTTAAATTGCCCCCCTTAACTATCAAATTGCCCCCCAGTGGGGCGTGGGCCCCACGTTGGGAAACACTGGTTTAAAGTATATACATGTTACTGTTGGTTAATGTCTAATATTGTATAGCTTATAATCTTATTTAATCCGCTAGCCGTAGTGGAACAGCAATTTATTTTTGGTGGATTCTTCTTAAGCTTGCTTGCTTGTTTCTCCCGTGAAACAGCTTTGCTGTGTTTCGGAGAGAAGAGCAAGACAGGCAGTGTAATTACTGGCACCGAGACTTTAACACCTTATGTCTCTGGATAGGCAACACATAGATGAGTTGCCTGGGCTCGTTCCAGGTAAACTAGTTTATGTTCATGGGCGACGTCAACCACTTACCATCAGGTGGAACGTCTGCCAGTTTGCCTATCCAACTAACATAAAAAAGCCTTTTCTTAATAGGAGGACGTTAAAATACTGTTAGAGTATAGTACAACATTTTTCAATAACCAGACAACCTAATGCAAATTGTTTAATATTTTTTTATTATTACAGGTAACCCCACCAATGATTCAACCCCCACAACCAGATATGCTTATCGTCCAACCCCCGAAAATAACCGTTACCCAACCCCCAACTATTTGCTATAAGCCCCATCCACCTAGATTCAATTCTGTGGGTTGCGCACAAGTTTCCATATTCAAAGCCCCTTGCTCCCCTTGTGGAACTTATCCCCCCTGCCTTCGACCGCCACCACCTTGCCTTCGACTGCCACCACCTTGTCCTTGTCCTTGTGAGGACTAATCTACAATGTGACTTACCCCTACTGAATATGAAACCCCCAAAATAAAAGCTTTTTTAATAATAAATTTTAATAATAAATAATTATATATAATATTAATATAAAGACAACATTTGTAAATTGTGTGAGCGAATGAAATATACGGGTTATTGAGCATTATAAAATTGTTTTTATTAAATTCAATTGATGTCATAAAACTAGGGTCAGGTAGGTATTTAAAAAAAAAAACAAAAATATATATATATACATTATATTTAATCCAAAGAAATACATACTCATTATAATTTTTGACAAGACAACACATTTTTTTTTTTGGTTTTCCAAACATCCATTGGTATTTACATAAAATGATTTTTTTTAAATTTAATTGTGATAATTAATAAAGTTTTATGGGTCTAAATTACAGGAGTACAACCTCAAACAATAACAGGTTAATAAATTCTAAACATAGTTTTGTAAAGTATCAAATTTAATGATACCAAAGTATGTTGGAAGTTTTTTATCATGCTTAGATAATATATAATAGATTAAACTAAACAATCATAATGAATTAGGAAATTATAGATGTTCAAACTATAGCTGGGACACCACCTATCATCGGGCCGTATGGACCAAATGGTCTTGGCATATAAGGCAGGCCACCAATAAGTGGCAAGTTTGGCAAACCATAAACATTTGGCGTAGATTCACAAACAGTTGTACTGGGTACTTGGACATTTGGTGTTGGTATTGGCAGAGAATAGTAGTTTAACAAATTAGCTTGCCATTCAGCCAGATTTATTGGCAAGGATGCTGGGACGCCAATGTTTGTACTTTCACATACCGTTGTAGAGCCTTGTACTGGGTTAATTGGAAGACCGTGTGGGTATGGTAGTAAGTTTAGACCTAAAGGACCCAGTGCACCTAAGTTGAGACCTAATCCCAGCATATTGGGGGTTGTGTCACAGACAGTGGTCGATGAACCGGCCGGTATTAATGGATTACACCAGCCAGCGCAGACAAGGGCTAGAAAAAATAATTACATCGCGTTAGGAAAAAATGATAAAAAAAATTTAGTTGAGTAAAAAAGCATAACGATATTATTTACTAGACGAAGTACGTAAGTTTCTCTGTGACATTTGACGTGTCAAACATTTTTATCATTTTCTCGATGATTCATCCCGTAACATTTAATATAGCCTACAAAAATCTTTAATAAACGCATAAATACTCAATTTTTCAAATCACACCTATAAACTCGCATGTGTACGTCCAATATAGATCAAACTAACAGACAAACAAATTTAATAATATACTATAGACTAGATACCCTCGCGGTTTCCCCTGTGTTGACATTTAAGTTTGTAACTCTATTCATATAAAGCACAATCTGATATTATATGGCCTATATGACTTCTACATAAAAGGCTTCAAAACACGAAAGAAATTTTAATAAAAATTAAATTTAAAAAGTTATATAATATTAATTGGTAAAAAATAAAATGCTTACCAAAGATGTAAAGGCAAGTTGTGAAGACCATTTTCTTAGAATACCTTCCACCGTTCTGTGATAATTTGGACCAGCGTTGAATCTTTTTATATGAAGAAAATTAATTTTAAATGTATATATTTCACGGTTCACGGTTTTTAACCCGAAATCGTTTCAAAACAATGTTGATTGAAAAAAGTTTACGAATTACGTAATTAATGTTACCATTTGATAAAATTGTATAATTTACTTTTATTGATTAAATTAGGATAAGTTATATTCTGTAAGTGAATATGTAGTTTATTATATGTAGTAATAGATAAAATCTCTATCTTAATTCTGTAGCTTAGTTAAGCGAACTTATCTTTTAGCTGGTTGAGTGATCAGGCAACTGAACACTAACCCGCGGTTCGAATCCCGCCAAGTGTAGATAATTTGTATGACGAATGTCTGCACCGGGTTATGGATATGTATATATGTATTTATATAAATTTCTTTATTTTTTTTCCGTTCCTGTAACACAAGTTTTTACGAACTTAGCACGGGGCTAGGTTAACGTGGTGTGATTGTTGGTTAATATTTGTAATTTGTAATATTAAAGCGCTAGTTTCACCACTTGCTATTAAGTTTCGGATAACCTAACTGGTACTTATTTTGACAGATAACCCATACAATTACCTGTCAAAAAAGTGGCAGTTAGGTTAGTGGTGAAACTGGGTATTAAACCTCTGTGATTTTTGTTGTACTATTAGTGTATTCTTTTTATTGTAAATTTTGTTGATAATAAAACAATAAATAAAAAAATAATCTAAATGTGTGCTTTTGTGTATTATGAATGTATTATACGCCGTGCGGTGATCTGCATAGATGAATAGTCCCGACCTCTTTCTTGCCGTAATAGACACCTAAAAAGCGCTAAGGCCATAATGGTGCGATTGCCAAGGTAGGCAGTGCCTTTCTGCCTATATGAAATGCACGCTACGATGCGAACAACTGTACACCAACAAGGATGGTGATGGGCAGCAGCATCACCATATCCTGTCACAACAGACTGCGCTCGCGAACTCGCCCACAAAGTGTTGCGAGTATTGGCAAGCCGTTACGGAAAAAACTGAAATTACTAAACGGCACAAATAGTCGACACTTATCCCAAATTATATCTTTGTGCCGTTTGCAGTCGAAACACTTCGAGTAGAAGTGTAAAAAATCTAAAAGAATCTATCCCTTCTCATAGCCTCCATTGATGACAGGGTCTGGTGGATTTTTCACCCAGAGAATCGGGATTGCGATTCAACGGGGAAATGCTGTCAGTATTCTTGGCACCATTTCACGCTGATATGATTTAAGCCACTATTATCTGTAAATGTAATTAATTAGTTTTTTATTCTTGTATTATAAATATGTATAATATTGCAAAATTTTGAAATAAAAATAAATATGAAGATCTAATATATATTACTTATTATAATATTAAATGAAAAATAAGGTTCTGTCTTAAAAGCTGAACAATTTAGATGTTCAAAGAAGACTACAGAATACACAAAGAGAGAGACAAACTTCTTAGCATTCAATGGTTTCTCCGTGCGGGTGCCGGGTCCATTGTGTGGCCGGGGAAGAGAGGCACGAGTGAACCCCGCAGCTTGTGAGCCGGGTGCAGGGTTAAGGGGCCCCTTTACGTCTGACAACACTCCCCTTATTCACCCGTACCTCTCTCCCTGGCCAGCCAAATCCGGTATGAACCTTCGACCGCAGCTTTAGATGCACGTTCTAATAAAGAACTTACCGCAGTCCTAGATAATCCAAGGTCCTTTAGTAAATTGTAGAGAGACTTAGCTGGTATACCTCTCGCTCCTACTTCTACAGCATATAGATTTACTACATAACCGTAAACTATTACATTCAATGTAAAACACGAAAAATGAATATAAAATTATCAATTTTGTTCGACATTAAATAATTCCAAAGCCAAACTTTTCCAATGAGCGGTGGAATCCAGTGAATTTGGACGGTAAATTGGTTTTATTGAATCAAAAAACAGTCGATTGTCTATGAAAAGTTTTTTAATTTATCGACGATTTGAATAATTGATTTTCAAATGTTTTTATGGGAACTTTTTTTTTCGATAATTACGAAATTTCATTTTAGTTATTGATTTTTTTAATAAACAATAATTTCATTTCTTTAATTTTTTTTTTAATTTGATGTACAAATAAAATGACATGTAAATAAATATGTTTAACACACACACACAAGGTCGTCTGTTCCTAAGGTAGGCGACTTAATGCCTATATTTTAGGTAACAGCCGACTGATATACATTTTTTTTTTCAAATAAATATACTTACATATAAATAATACATATATAAATAAACATATATTACACCCAGACTCGGGGCGGGAATCGAACCCACAACCCTTGGAGCAGAAAACAGGGTCACTGCAAACTGCGCCAACGGGTCAGTCAAATAAATATTTGTATATAAAGGAATCACTACAATTTACAAGAGGGTGGGTAAATATAATATAATTATATATACGTTAACTGCGGCTGTTACATAAAACTACATCTGACACTTCAAGTTATGTACAGTGTCTTAGTTGAAGAGTCATTAACTAAACCAAAAGAGTCATTAACTAAGCCAACGGGGCAGTCAATATATTTCTTAGAAACTCCCCTCTCGAACCCACGGTTCCGCTAATTGTCGGTTCAATCCCCGCTTATGACAAATCAAATTAAAAAAATCTTTATTCAAGTAAGGTTTCAAAGTACTTTGGGTCGTCGTTTTATAAATTATATAATATTATTTAATTATCGTTAATGTTACCTGAATTAAACTGAATCAGCCTGTAAACGTCCCACTACTGGACAAAAACCTCTTCTCCATATAGGAGAAGGGTTGGAGCTTAATCTCCAACGCTGCTCTATTGCGGGTTGACGGATAATTTAACTACCATGAGTAACGATCGTCATCAGTTGTCTGTGTTATAACAACCGGTAATGACAGCTTTACGTGCTCTCCGAGGTACGGTGGGGAGACCCACAAGGACATACAACCAGACCGGAAATAAATTAAAAAAATCTGTCTCGAGCGGGGACTGATTAATGTTATAGTCGGGTCGCGGAGCAGGAAGAATTTCGTACATTGACCTTTTACTACCTGTCTCTGTCTCTCCCGCGTCCCTCCGTATATATATTGCGTCTATCCCTGGAAGACATATTTCATTATATCTTGCTGTATGACAATCACACAATTACGACGAATTTCATGACACCGTTTGTTAAAATTCATCAAACACCTTAGATTCCAGAGCGTACCAACATTCAGCAGGAGGTAAGGCAGGCCCTTCATCATCATCATTATTTCAGCCATTCGATGTCCACTGCTGAACGTATGCCTCCAACATCACATCTGATGGGCTTGAAAATACTCTCCACACTTGGTTGGCGGGTTTTCGAGCGCAGTATTTGCGGCGGGATATGATGACGCTACTGCTCATCACCATAATGCTTGGTGCTCAGCTCTTCGCATAATTTTGTCTTTAGTTTCCTTTTACGACACCTCGGCAAGATTGAAGTCGGGAATATTCTTATCTGCCAGTCATAGCACGGCATTTAGGACCTCTTTACTCTCACCTCAACTAATAAACTACAACTTTTGGTTTCACAGGTTGCGACTAGAAATATCTGACAGATAAAGTGGAACTTTATGATGAAATAACAAAAACATATTAAATAATAAATAAATAAATAATAAATAATAAAATTAATTTATTGCCACATATATACAAGTTAAAATAACACGTTAAGAAAACATACATTTAAAAAAAATTGACAAAATATAAAATATGAATAGGCAATAGGAAGTGGCTTAGCCTCAGCTGACACAGGACTAAAGTCCCATGCAGCGCTGTTTTTCAGCCACTCCCTTCTCCTTGTGATGCTAGGCGGGAATAAAGCGGTGTCCCCGGTTTCCGTACAACTTTGTACTTGTATCCAAAGTTGGATATTGAACAAAAAACGATATTAGAAACTTTCATATATTTAATATGTTATATTCGAGATAACAATCTTAAAGTTTATCTAATTCTAGAAAAAAATCTACGTCAATATACCGTATGGTAAACCAAAACCAAAAAACATAAAAAATTATATCCAGTAAAATCAACGTCAAAATATCCGAATATACCACATATTGCTTTTGTTTCTAATTAACTTAATCTGTATCTCACATGAGTTTCACAGTCTATTCAATAATTACTGTAAGTTAATTCCTTATAAATTGAAATATGCGTGTACGTTGTACATTATTAAAATTAAGTTGAAATTGAGGATCTACGTTATCCTTCCCATCCTTGAACCCGAGCTTGTAACATTTTATTTAATATGGCGTCATTAATATATTCATAACGCCAAACATTAAGTAATATTTTATAACAATTTTGTTGTAATAATATTACAGAATATAATAATATTATATAAATAATCTTATTAATAGTCCATTGCTGAACGTAGACCTCCCAATAATCTCTGGGAAGTTTGCCAATATTCGCTACGCTGATATGGTGACACTGCTGCCCATTACCATAAATTGTTAATTTATAAATTAATAAATAAATATGTTTAACACACACACTTTCGTCTATTCCTAAGGTACGCGAATTAATACCTGTGTTTTAGATAATAGTCGACTGATATATATTTCCCAAAACTCTGGAGCAGAAAGCAAGGTCTGCCAACTGCGCAACGGGATAGTCCAATTAAAAAAAAGTCGAAATTTTTAACCTGATAGCTCTGTTATACGCGCACAAAGACAAATATGTCAAACAATGGCTCTTTAAAAATATAAGTATCACATGAAGATATGTTTATAGGTTAAAGATCAACCATAAAATTTCTACAATTTCTACGGTCTTTAAAATTTCATTGAGGTTGTAATCTCAACCGAACCGACCAATCTCCTTCGTGAATTCTCCATTTTATGTGACATTGATGTAATTATCTGTGCTCTTTTGGCATTAGTGAAATTTAAAAACTAGATGTAATATTAAAACAATATTTTTGTTCAACTTTAATAGCAATATTATTTCCATGCATCATTCGTTTTTTAGTCCTTGCAATTACGTAGTATCTTTATTATTTTATACCACGAAGCAATTACAAAGAGGAGGTGCCATAAGAAACTTTATTCATATAATGTAGTGTCGCAACTGCGCGGGGGTGCGAGGGGCTTCAAATAGCGGCAAGCCATCTAGCGACCAGTAGCTAAAACAAGTAATTGACTAAATTGACAGACGTTATAATTGTTCTACTATATGTCACTAGGTGTCTGCCAGGGCCGTACTCAGAATTTTTTAGTTAAGCATATATGTAATCTGAAGTTGGATGGCACATACTGCTATATAATATTAAAAAAATAAAATAAATAAAATTATTAAAAAAAAACAAATAAAATAAATAAAATTATTTAAAAAAAACAGAAAGGACACCAAAATTGGTAAACCTTTTCCCAAGCCAGACGTAGTGTAAATAAAATGGAATAATGCTGCATAATATGATACATAACATGCTTTTATTTTCATAAACAACAGTTATAAATTGTAGATACTGATAGATTTCTTATTATAGCAAGAAAGAATATTTTTTATTAGATCAGATTATTCAAATTCAAATATTGAACGTCAAAACCAACTACTATAGGTTCGAACCTTAGCCCAGAATATAAAATTACATAATTAGAATTTTCACTACAACAATTCGACTGAAATTGCCTCGGAAGAACACCTTATCCGCTTGAGTGTCCGGACAATGATCTTTTAGTTTACCAACTGCACAAAACTGCCCAAGGCCTCTCACGTTTTGTTACGTTATTTCCCACCGGTGATAATGTAGTATACGTTAATCAACCTGTAGTTGACAGGTGCACTTTACGTACTAATGCCCGTGTCGAAAAAAAGTTGACATGGGCAATATAGCCATGGCGACCATTACATGACACGGGCGCTTGCAGTTATTGTGGTTAGCTTGTATACTCTTGTCAACTAGTAGTCGAGACGGGCAGTTGAAGGTTATTCGCTGAGTGAATGAGCTATCTTCAATAATTATTTTGTAATAACCTTCACCACATACGCTCATTGACAATTTCTTTAAACTTTGTTAATTGAAAGCTTTTGAACAGTATCTGGGATCGTATTGTAGAGATACATTTCAATTCTAAGTACGGCCCTGGCTAGACCAGTAGTTTTGCTACTTGCCGATAGAGGCGTGGTAATCAACGAACTTTCTAGACAAAATAAATAATATATTTAATTTAAATATTACTTACGAGTAGAAAGATATGTTTATTCCATTTGATTTTGATTTATGCGTGTAACTTCTACACGATACAACACAGCACTTCATATTCACAACGTGTGCGGGTCGAGAATATTTTTTAAATATATAAAAAGGAGTTAGTCACGAGAGCGACTTAATTGTCCGGCAACGACAGCTGTACTGACGAAAGCGACAACTAGTGGTAAGTAGATCTACTACGGTTTGATGTGTGGACTACATTGGTGGACGCTAGACTACATTGATTACAACACCTCCTCTTTGTAATTGCTTCGTGTTTTATACCTTCCCTACAATTTATCTCGGAAATCTCGTTGTAGTTTATCTTTGCCGGTATTATAAAAGACTTGTTTAAAAAACATTCTTAGTGAACAGAGATGTTACGTGTTTTGAGGTCACAATCTTTAGTATAATTCTAATTTTAATGAAAGGAAAACAGTTTTAATTATAAGTTTAATTAACATGATGCAGATTTATGGAAAATCCAAAAATTATGAGAGGGAGAAAAGTCAAACAAATTGTCAATTTCCTACAAATATTGTCTGTGCAAAAATAAAGCTACAGCACAAATCTAGTACGAATGAGATTATTATATTGCATTCCCATTAAAAATTTGTGTTAAAATCAGTCAGATGATCGATCAACAATACCAAAACAACAATTATAACCAATGTGACCAACATAGCCCGTAGAATCAACAAAGTGGCAGTGGACTGGTCACGTGTGTTGCAGGACCAATGACCACTGAAGACATCTCCTGGAGTGGAGACCACGTATTAGCAAACGCAATTTGGGGCGTCCTTCAGCTCGCTGGACCGACGATCAGTGCAAGGTCACCAGTGGAGGTTGGATGAAAATCACGAACAATCGAGATATTTGGCATGAGCTTGGGGAGGCACGACGACCGTTCTGGTGTAGTGGTGGAAGTAGTCGCGTCAACGCGCCGGCGGTCACGGGTTCGATTCCCGCTCGGGGCAGATATTTGTATTTTTACAAATATTTGTTTCCAGTCTGGGTGTATGTCCTTGGGGGTTTCCCCACCGTGCCTCTGAGAGCACGTAAAGCCATAGGTCCGTGTTGTTATCATAGACACATAATAACGATCGTTACTTATGGTAGGTGAGCCAACTCGCAATTATTTGCCAAGCCGCAGTGGAGCAGCGTGGTGGATTAAGCTCCAACCCTTCTGCAACATGGAGAAGAGGCCTTTGCCCATCAGTGGGTTGTTTACAGATTGGTTCAGTATGGGAAGGCATATATTCAGCAGTGGACTGCGATAGGCTGAAGCGAGTTAATGAGCAAGCTAGGAAATCTATTATTAGCCATTTTCATAAAATATTAATCCCTAATATTATAAATGTGAAATGTAAGTTTGTTACGATTTCACGCGAAAACTACTTAACCGATCATCATGAAACTTTGTACACATATTCTTGGAGGTATTAGAAGTAACATAGGATACTTTTTTTTTGTCACGATAACCGACATCCACGCGGGCGAAACCGCGGGCAGTAGCTAATAAATAATAAAACTAATATACAAAATAATTCATAACTTGTTTTATTACATACTGTCTTGCTTGAAGTCTGACATACTCAATGAGTGTGTTTTTGAAGTATTACCTGGTTCTATTTTAATAATTCCAGAGTAATTTTGATATCATTACCTCCTCATTACATTGGAATTATATAGGCATTATAGTCTCATTATTTCGTCATTTATGTCGATCTCATAGCATAATGTGGCATTAAAGTGTTATTATTGCGTCAGTGAATTAGTTATATTACTAAATTTTTCTAAAAAAAAGTTATTGATTTGTTAATTATTGGTCTGCTATGTCATGTCCATCTAGAATGTTGATAAGAATGCTAAAAGCATTACCTCGTTGATTCGTAAGTTCGTTTCTCTGCACAAAACTGCAGAAATTTTCGTTTGACTATTTATACATCGGAAAGTTTGTTAAATAAATCAGCGCTACTATGCGAATAATCAATTTTTCGATTGTTAATTTAAGAGACGGCTCAATTGAAACTTTTTGACATAGTGGTCATAGCAGCCTGCTGCATTTAAGATTGTGTTTTTGGACTCCGAATATAGGATTTCGCACTACTGGTTTTTTTTTTAAATTGTGGCGTTCATTATTTTCAAGCTTTATATATTTATTTCGAAATTTTATAATATTATACATATTTATAATGCAAAACTTAAACTAATTGTTTACAGACAGTTTTGGTATAAATCATGTCCGCGTGGAATAGTGCTAAGAATACTGGCAGCATTTCCCCGTTGAATCGCAATACCGATTCTCTGGGCATAAAAAAAAATTGTTTCAGACTTGTTTTAAGTAGCAATTGTTGGGAAAAGACTGATCGCCTGATGACGTCTCCCCGCCCCGTACATATAAAAACGGCTCGCTCAACGCTGCCGGCCCTCTTTCGTCGGTGTGCGCTCTCATAGAACGGTTGTCTTTGTTATAGCGTTACTCTGTCTAATTTTTGTATTGTTGTAATTATCGTTAGTTTTATTTTTATTTTAAAAGTTAAAAGGTTTATAAATTCAGAAGTGGGATCGGACGACGTATTGCCAGTCCGCTGGAGACATTGTCTGATCCCTATTTGTCTAAATTATCGAAAATGCCATCCGCGGGTAGAAAATAAAAACGCGACAGGGAGTGCACACCGCCGCCGCCCAATATTGGGCAGCAACTCGGAGCTATTTTGGACCGATTAGGTGCATTGGAGGCTATGCGCCACCGGCTGCGCCGGGTCGGCGCCTTGGCAGCTCGCAGGCGTCGGTCGCTAGCGAGGTCGGCGTTACCACGCCGCTCAGCGAGCTCGCACCCGGTCTCCGTCACGACAGCTCCGGTCGCTGCGCCTGTCCTCACTGCGCTTGCTGCTTTAACCGACGTCGTGGAACGGCTGGTGGATGCTATTACCGCTCTTAATCCGGTGAGACCAAGCCATTATTTTTTCTCTGATTTTGATCCCTCAATTCACGATGTTCATTATCGGTGGGACACTGTTTAAAGGGCGAATCTTGCACTTGGCTTAGATAAAAATATAAGATGTTATGAGTGTAATCAGTTCAGTCGTAAAGTGTAAATTGTTTTAAAAAAGACGAAAACCGTTACTGGAAATAATGTTGATAACCGCACCCCAACGTCTTCTCAAGTTGACAAGTAAAATTTTTGTAGGAAGGTTGGGCATTTAGAAAGTGTTTTTATTAAAAGAGCGAGTAGATTCGAGAAAAAAAAGCGGTGTTCGTTTTTGTCGCGAAAATGAGGGTATATCTAAAAATCGTGACGTTGTTACCACGGTTATATTGGGGATTGCCTGTTGATGTGTTTATTGATAGTGGCTCTTGTGTTTCACTATTATCCTCATGTTTATTAAAACATTTTGCTTGTCGAGTAAAAACGACGTACGAATTATTACGAGGCCTAGGGTGTAAGAAAATCGAGGCGAAATCTTTAGTTACGTTACCGGTCGAATTGATTAGTGTACATAGATGACGTACTCCTACTGACTGACACAATTGAAGATAACCTTATATTACTCGATTCCGTATTAAAGACGTTGTCTGAAGCGGGTTTCTCAATAAATTTAAAAAAGTGTACTTCTTTCACCAATGAAATATCTAGGTAGAATTATTAGCCAGGGTCAGGTTAGACCGAGCGATCATAAAATAGGGAACAGTATAAAACCTTCCGTGTTTATTTAGTGGGTATCGGGTTGACCTGTTAGAGACCGATGTAAATCCTGGTGTGTGCACATGTGTTATGGGTATTCGGTTGCGCAGGAAGAGACCTGTGTAAATCCTATTTCGGTTTAGAGGTATCTGGGTTGCCCTAGACGTGTCGTGTCAGTCTCTGAGTTAATTCTCATTGAGCATCGATGTTATTTCTAGGAAGAGACCTGTGTAAATCCTATTTCGGTTTAGAGGTATCTGGGTTGCCCTAGACGTGTCGTGTCAGTCTCTGAGTTAATTCTCATTGAGCATCGATGTTATTTCTAGCAAGAGACCTGTGTAAATCCTATTTCGGTTTAGAGGTATCTGGGTTGCCCTAGACGTGTCGTGTCAGTCTCTGAGTTAATTCTCATTGAGCATCGATGTTATTTCTAGGAAGAGACCTGTGTAAATCCTATTTCGGTTTAGAGGTATCTGGGTTGCCCTAGACGTGTCGTGTCAGTCTCTGAGTTAATTCTCATTGAGCATCGATGTTATTTCTAGGAAGAGACCTGTGTAAATCCTATTTCGGTTTAGAGGTATCTGGGTTGCCCTAGACGTGTCGTGTCAGTCTCTGAGTTAATTCTCATTGAGCATCGATGTTATTTCTAGGTAGAGACCTGTGTAAATCCTTCGAAAAGCTTAGTTCAATTGTGGCCGTAACGTTTTTTATAATCCACACACATGCCTAAATCGATGGTAACTACAATGCGTTTCGTATTTAAATATAACGACTCAGATGGTTAAGTGAACGTTAACTCTTTGCTTATGTTATGCTTCGCTTGCTTTAGGCTGCGATGAAATAGATGGTGTTCGTCACGATGGTGCGGTCGACGGTCAATATAGCGTAAAGGCGACACTTCAGCACCAGCATTCACTCCGTATCCAGATGATGCGACGCCGCCAGCTCACAATGAAGGTGACAACATCACCGGGACCGCCGCCGCCGTTCCCGCTGTGGCTAGCTCACGCATGGGCTGCGAGGACACAGCCACGTCAGGAGAGGCCGTGTTGGGAAAAGACTGATCGCCTGATGACGTCTCCCCGCCCCGTACATATAAAAACGGCTCGCTCAACGCTGCCGGCCCTCTTTCGTCGGTGTGCGCTCTCATAGAACGGTTGTCTTTGTTATAGCGTTACTCTGTCTAATTTTTGTATTGTTGTAATTATCGTTAGTTTTATTTTTATTTTAAAAGTTAAAAGGTTTATAAATCAATATTATTAAAATCGTTTCAGTATATATCTTTCAAAATAAACTGATGTTTCACTTATCAAATTATTATCCCAACTCCCAACAACAATCAAGTCACGTATAAAGAACTTCTTAGATAAACATCCTCAAACAAGGAAACTTTTTAGATATTTCATATACTAGCTATACCCGCTGTACTGCTTCGTTCTCGATTGTCATTCATTAGACCTATATGAAAATATGAGTGTGTGTAACCCAAGGAATTTATATACAAACTCAGAGGTATTGCATCTCTTTCTACCACGGATTCAAGGCAACTCGTAAGAAAGACACAAAATACCAGTAGTCAAGGAAAGGCTCGAAACGATTTTTTCACTTTATATATTGGAACAAGTATGCTTAATTAAAAAAATCAAAAAACCCGACTGCGTAAAATACTCTTATTATAAACTAAAAAGAATAAAACAATCTACTAGCTTTCATTTGATACCCATATTGCTACAGTAAGATAAAAAAAATTCAACTCCCCCCCTTCATTCCGCCATTTGCGGGCACCATTTTGAAAATTTATATAGCCTATGTCACTACTATAATTTAGACAAATCCAACGACACCTCATATGTCAAAAACCGTCCAGCCGTTTGGGCTGTAGGGCGTGCCAAAGAAATGGACATACATACATACCTACATACATACATACATACATACATACATACATACATACATACATACATACATACACTCGAAAAACATAACCCTCCTTCTGTCGCAGTCGGGTAAATATATGTCAACCTTATGTCAGTTATTTCAAGGTGCATATTTGAATACACAATTTTATCAACTGAGTGTTCCAGTTATGATATAAATTCCTTGGTGTAACCTTTACACGCGGTTGAAGTAAAACTTCTTTGACATTATGACAGATGACGTTTAAGTTAAAAATAAATAAGTCATGTTAGAATTTAAAAAAGTATATATTATTGATACTATAGTAACAGTAATATATACACTTATTTATATCGAGTACTATACATAATAAATACATTAATTTAATTATGTAATCGCGGTAACGCGTTTCCGTTGCATTGTTGTCATCCAAGGCATTCTGTTACCCCTTAGTCGCGCCTAAAGAAGTTTTACTTCAAAAGTATATACGCCATCTCAAGATGAGCCATATGTTCAAAAGTTTCAGTACATTTAAAGTTTCAAGTTACTTTCAAACTAACAAACCAAAAACCCTGAAATATTTACAGTAAAATCCTAAAAGTATATACTTGCGCGATCGCGAGAAATCGCTGTGGTGTCGAATTTCAATACTAACTAAGGCTTAGCTAGTATTAAAATTCGACAGTAAAGCGATTTCTCGCGATCGTGCAAGTTACGTAATAGTCCCACGGGAATCGAATCCGCGACCGTTTATTGAGGCGTCTACATGCACCACTACACCAGAACGGTTGTCAGGTAAACACAGGTCAGGTAGCACGTTGTTTTTACCCTATAATCTTTGTCAGTTAATTTTTTTTCTAAGACAAACAAAAATAAAATTAAAATTAATCTAATTGACTCTAACATTACACGTCCAAACAGACAGACAGTTTAGCATTATTATATAAATTGACGACTATTATATAGATTGACGACCCTTCTGGTGCAGTGGTGCGAGTAGTCGCCTCAAACCACACGCCGGCGGTCGCGGGTTCGATTCCCTTTCGGCACAGATATTTGTATTTGTACAAATATTTATTTTCGGTCTGCGTGTATGAGCTACACAAAGTTAGCAACAAGCTTTATTAATAAATATTTTTAATAAATAGTAGTTCTATTTAAAAAAAAAACCTAACAACCTAAAGAAAAGACCTAACAACTTATTATTGACAGGTTGTTGGTTTTTTTTTTTACTAATAGAAATTTATTAAAAATATTTATTTTAAAAAAATAGGCGACCTAACAAAAATTTTGGTGGAGCTATACAGACCTAACGTAGACCTATCGATTGAGGTCATTTTGATTTCAAAAATCTTTCGATGGGGTGCTAAATTTGTGTAGCTCGTGTATGTCCTTGTGGGTCTCCCCACCATGCCTCGGAGAGCACGTAAAGCCATCGGTCCCGGTTATTATCATAGACACCTGATAACGATCGTTACTCATGGTAGGAAAATTATCCGCCAACCCGCAGTGGAGCAACGTGGTGGATTAAGCTCTAACCGTTCTTCTATATGGAGAAGAAGCCTTCGCTCAGCAGTAAAATACAATATATATATACAAATACAGTACATATAAATTGACTGGACCGTTGGCGCAGTTGAAAGTGACGCTGCTTTCTGCTCCATGATTGTAGTTGCGATTCCCGCCTCGAGTCCACCCAGTACAGAGTACACTCGATATAGTATATTTATTTATATATGTATTATTTGTATGTATATATATTTAAAAAAATGTATATCAGTCAGCTGCTACCTAGAACACGGGCATTTAGTTGTCTACAATAGGAACATATGACCGTGTGTGTATGTTAAGGATGAAAAAAAATGTTTATAATAAGGGGCCGTCCATAAATTACGTAAGACGTTTAGGCTGGGGAGGGGGGGTGAAATCTCACAGAATTTCACGTGGGGGGGAGGGTGTTTTCGGCAAATATCACGTAATTTTTTTCCCCTCATTAAAAATGTGAAATAGTTTTCATGTAACTACCGGTGATGATTGGTGACTTTTTTTTAAAGGAATATGTATAGCCTGGACGTGGAGACATCGGTACGGGAGGGGCCGCGTTGAGATTTTTATTCTTCGTGTGCACATCTTGCACACTTTCTTCTTACTAATATGCATTTTCAAAAATCTCACGCGAGATTAGGATAAAGAGAGAGGGTAGAGCAAGTGAGAAGTAGAGTGGTCAAACAATCGCCAAAATTGTCTCACGTAATTTATGGACGGCCCCTAACTATTAATCGAATAAATCTATATTATTTTATTTCAGTAAAATTCTTATCAATATCAAGGTCGGTAAACAATGTTTTAATCTCACTTTTGTAATGTTATAAGCGTTGCAAATTTAAAAGTTTTTTTAAACATTTTAGTTACGATCGAACTGAAATTGTTCCGACATCTTGTGGAACATTGTTTTTTTTAGTTTTAACAATGTCGGGCTTTACGCTTCGCTACTGATTTCGGTATGTAATTACAATTACATCTATTATTCTCGTATATATTTTTATTTTTAGTACATTTAATCAGGGTCGTCTTTGTATTCAAAAATCTCAGAGGCCCTCGAGGCCGAGGCCTAGAGCCCCGCGCTTCTAGGGGCCCCATCAAGTTTGATATATTTTTTTAAATAATTTATTTGGAGCAAAAAAAAAAACGAAAATTGTTATTTTTAAGGCGATGATTCATTTTTTTAAATAATTTAGACTGTATTTATCGACCGATAAAACTCAATAATCTCCCAAATTCTCTTTCAATAATTTTGTTTTTCCAACTCACTGGGCGTTGGGTTGGTAGTTTCGGGGATTGCGATTTGATTTTAATATTAAGGGCCCTAAAGTGATCCGGGCCTTTTTTTTTGACGCTGTGAAAATGCGTTTATGCATCCCGCCACCCGAAGGCAACGGTTATCTGGGACTCGCTGACTGCGAAGTCAGAATACCCACTAAAACACAGCGGTGCCCTCATCGTCGTACTAGGACGCCAAGGGATCGCTGGCGCATGTCACCGTGACAAAGTGATCCGGGCCTAGGGCCCCGTGATCTCTAAAGACGACCCTGCATTTAATATTAGTTATAATGTATTATAAATCTAATTACCTCGTTTTAAATATTTATTTATGTTCATTTTGAAGAATTTTTCAGATAATTTTAAAATTTGCCGTTTTAGTGTAGCGGTGCGAGTAGTCGTCTTATTTCCACCCGGGGCGGATGTTTGTGTACAAATATAATTATGTTTCTGATCTGGGGGTATGTTCTTGTGGGTCTCCTCATTCTGTCTCGGAGAGCACGTAAAGCCGGTCCAGGTTGTCATCATGGACACCTGACATCTATCGTAACTAATTGTTTTAAATCTGCTTATTAATTAATTTGATCTGCTTTAATCTGCTTACCAGGCTTGGGTTCAAGTCCGCGATGCCAAAGCTGGAGTGCGGGGGGTTCGCACGAGGAAGAAAGCTTTTAATTCAGCCGCCAAGTCCTACAAGCGAACACTACAAAGGGCTAGATCCGACCATGTCCGCCGTATAGGCGCTAAGCTTGCCTCCTACCCCCCTGGTAGTAGACAATTCTGGTCTCTGTCGAAAGCAATAGAGTCCAATTTCTGCCGCGCTACATTGCCTCCTCTGCAGAAACCTGATGGTACGCTGGCTCACTCAGCAGTAGAAAAGGCAAACTTGCTTGCATCTCTCTTTACAAGCAATTCGCGTCTTGACGCTGGCTCTACACAACCACCATCCCTGCCTCGATGTGATTCTTCTATGCGAGAGATCACGATCCACAACAAAGAGGTCCGTAGAGTTTTGCTGAACCTTGACGCGAACAAAGCTAGTGGACCTGACGGTATACCTGCGAGGGTCCTAAAGGCCTGTGCACCTGAGTTGTCTCCTGTTCTTACGCGCCTGTACCGCCTCTCTCTCCAAACTAGAACGGTGCCAAAATCTTGGAAACTGGCTAATGTGCAACCAGTGCCCAAAAAGGGTAGCCGAGTCGATCCCTGTAACTACAGACCAATCGCCATCACCTCCATGCTATGCAAAGTCATGGAAAAGGTACTTAACAGCAAGTTGCTGAACTACCTAGAAGACAATGCACTCCTCAGTGACCGCCAATACGGCTTTCGTCAGAAGCGGTCTACTGGTGATCTTCTGGTGTATGTCACTCACTGTTGGGGTGAAGCCATTGAGAAACGTGGTGAGGCGCTTGCTGTATCACTAGACATCTGGAAGGCCTTTGACAGGGTTTGGCATGCAAGTCTCCTTAGTAAGCTTCCTGCTTACGGCATCCCTGCTGCCTTTTGTAGCTGGATCTCAGACTTTTTGAGAGAACGGTCAATCAGAGTGGTCGTCGATGGCTGCTCCTCTGACCTGATGTATATAAACGCCGGTGTCCCTCAAGGTTCCGTTCTCTCTGCAACCCTTTTCCTGCTCCACATCAACGACATGCTACAACCTGGCATTGTTGGATACGCAGATGACAGCACGGTTATAGAGAGATACCTGTCCAGCGCAAAAGACGACAGGGACGTAATACGTTCCCAGAGAGAGGCCATGGTAGAGCGAACGAACTCAATACTAGGTCACGTATCCCAATGGGGTGATTGCAACCTGGTCACGTTCAACGCCGCCAAAACGCAGGCTTGTTTGTTCTCCGCTAAACGGAGTCCTTTTAACTTGACTCCTACTTTCCGAGGTACACCTGTCCCTATGTCCGACACCCTCCACCTCCTTGGCATAGAGTTGAGTTCTAACCTCAACTTTGGCAATTACATTGAGTCCAAAGCGCAAACTGCGGCCAAAAAGCTTGGCATCTTAAACAAGGTTAAGCGATATTTCACGCCGGGACAGCTTCTAACACTGTATAAAGCTCAAGTCCGACCGTGCATGGAATATTGCAGTCACTTGTGGGATGGCTCAGCTAAATATCAACTCGCCACACTGGACTCAGTGGAACGCAGAGCCAAGCGGCTAATCGGTGACGCCAGTTTGTTAGAGTCTCTTCCCACTCTAGCTCACCGAAGAAAAGTTGCCAGACTAACGGTCTTCTACAGATTGTACTTTGGGGAGTGTGCCCTGGAGCTGCACGAGCTCATACCCCCATCTCCCTTCTTCCATCGGACTTACAGACGTACCGCGGGCCTTCATCCCTACCTGGTCGATATACCCTTTATACGTACAAAGCGTTTCGAATCATCTTTTTTAATACGCACGGCCAAGGAGTGGAATTCCCTACCGGCGTCCGTATTTCCAAGTACATACAACCCGACTGTATTTAAAGCGCGAGTGAATAGGCATTTTCTGGGCGAGCTCGCTCCATCTTCGACCTCGTCTCTGCTCTCGAGCTAGACTTAGGTCAAGAGTAAGCCCATAATATAATAAAAAAAAAAAAAAAAAAAAAAAGTGGTACTCCAGTTACTCTTACTGTCGTCTGCTATTTTTAAATAAAGCCCTACGACCCAGGTCCGGCGTAAGGCGTAAATGGCGAGTGTGCAAGACTTATAATACGGATCTTCATGGAAAATATTATCGACTTTTATTATCCAATATTATCCTGTGTCTTACTAATGTCTGTGTCTTAAAAATTATGCCCCTTTTGTATGCCCTCCCAAAAAGCTCGAGTGTGCGGCTGCATACTTCGCACATCCCTTAGGCCGGCCCTGCTGTGACCATCAGTGTGACGTATCGGAGGTCCGGAAATATACAGCACTAAAGGCCGCGTAAATCAAGACCTCCTTGTTCCCGCCAGATCAGCAGCCGATAACCTACACCGTTGACAATAATTATGACTAATTATTAAATATTATAGGAACCACATTTTTCTATAGGGTATCCGAAAGCCCTAAAATTTCCTTTATTCATTTAGGATTGAAAAGAAATTTCGAATCGTCATTTTACAGAGTAATCTTATAATTAAATCAATTATATTTAATTAAAATTTACCGTCAATTCGAAATGTAGATTCTGCTTAGAAGAATTGGGAAGAAACTGACCAGTTACTCTTTTAAGCGTCTTCAGTACATTAGTAAATTAGAAATTTACTTAGAAAGACAGCGTCACTAAACACACACATAGACACAGTTTCGTCATTTATATAATCTTATAACGAATAATACGCTCTGTCTGTTAAAAACTTTTTAAAAAATACTGGAACAAACTGTAAATGTCTTAATGGAGCAACGGGCAGTTTATTTTCAAATAGTATAGCTTAAATAAAATTAAAATAAATAAATAAATATTGGAAAGAAGTTCCTTATGGGACGACTTGGTACCCTAACCGGCAAAAAACGTCCGGCACAAAAATGTTTTAAGATTATTTCGTCTAAAAACCTCTTAAATAGAATTCTACCAAAGAAATATTCGAAACTAAAAATCAATATTCACTTCAACATTGTAATTATTTAAAAACCAATTAACAATTATTTAATTTACCAATTATTTTTTTATTTCCATAAAACAAGTTACTAAGTACACTTTACACAATTCGAAATTTACACATGTTGTTTTCACAATTTAGCTTAAATTATAAAGGGAATCCACACTAAGTAAGCCCTTATGGGAAATTTGTATTATGGGTTCCGTATTTGGGTCTTAATTAATTTCCGAGATCGGATCTTAATTTTCTACGCTGCTCCTCTATCGTCGGATAAATTCCCCACGAGGAGTAACGATCGTCGTCAGTTGCTTATAATAATAAGGACTAGGCTTTACGTGCTCTCCGAGGTGCAGTATAGAGCAGGGATGGCGAACCAACGCGTGCCATTGTTGGCACGCGACACAATATCTTGGGCACGTCACCGATCACGAAATTCATAATACACTAAAAAAGGGGGACATACAATTGGGGCATAATTTCAGCCGATAATTATCGAGTAATATCGATACGTAGAAGCGATGGCCTTTTTTTAGAAATACGCATAGGCTGGAGGTGTAGATATAGAATAGGTACGGGGATGACCTATTTTTTTTTTCGTGTGCACTTCCGACAAAGGATAAAGACTTTTGAGTTGATTGACATAATTTATTATTTTTATTCTTTTCCCAATAATTATAAAGTCGAAATTGTTTGATAGCACGCCTATGATCTAAAAAAAAACTCACTACTACACATACAAATAATTATTCAATGATCAAATCAGTGGAGTCTGATATTCACATATTCATACATTGAATAGTCATATGTTTAGACCATAGAGTTATTATAGATAGAGTATGTAAGCGGAAACATCCAACGGTTAGAAAGAAAGAGAAGATCGCGGTTACCTCCATTTTTATATCTCTACTGACGCATGGGCAGTAAAGGCTGTTTGTTATTAACGAATAATAAAATAAAATCAACTTAAATAACTTATAAAGTTGTTTGAAGTAATGAAATGTATATAACGATAGATAGGTACCGGGATCGTCTCTCTCTTTCTAACCGAGGGAGAGCTGGAGGCCTGGCTCTATCTATAATACCTCTATGGCTTAGATAAAATAGTACGTTAACGTATGAAGGTTCGCCATCTCTGGTATAGACTCTCAAAAGAATAACCGAAACTTTGCACACAATTCTATGACTATAAACATTAGCGAAAGGAAATCGTATGGAAATCGAATTTTCACACCACAAATAGATGTGATTTAATATGGCCTGGAGTGTTGTACAATTTATGTATATATTGTTTATTTACCTACCTATAGTTTATCTAACTAGAACCCCATTGCTACTTAGGGCCAGTTTCACCACTTGCTACTAAGTTCCGGATAACCGAACTGGCACTTATTTTGACAGATAACCCATACAATTACCTGTTAAAAAAATGCCAGTTACGTTAGCCGGAACTTAATAGCAAGTGGTGAAACTGGATCTTAGACTAATAAAACACAAATCAGTTGAATTTTCATTAATTAGTTAGTAAAGCTGTATTTATTACTTATCAGTGAATACACATATACAAATATTTAATAATCAAATCGGTGAACTCTGATATTGATAAAAAGTGACAAGTCACTTAAAATTAGTGATATTCCACTAATTCATGTTTAGAGAGTAGATTATGATTAATACATAATGAACTACAATATAAACATTAAAGGCACTGAAGAAACATACGACTATTAACAATATTCTAATCGTATTAAATACTTCTTCTTCTTCAAGTGCCTCTCCGACTAGCGAAGGTTAGCAGTCAGCTTCGAATACTTCATCTTGTTCTTCGCGAGACGAAATGAATAAATACTAGGTTTAATAAAAGGTTTTGATAATACAGTGCAACCTCGATATAACGAAACTGAAGGGAATTAGGAAATATTCGTTATACCAAGTAATTCGCTATAATGAGGTTTGTTATATAGAGATAGACTGGATGCGATTCGTTTTAACGAGGTAAGAACTTGGAATTAAGTGGAAATAATTAATAGGATACGTTATATCAAGGTTTTAAGTTGAAAAAATTCGTTAAATAGATGTAAAAATACCTTCTACCTATATTCTGCAATGATTGAAAAATCGTTATAAAGAGGTTTTCGATAAATGTTATTCGTAATGTAGAGGTATATTTTGTATTATCTCTTACGGGCAGTTCTAGGGGATTTCGAAAAATTCGTTTAATCGAGGAATTCGTTATATTGAGGCTCGTTTTATCAAGGTTGTACTGTATTTGGTCCCATTTGATTCAATATTCTCAGAGTACCTTAATAATTCAAGAACCAAGATTGGCCACTTGTCATTGAATGGATCCCATTAGTTATTATTGTCCAAAAGCGTGTTGAATAACGCGAACGAACACGGTATTTGTGCCTTCGTTCGGGCAACAGAGCGACAACATGGAACCGCAAACAATTCATTTCTCCGTGGGTGAAATTAATAATTTTTGAATTAAATATTATTTCCAGACCGCGCTAAATGTAGCAGCACGAAAAACTATCACCGACATGAAAAAGCCTAATCATTTAATGCTCATATGTAAGTAAAATTATTTATCCAATGATAATATTAATCTCGTGGAAAGTTCTAGATAAATCTACACTTATAATTAAACTGTATCAGGTCTAATTTTGTACATTGAGGGTATTTTGAAGACGATTTTCAGAGGGTATTCTATAAATAAGAAGAAACGAGTCTTAGACGTGGTCTCTGACTATGGGCCTTTTAAACAAGCTTCAAATCGCACAGCGTGTAATAGAGAGGGCTATGATTGGTGTTTCTTTGCGAGATCGAATCAGAAATGATGAGATCCGTAGACGAACGAAGGTTGCTGACACAGTCCAACGGATTTGCAAGCTGAAGTGGCAGTGGGCAGGGCACATAGTTCGTAGAACTGACGGCCTATGGAGCAGAAAGGTTCTCGAGTGGAAACCACGTATCGGCAAGTGCAACGGCGGACGGCCGTCCGCGAGGAGGACAGACGACTTGAGGAAAGTCGCCGGAAGCCGGCTGCTTTGAACTGGTTGCTCTAGAGGTCGATGGGGGAGGTCTAATTTCAGGAGTAGGCAATGGCTGATATGATAATGACGACGATTCTATAAAGAACACTGAAGCTAAAAGTATATATATTTTTTATTTTTGTCTCTGACAGACAATTTGATCTAACGGAACGTACCCATACTACATGACTAATTTTTTAAAATTTCCAGCCATTCATTTATTTTCGTTCAAATCATTCTGACATAAAATACAGAGTATAATATAAATACAGGCTATTTAACTGTATATTAAAACTAGTGTTATACCTTGTACAATTTAGCTTGATCTTTTTGACAGATGTAATTTTTTTTGATTGACATAACTTTGCAATGACGAACATATTATTTTCTTAATTTAATGATTTTAAAAATTATAAAAACATTTAATAAATATCGATTACAAAAAATCATTATTAAAGATCATTTTTAAGTTATTGTTACGAACGGGGGTCCTTTTGATTGGGGTTTCTTTGGCTAGTGGATGGGATCTCTTTAGCTGGTATTACTCTTTTTAGAAAAATAAGATTAAAAAAATTGAATTCTAATTTGAACTACGCGTTCCATTGTTCCATCGACTGGCCATATAAGCCGAACGTCGGGAACACTCGGGGTCAGTAGTGTGGAGTAAAGTCAAGAGGAAAGAAGAGGTTAAAGGAAGAAGTTAAGAGGAAGCAAGACTACCTGCCCGTAACATTATTATTGTTGAATTTAAGTTTTTGTTTTGAACTTTTGTTAAACATGCCTAAAAGGGCGAAAAAAACTGTACTCAACAGTGAAATGCGTGAGTTTGTAATTCGCTTACGCGATTGTTTTGAGCGTGAGTCACAAAATGGGAGACCATTATTGCCATTGTCTCAAGTGCGGCAACGTGTAGCTGACGCTTTGCTGATTGCATTAGCTACTGTGACACGAATCTCTACGGAAAAATATGGTAAAGAAGGTAACGAGGAGAATAAACTGTCGTCTCCTAATAAAAAACGTAGGCGTATCCAACCTATCGTCAATCTTGACGATTTTCAATGTGCGGCCATACGGAACCACATTTATGGTTATTATTCAAGAAAAGAATTGCCCACACTTGACAAGTTGCTGGTGACACTAAGAGAAGTTCATTTATATGACGGCGGTCGAACCTCGCTGTCAAAACTACTGCGTAGAATTGGATTTCATTACCGAAAATCCAACAACCGCAGGATTCTTATGGAAAGGAATGACATTGCCCTCAAACGAGTTGATTTCTTAAGAAAAGTCAAAAATATTATATATTATATTATTATATTATTTGGTGATTATTATCTTGGCTGTGCTCCTCTTCCTCAATAAAAACTGTTTTAAAGATAAAACTATTTTATTTTTCAACCTTAATTAATACATACAGGATTATTTTTGGACCTCCCGTCAAATTTAAATAGGTGGTTCAGAACATGAAACTAAACAACTTTTCCAAAGAAACATGGGACGAAAAGTGAAAAAAAATTCGACCCTCCCATAGAAAACTGCTCGATCACGTGGTCGATTTCGTATGGAGGGTCTCATTTTGAGGTCCAAAAATAACCCTGTAATATTAATGTAACTTAATATAGTACTTATTATGAATATTGACCCACCGTCGCTTATCTACCCAATGTTTTATATGTCTAGTGCAATAAAGAATTTCACAAATAATACACCACATACATATATTATATATTACATATACATATATTTAAAAAACGTTATTTTTTGGACTACCAGATATTTTCTGTTTCCCATCACTAGCCCGTCTGTAAAAAATCAAGCTAACTACGAAAATTTTAAAACTTTTTATTGCTTTAAAGTAAAATTTAAATAGGAACACTGAAAATAATAGACGCTTGTACAATGTTACAACGGTCGAAACAAAAATCCGACCCACCGACGTAACATTGTACAAGCGTCTATTATTTTCAGTGTTCTTATTTAAATTTTACTTTTGAAGCAATAAAAAGTCCTAAAATTTTCGGATAACGCTTGAATCTTTAGGGACTTTGGTGTTATATGTATTTTTTTAATATTTTTACGATTTTTAAAATAATTTAAAATTTGAAAATAATATGTTTGTCATTGCAAAGTTATGTCGAACAGAAAATTTACATGTGTCAAAAAGATCAAGCTAAATTGTACAGGGTAAATGAGATTATTATTATACCTTCTTTTTTAAATAAATAAATTTAATCTTTCACGTGCAACTATTCCCAGTAGGATAAATCCTGTGATGAGGGTCTGGGAACGCAACACAATTACAAACGCTTCCGACCACGACTAACATCTTTATGGCCTGTAAAAAATATGTGTCAAGACCGTCGTCAGTAATTCTATAAGGTTTATTCAGACAGCCTATGTTTAGGATAATTATCCCAAACCCTATTTATAATGTCACATACCTACTCCTAAAATTATTATATTTAAAACAAAAATTGCGTACGTAACCTTTACATGCGGTTGAAGTAATATATCTTAGACTTGTGACAGATGACAAGTTCGCCTCGCCCGAGGACACTTTTCGTAGCGCTCTCGTCACGAATTCAACAGCTTACTCCTCAAGTCAAGCGTGCGTAAAGAAGTTTTCATTTGTATTCATTTCAAAATTGTCAGTGTCCCAAATAGTAAATAATTATGATCTTTTATCAAGGAATTTATATACAAACTGGAATACGCACGTGCACTCAATAAACGTTCCGAAGAGAGGGATTGCATCTCTTTCTACCATGTTTTAAGGCAACTCGTAAGTAAGAGACAAAATCCCAGTAGTCAACGGTTATCCTCGGAACGATTTTTTCACTTTACATGTTGGAAACAAATGTCAACCTTATATCAGTTATTTCAAGGTGCATAGTTGAATATATAATTTTATTAAGTGAGTGTTTCGGTTACTATGTATATAAATTCCTTGTCTTTTATTAACCGACTTCAAAAAAAGGAGGAGGTTCTCAATTCGTCTGTATTTTTTTTTTTTTTTTTTTTTTTTTTTTTTTATGTGTGTTACCTCATAACTTGTTACTGGGTGTACCGATTTTAATGATTCTTTTTATATTCAAAAGCTAGTGCTCGTCATGTGGTCCCATTTTAATTTGAGCGAGATGTGACTAGTAGTTTTTGAGTAATCCTTAATAATGCGTATATTTGTTCCTGATACCGCGCGTCGCTGCGCGGTTCGCGTTGCACACTATCGTTCCTTGAGGCTTAATTTGTTTCGGAAGATTATCACGTGTTATGTTTTTTATGTTTACTACGAGTTAAACTATACAATATTATATTTTGTTTCTCAGATTACGACTCAGGTGTAGAGTTATGTTGCGCTGAACTTTGAGATAGCACGTTTCAAAGCGCGTCCTGTATTTAAAAGATCGTATCTCAAAAATAGTTATACGGCAAAGTGTAAAGGAATAACTTTTCATCGGTGATTAACTAGACTAACTGTTTACTAACTGTTACTAATTGTTTTAAAATTTTTAATTTGTCAAAATATTTAACGGACACCATTTTGCGTCATTTGTCATAGACTAAAATCTTAAATGTGACATTGTGTGTGTAACAAGTGTACCTAAGTATTAGTCTATTAGCAGCGGAATCTTTTATGATGTAATCTCAGGAAAGTAATGACAGTTAGAATCTTGGGTGGCATTGGAATGAAATAAATAAACAACTTAAATTAAATAAATAATTTAACTTAAATGTTTATAACATAATATATAATATCTAATACCTAATGAAAGGCAGAAAGGAAGGCACGTTATGACTTATGCCGTTGGTCTCATTACGTTTGCTTAATGTAATTCAATAGGCAGAATATAAACAATATACGGCGTAATTATGTCGCATTCTATGCCTCTCATACTCGGCCGCCTCACCCCGCGCGCACCGCACTGACGCACATGTTTAACAGATTTTGTTCGGGTTTTGTGTTTTGTTCTATAGTTCACTAGTTCTTTTTTTTTACGTCAAAGGAATGTGACAATGCCCAATTTTTTATTCATAAAGGGATGCCACTCGGACGCAGGTAATAACGATATTAATTTAAGTTGTATAACATATTATAAAATATGCTAAACATAATGCAAAATATTTTTAGGATGTATTTTTAATATCCTCTTTTATAACATACAATATATTATATTATGTTATACAACTTAAATTAATATCGTTATTACCTGCGTCCGAGTGGCATCCCTTTATCGTTAACAAATTGGGCATTGTCAATTTTTCGAGGGTGGTACCTGTAGCTTGTGAACTGTAACCGCCCAGCTTTATATAAATAAATCAGTTATCGAACAACAGATTCACTAAAAATCAAGAAATAAAACAAAATTTTAACAAAAAACAATAACCGACTTCAAAGCAAAAAAAAAAGAACGGTAAAACAAAAATGCACTAAAAAGTAAAAAAATAATTACGTATTCTTTTGTCTGTAATCAAATTATTACGATAATATAATGTATAATTATTGTTGTTATTGGAGTCGGTTTCAGCCAAGGAAATAAGGAAAAGAGTGCGTAATAGTGTAGGTACACCTATTGTAATGTTAAACTACGTTGGCTGACACCGACTCCGAAAACAACAATAATTATACATTATATTATCGTAATAATTTGATTACAGACAAAAGAATACGTAATTATTTTTTTACTTTTTAGTGCATTTTTGTTTTACCGTTCTTTTTTTTTTGCTTTGAAGTCGGTTATTGTTTTTTGTTAAAATTTTTTATGATATGTGCTGCTGCGGTGACGTCACTGTTGCACAAATTAAAACGTTATCTTTAAAAGATTACTCACACATCGCCAACTTGAATAATATATACATCATCATCATCGCCCGACTATCCGGTGCAGAGAAAGTGATCCTTATCGGAGATATAAATCAGCTGCCGTACATCGACAGGGATAACCTGTTCGAAATGCGGTACTGTAGACCTACTCTGCTAACAACCATCTCGTGCGAGTTGTCATGCACGCATCGCAACCCCAAAGATGTCGCCTTTGCCATCAGCGAGGTCTACGAGACCATGTACAGCTCCAGCGCCAAGATCCGATCGTTGCGAGTGGAGAGCCTCACAGGCGCACGTATCCCCGTAGGACGGGATCGGACCCTATACCTGGTCTTTACGCAAGATGAGAAGAAATTGCTAACTGACCAGGGATATGGGTCCGGCGAGGGATCGCGCGTCTTAACCATCCACGAGGCGCAGGGCCAGACCTACGAGGACGTCATCGTCCTCCAGACTAAGGCAGAGAGGCTTCGAATCCACGACAGCGTTTCGCACGCTGTAGTCGCGGTGACTAGACACACCAACACCTGTGTCTATTATACCGACGACTGTGATGACGCAATCGGTCGCTTTGTGGCGAGGGCGACGCAGACCACGGAAAAGGAAATCCTCGAGCACAGTCTCAAGATGGCGATTCATCACAGAGATACCGCCGTGATTGAGAGTGTGCTCGATATGTTAACTAAAAGTATCGGTGTGAGGACATAGTTGTTTTAGGAATATATTTATAACAAATAGCTGTAAGATTGTTAGTACGAAAATAAATTAAGTAGTAGTAATAGCATGTTGTGCATAATAGAAAAAAAAAAAAAAAAAAAAAATTGTAACAATAACGACGGAGACATGTATATATAATAGGCATAGATACACACATAATATATTTCTATTATTTAATTATTAAGTCTTATAATATTAAAAATTATAAAAAAAAAAAGAAAAAAAAAAAAAAAAGAAAAAAAAAAATTATGCATGTACCTAGATTTAAGAATACATTTTAGGTTCGGTTCGGTGGACTCACGTCCAACATTAGAGATACTAAGTTTTAATTAAGTTACCACTAATGTAAGATTGTAAGCAGCTACTATTATACCAAGTAAACAAAACAAATTGGAATAAGAAAGGCATGGGCAAAATGAGCCCGTGGGCATAAATTACTTAAAAAAAAAAAAAAAAAAAAATAATATATACATAAATTACCGAGGTCACCTGCCTGTAACTTGAATGAAATAAAAAGTTTCGGTAAACAAAATGGCTGACTTCAAAGCGTCGCCATTTGCAATTGTAATTTTCTTTTTTGATACTTTTATCAAGTGACGCTTAAAGTTACTGTTGAGGTTACTACCTAGTCTTTTATATGACACCGTTTATCCTTTATTTTTTTTATTTTAAATGAAGAAGGTTTTATTTGACGTTTGGCAGTATGGTCTTTTTGTATGTTCGTGGATATTTTTGTCAAGTAAGCTGATTTGCATTTTTTTTTCTAAAAGTCTCTAGAAGTGATGGACTTTAACGTACTAAGCTAATGCTCTGTGCATTCGCATCGCTTGGTTTATAATGATCAAATATATACTTCTAAATTACGTGATGTTAGGTTATTTGAAGCCAAAATATTTTGCTGTATTAAGATAAGGTCCGTTCTGGTCTATTGGCCAGCAGTTTCAGATAAAAAGATTTATTTGAAGATTTAACAAAAAAAAATTTAAATATGTTTAGTGCTCTAACACTCCTGTTCAACTTCATCCTGTAGTTTTTGAGGGCAATTATCGATAAATATAGATCATATTATTATATCTATGGACATGCAAACCAATGAGACATGGTAGATAACATTGGCCAGTTATGGGCCTCATATGATAACTCACACAGCTGTCGATGGAAAGAGCTATTGTCGGTGAATCCCTACAAGATCTTATTAGATATGCGGCCGAATAAAAACAAAGTACCCGCCAAATCTCAACGCGACTTGGAACTGACGAAGCAATGAGCAGGGCACATCATTCTTAGATGTTACAGAAAATAGTTATGCTGGAATGGAGACTCCATAGCGAATTACGATTGTAATGGCAGTAACGAGGTCGATAGAGAACAAAGCAAGTCGCTGAGAGTCGCTGATTTTTGGACCATGAAAGAGAAATCCATAAAGGAGGCTTATGTCCAAGTGGACAACCATCGTTTTGTCATTAGCTGATCGTTGGGACATAAATGAAATAGAACCGAGCCCCAGATGTATAATTCCTTTTAAATCCTGCTTTTATTTTATAATATTCTTATTCCTGTCTTAATGGCGTCTGCGAATGACGGCGAGAGAAAAATATAGTTATGTGATTTCAAATGGCTTTTAAATGATCTCAAATGGAAACGGAATTAAGATTTATAAAAAATAAAATGAATAAAAAGTTTTTATTAATACCTGAAATATTGCGGTTAAGTAACACAACTAAGCTTTGGTTTATACTGTGTCAAAGTTTAAAAGCATAGTTTTTAACGTGACCCGTTTAATGGATGGCTGAAATGGATTTTTAATGATTTTTATGTTTAGAAATATAATAAAAGTTTTAATAAAATATTATTTACATATTTAATTTATTTGATGTATAATTTTTTTTTTTTTTTTTTTTGGTGTATATCCCTAATCTCTATCCTTTCTCCTATATTATAAATATGAAATGTAAGTTTGTTTGTTAACCTTTCACGCGAAAACTACTTAACCGATCAACATGAAACTTTGTGCACATATTCTTGGAATTATTAGAAGTAACATAGGATACTTTTTTACGCGGGTGAAACAACCGGCGGATGCTAGTTGGAAATAAAGTACGAAACGCGTGGGCACAAAGATACACTTAAAAGATGTACTCATGACTTCTCATTAAGCATGTAACTTAAGCCAACTTATGATAAGCTGTACGTTCAAAATTTTCTTTACATTGCGAGTTTTAAGTTATTTCGATTACATACTGACAGTTATAATATAATTTCAGAATAATCAAACCAAAGACCTTGACATACTTACTCCCTATACTTTTTATGTTTAAAATATCTAATTTCTAACAAAACAAGAATAAATGGATTACGCGTTAATGAATTATATCTAAGTACACATTTTGACTTTCACCCTTCTCCCAAAAAAACCGTACCCAATTTCAGTATAAACAGTACTGTGTGTTCTAGCTCATAGTAACTCAAATTGTGCCCAGTTTCTTTTACGTCCATTCAATAGTTTTAGCGTGATGCATTGCCAAGAGACAGACATGTCTGTCTGTCGCAGAGACAAAAAAACTTTTTGGCTTCAGTATTGATTAAAGTGTCCTTCAAAAGAATTTTCAAAATATCTTCAACGTAATGAATGGTTATTACAGTTTTATTATAACTGAATTGATTCAACTGTTAATAACCCACTGCTGGGCAAATGCTTCTTCTCCAAATAGAAGAAGGGTGTCCTTGTGGATCTTCCTACCGTGCTTCGGAGAGCACGTAAAGCCGCCGGTCCTGGTTATTATGATAGACATCTGAAGGCGATCGTTACTCATGGTAGGGAATTATCCACCCCAGTGAAACATCGTGGTGGGTTAAGTAGAGGCCTTTGGCAGCGGCAGGCCTTCCAGCAGTGGAACGTTTACAGGCTGACTCAGTTTAGTTATAAAACTTGAGATAAGAGTTCATACAAACGATCAAACACTTCGACTTTATATTTTAATATAGTAAATTAACTTTGTAATTTCAGATGTTCTGGAGTTCGTCGTTATTAATTTCGCGTCTGTTTCGTGTTCAACTATTCCTGTAACGAATACAGTAAGTACATTTCTTAACAATTTTCTATCCAATTTTCGTTTAGGGATTATCATTTGAGGGAACTACGAGCAGCATTTTGGAACCGTAAAACTTTTACCAAATAGATGAGAACCTTTTACAAATTTTTAGGTTTCTAATCGAGAATTGTTTTCAACAAAGCTATTTTCTAATTTCCATTTCTTTATTTCTCGTCGAAAATCTAAATCGAAAAAATTTGTTAGATTTTGTAAAACGATATTCCAAATCGCCATATAATGGAGACTTTGAAGAAGCAGAATCAGTCAACCTACTAAGTTCAAAACAGTCAGAGGCAAAATATGTGTAAATTTTAACAACTGAAATATACGTATTCATTGTACAACCAATAAATATATAAACGATGTGTACCATCTTTATATACGTCTTGTAATCATTAAATTGCATTTCTTGCTGTTTCTTCTCAGTAGAATTTAGAAAGAAGAAAGAAAGAAAGAAAAAACGTTTATTTAGGTAAAAGTATTACAAAAAAAAAAACAGAATCAGGGTATAAAAGGCTAAATAATAGAGGCTTAGATACAAGATACTTTTTCCTAAAAAGGTCTCCACTCAGCATGTGTTGCATCTGATAAGATACAACGCTGATCTTCCGTGAAGCCGTTCTACAAAAGTTTTTTTTTTACTATGACGCGCTAACAAATATTTTTAAACTATATAAAAACATTATATATAAAAATAAATAAAAAATAAATAAAATACTAGATAATATGAATCAGTAAATGAAATATAGTTCGAAATATTTTTAAGGATAGCTTTGATTATCATCAGGCTGTTAAATAAATATGCAGAGTATTGCTTTAAATAATCAATACACCGACTCACTCCAATACCTAAAAACCTTTCTCTTTTTCTTTCTTTAGAAGGTATTCTTTATTATTCCTAAATAAGGACTTAGACTTGGTCATGTCCCGAAACGGTTGAGGCAAGTCATTCCAACACTTGGGGTTGCCGCAAACTTAAAACCACCGCTGAAAGCTGATCCGAATACATTCCGAATTCTTATTACGAATTCAGTTTCCGTCACCAGTCCACCATTTAAAATATGAATCCCCAATAATAAGCATATATGGTTTGAGGTTACAAATAAATTATTTATTTCGAAATTTTATAATATTATACATATTTACAAGGCAAAACTTAAACTAATTATTTACCGACAATTTTGGTATAAATCATGTCCGCGTGGAATGGTGCTAAGAATACTGACAGCATTTCCCCGTTGAATCGTAATTCCGATTTTCTGGACAAAAAATGGACCAGTCTTTCTGGCCAGTGGAGGCTACAAAACGTTGGGTCAATTCTTTTACAATTTTTTTTGCATTATTACTCCAAGGTCCAAGTTTTTCGACTGCAAACGGCACAAAGACATAATTTAGGATAAGTGGCGAATATTTGTAGATATCGTTCCGTCATTTCAGATTTTTTCGCAGTTTTAGGTTAATATTTATAAGTTGAAGGCTGAGTCACATAAAAATATCTTAAGATATTCATATAATATTTTTACATGTTTTCAGTTTAATGAATGCCAAATATCATCTATCGAAGAAAATAATGATGTTGAAGAAATATTTAGACAGGGAAAGGATAAAAGGTTTACAGAAGAAAATATTGATCTCAACGATAAACATAATAGTGACAATAATGACGATACGCTAACATATACAGTTGATAAAATCAATGATAAAATAATAATAACAGTAAATAATGATACACCAAATAAACTTGATTCTATATCGGAATTTAATAAAGTAATTAATGATGATGCAAACAATATAAAAGAATTTAATATTAATGGAAAATGTAACAAAAATATCGATAAAATCTATTTGATTGGATACGATGATAATATATTAGAACTAAAACGTGAAATAAAAGAAAATGGTGAAGATATTGAAGTACTCGTTTATTTTTATATTTACAAAGATGAAAAATATCAAGCCTTGGGATACGTTTATACTGATATGAAACACCTACTAGGAGTTTTAGCAAAACACACACATTATTTTAGTTTTGATAATCAATCTTTAAAGCATATTTGTTCATCTAATAACATTGATGTTAAACCTTTACAAAAACAAGCAGATGCTAGTTCAAACATTGCCTTTGAAGCAAATACTAAACAAGATGCGATACAAAAAACTGAAAATATATCAGAAACAGATACAAATGAAGGTGAATATAAAATTTACAATCCAAATAAGAAAACTGGCAATTATTACGAATTTATACTTAAAAACGAAAATGATTTATGTGGTAATGATATAAATATAGATACAGACAAACTAAAGTCTAAAGAACAAAATGATAATGTATTGTATAAAACTGCTGATTACAGTAATGATCAAGTGCACATTAAACAAGATATTAAAGAAAATGCAAACTGTCTAGAAGATAAAATTGAAGATGGACACATATCAATATATCAACCAAAAATTTTGGGTACAATAAATAGAATAAAATTTGATGAGTCAGGTTATAGAACAATCGACCCTTATTTTATTCAAGAAAAGAATAGAAAACAAGACAGGACTTTAAGGGTTAACGAAAGTGTAAATAACAAAGTTAAATGTCAAAATGAAGAAGATATATACCCAATCACTGCGGGGAAATCTAAAATAAATACGATTGAAAGTCCTTTACAAAATTTTGTTTCTAAAAATCCTCTAATAAAATCAATCAAAAGTATACCTAAAAAGGTGATCGATAATTTAGGATTTGTTTCCATAGTACCTAGTGATATAAATTTTATTGAAACAGAAACATCTCCTGAATTTAAAACGGACAAAGTTGAACCAGATAAAGAGTTAGAGAGTAAAATTATTCCTATATATTATACAAATGTATCAACTATCGATTTCAATAAAAAAGATGATTTACTTGTAACATCTAAACCTAATAACAATCAGAATAAGATTTGTAGCAATAACAAACATCTTGAAAATAACCAGCCTAGTACAGAGTCCAATATCGTGGATTATCCTAAGTATAAAATAGAAGATACGCCAATAGAAAAATCCGCGGATGTTAAAACTATACCACTAGATGAAACAAAGAATCAAGAATCTTTAGATAATTTTCAATGTGATTCAGATATTAATAATGGGCTTGAAAAAATTGAACTCAATAATTTGAATGTACCTGTTACAGTTGTACCGTATTTGTATAACATTATAAGCAAAACTCCAAGTAATACAAAAACATACTTACCGTGGAGTTTTAATAATTATGGCATACCGTGCAAGTTTAAAAATAAAAACAAGTCACATGCAATATTAGAAAATTATCCATCCCAATCTGAATTGTCAAATAGAGAAGCAGAGGATAAACTTAATAATATAGAGCAGAAATCTTCAAAAAAAGGCCATAATAACAAGATAGATCTTCAGACTGAAACCTCTACATTCGTTTTACCAAAATTACTATCGCCCTTATCTACGCCCTATTTGCCAACTTATTTTAATCCAAATTTAAAAAATATGGCGTGTACATTTCCAAGCCTTCCAAATTTTAGTATTAAATCTTCTGTAGTCAAACCATCTTTTGATCATAAACCAGAAGATCAAAATTCCCCAAATCAGGTACAAGACGACTTAAAAATATCAAACAAAAATAAAACGCCATCATTAGAAAATTTTACAACGAAATTTAATCGTTTTCCAACGTTTCAGTATTCTGTCACTTCTCCTTTGACTAAAATAGTTTCAAAACCAGAGATGTCTTCTCCTACACAATCCACCTCTTTTTCAGAAGAATTTCCAATAAATGAATATTACGTTCCTAAATTAACTTTAGTAAATGATTCACAAAATGACACGCCTGCATCTGTTTGTTCTAATAATGCCTTAACAACTTCAAGTGAATCATCACAAATTCCAATAATGTCATCATTAAAATCACAAGAAAATGATTTGGCCCCCTCATGTACTGAAATATTGTCAAAATTTTTGCCTTCTTCCCAAGGCATTTCAACCAGTTTATCTGATATTCCTAAGATAAACTTAGAAGAAGAAAATTACCTTCCTATATGTGATGTCTCTTCTGCTGTATCAACTATAAATGAATCAGTAACTTCTACGACGGCAGTACCAACATTACAAGCAGAATTGATACATCAGTTTACTGAAAAATGTACAAATCCAATGTTTCCTCCACAAGTTAATCCAATAACTAAATTTATTGTTCCTACTATAAGTATCGTTAACGGTGAAGAAAATTTTAATCCTTCATCTAAACTTTCTGATAATATACCAACTTTGAATGGACCAATCACTTCTATAATATCATCACCAACATCACAAGTAAGCGAATTGACATCTCCATGTGCTGAGATATTGGAAAAAGTTTCTCCACAAATAATTCCAACAACTAATTATAATTTTACAAATATATCTACAGATGGAGATTCAGAAAATTTCACGCAGTTTTCTGATTTTTCTTCTACCCTAACAACTTCTAACGAAATAATACCATCATCACAAGAACATCGTTTGACATCTCCGTGTACTGAAACATTTATAAAACAAATACTTGATCCCATAGTTATTTCAAGCGCTAATTCTAATGATCCCGAAAAACAATTCGTGAACAATAAAAAAAATTGTGAAAGTATAAATTTTCCCGATATGTCGAACCATAACATTCTACCAACAAAAAATTTAAAAAGACCTTGCTTATATCCCAATTTTAGTTACTTTTTCAACCCTTCTATAAAACCAAAACCTGTTTTACAGGCATTTTCAATTCCTAAAGACGTTAGTCCATCAACATCAACTATCATTAAAAACAACGAAAATTTAATAACGTCAAATGATCTTCCTCATATTATACAAACACTACCTAATCAATTATGTTTTAGATCAAAAGAGATAAAAAGACCACATGACATATCACTGAAATATTCACCGCCTTCTTCTAATTTAATTTCTACAACCAAACCATTTTCTACATCAAAGTTCATTTCAACACCTAAATCAATGTTTCCTAAGATTACTTCTATAAATACAGACTACATAAATCCTAAAACTGACTTTTTCGTTTCTCGACCAAACTTACTTAGTAACGTACCTGTTTCGACTACACTGACAACATCGAGACCTAAAACTTTTAAATCGACAAAACAACAACCAGCTCATTATACCACTTTACCATGTTCACGAATTACAATAACATCGCCAACAGATCCAAAATCTGATCTTATACATTCTGTACCAGATGAGCCTTTAAAATCTAATATTATTAAACAAGATTTGGTATATAATTCATTGTTACCACATTATCTCTCGAGCCCTACACATAAAAGTCTATTCAAAGATATTTTAAGTCCTATTCCACTATTAAAGAATAAAAAATACCTTGAAGCGCAACCTGTCATAATTCCTACGAAAGCAGGTTTATATGAACCTCCAATAATAAACCAGCCAAACAATAGGCATTTTGACGTAAGCGTTCATAAAAAAGGTGATACGTTTTCACCTAATATCAATATATTACCAACGACTTCATCTTATCCATCTTCTGATTACTCATCAAGATATAGGGCCTTACCCCAGGAATTTACTAACAAATTTAATTTAAAATCGTCCCCTTTACTGTCTCTAGGAAATATACCTATTACTTCGAAAGATAAAATATCACATAAAAAACAGTTAAACGACTTCATACCTTGTTCATCTGCAGAAAAGTATACACCATCTAGCCTATCAGAAAGTGGTTCCGTTTTGTATAATCCATATAATCCTAATACAGTGTCGCCATTAGTTTCAAATCCAAGTAATGTTTTTGAACCTTTATTTAAGCCTAACCAAAGTGATTCGTTTGATTCTTTAAAAATAATAGAGAAACCTAACTTATTGCCACAAGAGTCAACTTGTTTTTATTCTTCTCCTTTCTATAAATCAGAACCTTTTTCACATATGACTTTAGATACAAAACCAATTTATCATCCAATTGTATGCCAAACGAAAAGTCACCCATATATGGATAACACTTATCAACCTCTTGATAGTCTTCCATTTTCTTCAATTTTTAATAAATCACCAATTATAAACTCATATCGAAATCAAAATCAACCAGATAACCATTTTACTTCAAAAACTGAAGAAAATATTCCAATGTTAAACGTACCTAAAGAATCGATTTCAACTAATACTGTAAACAATGAACCCATTTATCCTTATTTAAATGACATACCAAATAAAATCAATCCATATTATCACTTACCAGTAAAATCATATAACGATCAATCTATAAGCACTACAGATTCACTTCCTTCTATAATTTCTCCGCTAAATTTAAAGTCACAAAGTCCATATTCATCACATCCAACTTATTTTAATGTTTTGCCTTCTAGTAATAAGAATTCTATATTAAAATATTTACCTGCATCACCACTACGTTCAAACAACTTACTCCAAAATGAGATTCCTTCTCAATATTTATCTCAATTATATTTAGAAGACAAAGCTTCAGATTATTATCCAATTGAACCATGCATAAGAAATATAGTTTCTCATCCAACGTTGGGCTTGGCTACACCCAATATTTACCAAACATTAAACCAAACTAAACCTATTACAATTTCTAGTCCATCCCAAAATTTTCCATTAATGTATACAGATCCGAATCCAAATAAACTATTAAAAAACATCAAAGACCAACAAATCTATAAAATTATTGATAAGACACCTTCTAATAGAATAAAAATAGACAACTCACATGCACCATCAAAATTATCTCCCAAATACAGCTCAAAACTATTCGAGCCACAAGTATTGACTACACCTATTCGATTTCCTGCGCTACATAAATCAAAGACTTTTCCTCCTATTTCGGCTGTGCCTATTTCACCGACGATTAATTTTGGCTCAACAACAGAATTAGATATAAAAACCTTACCTTCTACTTCATTTTCACCTATTGCATCACCAATAGATGTTACTAATGAATTACCAATAAAATCAAATGCCGAGTATAGCTCATACAATGTCAAGCCTCTCATGACTTTGTCAACACCTACAGTAAAAGTCAACTTAATGGATAATCCGAGCTCTATACCATATATGCCTTTAAGTTCAGCTCCAAAACTTTACTCAAACAGCTTAAACACTCCTACTTCTGCTTTACCTAGTACTTCTACTAAAGAATTTAATCCAACAAACCTCGACAAATTTAAATCGACGAAAAAACTAAGTTCACTAAGATTTGATCCTTCAATTTTGTATTTTCCTGCCACATCAGCTTCAGAACTTCTAAATTTTAAACTTCCTATACGGACTTTGCCATTATCAGGTATAAAAGATGGCTCAACAATGTCACCAACTTCAATTTCATCTTTGCCATTGACTCCAACATTAAATCAAACTAAACCTATTACAATTTCTAGTCCATCCCAAAATTTTCCATTAATGTATACAGATCCGGATCCAAATAAACTATTAAAAAACATCAAAGACCAACAAATCTATAAAATTATTGATAAGACACCTTCAAATAGAATAAAAATAGACAACCCACATGCACCATCAAAATTATCTCCCAAATACAGCTCAAAACTATTCGAGCCACAAGTATTGACTACACCTATTCGATTTCCTGCGCTACATAAATCAAAGACTTTTCCTCCTATTTCGGCTGTGCCTATTTCACCGACCATTAATTTTGGCTCAACAACAGAATTAGATATAAAAACCTTACCTTCTACTTCATTTTCACCTATTGCATCAACAATAGATGTTACTAATGAATTACCAATAAAATCAAATGCCGAGTATAGCTCATACAATGTCAAGCCTCTCATGACTTTGTCAACACCTACAGTAAAAGTCAACTTAATGGATAATCCGAGCTCTATACCATATATGCCTATAAGTTTAGCTCCAAAACTTTACTCAAATAGCTTAAACACTCTTACTTCTGCTTTACCTAGTTCTTCTTCTAAAGAATTTAATCCAACAAACCTCGACAAATCTGAATCGACGAAAAAACTAAGTTCACCAAGATTTGATCCTTCAATTTTGTATTTTCCTGTCACATCAGCTTCAGAACTTCTAAATTTTAAACTTCCTATATGGAATTTGCCATCATCAGGTATAAAAGATGGCTCAATATTGTCACCAACTTCAATTTCATCTTTGCCATTGACTCCTATACTTAGCTCTACATGCACTTCGACACCTATTACGTCTCTACCTAACCTTTCTCTTCTAACAACAGCTACTGATGTTGACTCAAATAAGTCTTCAGGTTCTATTTCATCTCTACCAATCTCTGTGGCTTCAAAATTTAAGTGCAATAGCAATAAGCTTCCTATTTCTGTTTTATCTTATCCTTCTTCTATGGAAACAAGCCCTGCAATTTATCAATCGCATATTTCATCTTGGCCTATAGATTCAACTGTAAAAGTGAAACCGAAAACTTTGAAGCATCCTGTGTCAAATTTACCTATTTCAACGATTAATACACCTATTGTGTCTTTGCCTTCTACATCGGCATTAGAGTTTATCTCACCAAATCTGAATAATCCTATTTCTACAATAGAAACTATTCCATCAACTACCATGTCACCTTTTTCTTTAAAACTCATACCAGGAGTCAGTGCATCAAGAAACAAGCCACCTAAATATGAAATCCCTATTCGATCTGCTATGGAAATTTGCCCAAAAAATTCTTCGCCTTCTGTATCCTCTTTTCCTGCCACGTCTATTCCAAATCGTAGCCTGACAAGTTCTAAGACCTGCACGTCATATTTAACCATTCCATCTCCTAGAGAAGTTGAATTAGCACCTTTGCCTATTTTCACAAAATCAGAAATTAAGACATTAAATCCTCAATCTTTGATTCCAATTTCGTCCGTTTCACCAACAAGTGAGACCTATTCATCAGTGTCTTTACGTCCTGCTTCCTCCCTATCAGTTTTTCCAAGGAAACAATTAAGTTCAACTAGTTACACACCAAGTATTCCAACCTCATCTGATTCAATCACTCCAGAATTTGACTTAACAGATAAACTAGCAACTACTTCCAGATTAAATGGTCCACCATATATTGTAAACACACAACCAAAATCAACACAACATAAAGCTTTTTACTATCCACAAAAAACATTAATATCCTCAAAAGATTCACCAAACGAATTCAATGTACAACCTCAGTTTAGCAATATTTATAATAAACCTGGTATCGATGTAATTAGTTCGAAAAATTATGAAAATTATTTAAAGCCTGTTCGTCAACCACAAAGTATAAAACCATTCGTTAAAAATCATCAGTTATTTGAAATCCCACTAACATATAATTCCCCCTTAAAATACTTTGAACAGAAACAACTTCCAACCAACCAAGTAACAGACACTTATTTACCACTACAATCAAAAATAAAACTGCTAACGCCACAAAGTACTACTGACCATAACTTAGCTAATGTAAAATACTCTGATATACCAATAATTTATCGAGATTCTTTATCTTCAAATTTAGATTCTAATTTTTTATACAATGATTTATCATATAAAAGTAAGCCATGCTTTATTTCATCAAAACATATTCCAAATTCGAAAATTCAATATCATTATCCAATCAATAAGTCATCAGTTCAATTTACAAAGCCAAACTTAGTGGCACAAAATAGAGAAAAACAAGAAATTTTTTTACCATTAAATCAAGAAAATAAACATTCTAATTCTTATTTACCAAACAATTATAAAAAGTATCCATCGTTTAAATTGCTACCATCTAAAATATATACTTCTAAGCATCCAAAAAACTCTAAATTAAAATTGAATTCATTATCGTCACGAAACTTATTATCAGAGCCATTTTATTCCAAAGAAAATGTATTAAAACTTTCACCATACACTAACAAACTTCCCATTGAATTTTCTAACGAAAAAACATTTCCCCCCTCTTAATTATCTCCCTGTACAGAAACCCAAATAAACTTTGATAAAAAATATCCAATGAACGCTCCAAATCAATACCAACCATTTGATCAACCTATTCAAAGTAATTTTAAACATATTCCTAATACACAAATTTCAAGTTATTTTAAGGACACTGACAGACTAACAACGCCATCTTTTAGACTAAAAGACAATTACTTCAATACAATAAATAATTTGACACCGTTTAAAAAAGACATCTATCGAACTGACAATAAAGTGTCAATACCCATCGGAAATATAGCTATTGCAAAATATGAACCAAATCTTTTCGAAAAGTTCAATATAAAAACTGATAATCCTGATATTGAACTAAAAATGTGGTTATCAAGACTTAAGATTTATAAAGCAAAAGTTATTGTTGAAGTTGACGAATCTAGTGTAATTAATTTTATACCTATTGTCAAGAATAAAGCATCTTACAGATCAGATTACATTCGAGACACAGTGACGAGGTATGTTGAAAAATATTATGGAAAACCGATTGTTTTAAATGGTACATATAGTTTTTATACGCCTTTTGCGTTGATAAATGTTAAAGAAAATATAAATGATAGAATTTACATAATTTGGCCGCCATTTTGTGAATGTGGTTGTCAAAAAAGCGGTTGTCAATGTTATTGTAACTAATTTATACTTCTGTAATTTTTTTTTTTTTACTTTGCATAGATTTTTATTTTTTCTTTTTTAATACAGACGTCACCAGAAAAAAGGTCGTATATCCTGTAGAGCTGTAATTTAAACAATTGTACATTATAATAGGTTAAGTCACGAAATTTTAAACTTTTTAATTATTCCATTTAAATTTAAAGGTCTTTTATTATTCCAAAATTTAAAACAATTTTTTCTAACTTCATATTGTATAATTTATGTTATTACATTTTTCTAATGAAATTACCAGGTCATTGTTTTCGATGTTGACAGCCATTTTTTTTCTACCTGTAAGTTGTAATTATGTGTTTACACTGATTTATATTCAGCAAGTTACGTTTTCTGTTAAATAATTTTGCATAACTGTACATATTTTAATTTTATATAATAATTTTTTAGTAATATTAATTACATATGTAACATGTCAAAGTAATTTAAAAAAAAACTAAAAAAAAACCCGACTGCGTTTCTGTGTAATTTGAAAATGTAATTAGTTTCGCGCCAAAAATTCGCCACTTTATTTATTTTTCTATTTTCATATACCCAGTGTCACTCTCACAGTAAATACGAATCTAATGACACCTCTCAAGCTAAATTCCATCGAGTCGTTCAGGCCGCAGAGCGTGCCAAACAATTAAACATACATACATACACTCGAAAAACATAACCCTCCTTCTGGCAGTCGCAGTCGGGTAAAAATCTCTAACAAAGTAATAAATAAATAATGTCACAGTTAGTTATCCCACTAATGGGCGTTTTGACGAATAACAAGACTTTATTTCACGATATTTTGTAAGCTGACTTATGTATAAGTTGTCAGAATTTCACTCGAGACATAATTGTTTAATGTTTTCCTTTAAAGTTAATCACGAGATTAATTTTATGTAAGTTTTACAGTTGAAAACTTAATAGCCTAATAGCTATTTAAATCTAAGGCCTTCGGTTTCAAATCAGATATAATAGCACTGTCATTTTAATTTGCTTGTATTATGAAACACAAAAACGAGGACAAGATTGGGGAAGATCCTATTTTAAACATGGTTAGAAATCTAGTATTTAAGACTTTTTTATAACCTATGTAAAGTTATGTACATTAATATTATAAGTATAATAAAATGTTAAATGTAAAATATGTTTTAATTTACTTACCCCGCTGTGTGTATGTTTACTTAAAATTGTTAAGCTGAATATATTTTGAAGAAGACGAAGGGTCAGGAAATGGTCTGTCAACATGTTACATATGGAGCCTCCATTTTATCTAGATTATAATTGATATAAAATATAACGTTTATGGAACGCTGTAACGTTTTATGGAATTGTAATGTGTGATTCAACAAGTATGCTTAATTAAAAAAATCAAACAACCCGACTGCTTAAAATACTCTTATTATAAACTAAAAAGAATAAAACAATTTACTAGCTTTCATTTGATACCCATATTGCTACAGTAAGAAAAAAAATTCAACCCCCCCCCCCTCATTCCGCCATTTGCGGGCGCCATTTTGAAAATTTATATAGCCTATGTCACTACTACAATTTAGACAAATCAAACGACACCTCATATGTCAAAAACCGTCCAGCCGTTTGGGCTGTAGGGGGTGCCAAAGAAATGGACATACCTACATACATACATATATACATACATACATACACTCGAAAAACATAACCCTCCTTCTGTCGCAGTCGGGTAAAAAGAGAGACGTCTTGTTTGCTCCAGAGTTCGTTTTTTAATCCTTATTAGAGTAACATCATTTATATACATATATATATGTATAGAGAGGAGGCTTACATACATAGGTACACTACAGAATGAACTAAAATTACTTGTAAACTTCCAACTGCTAATAAAATTGCCTCTTGATCTATGGTAGTGTGTATATAATTCATTACGATTAGGAGTGTTCGATAATTATCTAACCGAGTCTCAATTAGTTTTGCAATTCGATACCACAACGCTTTCTCGCGATCGCGCAATTTACGTAATAGCTCACGAGTACACATTTTGATATTCATCCTTCTCCCAAGAGAACAAAACAAAAAAATCTCTGCAGCCATTTACTTTTCAACCATTTTGTCGCAGGTGATGGGATCAACTTCGCAGATTCGCGTGAATTAATCTTCAATCATTCTCATCAAAAATAGACTTTTATCTAGCAACGGGACAAACGGACGGACTAACAAACAACAACAACCAAAAATAACAAACCGAAAATTAATATCTGAATATTAAATAAAGCCCTTTACACTCAACAGACATTCTCCATCATTCTCATCAAAAATAGATTTCTATCTAGCAATGGGACAAACGGACGGACTAACAAACAACAACAGCCAAAAATAACAAACCGAAAATTAATATCTGAATATTAAATAAAGCCCTTTACACTCAACAGACATTCTCCTGGAATTTGGTAGCGTTGAAATTGTTGTAAAGATTTGGGTAAATTATCCTTCTGGACGTACTACGATGACTACTAGGACGTTTACGTCAGTGTTAGCTGCCGGGAAATTAATGAATATTTATTGAATGTAGCTTTAGAAGCAAAATGAATCAATATATGCCTCAGACTCCGTGCTCCTTGATAGGATATGAATTGTGTGTCGAGGGTCTGAAAACAACATACAAGCACAAAAGTCCTCGACAAATACCTGTAGACGCTATACAAATATTTGTCAAGTGCGGGAATCGAAGCCGCGACTACTAACGCATCAACCAGTTGCTGTGACAAATTACATCGTTCACTAAAAACTTTCATCGGTTTTTAGTTAGATAGTCTTTGAAGTATCCCGCGGGAGCTCCTTTATTTCACATCTCTATATCGTTAAGCTATCAAGTTGTTACGAGGTATAACTTATAATCCCTGTTCGGGGACCTTCAAAGAATTAATGAAATAGTAACGGCTTATAACATTAAACTTAGAAACTTGAGCTTGTTTTAATTATTTATTTTCATTATTTACATTTAATTAGAACGAAATTGCCACTTACACTAACAATATTATTATTAATTTATAATTAACTACAATTCCTAATATTATAAATGTGAAAAGTAAGTTTGTTTGTTACGCTTTCACGCGAAAACTACTTAACCGATCATCGTGAAACTTTGTACACATATTCTTGGAGGTATTAGAAGTAACATAGGATACTTTTTTGTTGTTGCAATAACCGACATCCACGCGGGTGAAGACGCGGGCAGAAGCTAGTATAAATATAAAAGGCAGTGAAGAAACATAAAACTATCGACAATATTTTAATTGTATTAAATTAATAAAATATTATTAACGTTCTGTACTATTTATGTTGTTACGTCAAATATATTTTTGAAGAAAACTCTCAATAAACTGTTGCAATAGTCGGAGACGGAAACAGAGAGGGCGCCACATAGATGTCTGTTCACAGATTCAAAGACGCCGTTTGAGTGCAGATATTAAAATCTAAATGTACACAATAATTGACAATATATAGAGCCAGTGCCGGATTAACCACGTAGCAAGAGTAGCAATTGCTACGGGCCCCGCGCGTTAAGGGGCCCCGCATATTTAAATCCACTCAACTATTGCCTGAGCGTAATTTTTTGAATGGAGATTTATTAAGATCGGACAATTTCCTTACCGTAAATAAAATACCGAATGTCATTATGGAGAGCCGTCGACCAATTTTTTTTTTCGTGGGCACATGCTCCACAGAACAGGTACAGGAAGGAAAGTTATCAGTATTGACATACAGAATTTGCTACGGGCCCCGCGCTTACTTAATCCCACACTGTATAGAGCAGGGTTTGAGGATATTTAGTTACAGGGTTATTCAACATTATACGAGAAACTTAATAGTAATAGAGTTATTTATCATTACCAGAGTGTCTTAGTAAATCAAGATATATTATTTTAATCCCATACCTATGTTTTTTAGCAGCAGTAAGAGATTTTTTTTTTAAGTTATGGTATTATTGTAACTTTTTATACTGTTGTAAAGGAACCATTACAGGCATAATTTAAGGTACAAATACAATAACACAAAAAAAAATAGAACTATAATTATTATAGTAATATAATAATGGGTGAAGGAAATATAGAACATACTATATAATATATAATAATAACAGACTTTACTTAACATATGATATATAACATACTTTTATACTAATTAAGTTTACGGATATATTTTTGTTTCGGATATCCAGTAGTTATGTTTACGGTTATAGAGCTACATAACATCCCTACTATACTGTCAAGAAACTTTTTTATTTTATTTTATTTAAGTACAAAGCCTTAAAAATAAATACCGAATAATAAAACCCTTTTTTTTGTAACACGTTAAATCCACAAATCTATTACCTATTCCAGTAAGGTCATGAATATTAGATGTAATAATTCCTGGTATTACGAATTGCATGTTGAGTCGACAGCACTGTTTCATAGTACATTTAACTATAATTGCTTGAAAAAACGAGTAAATCTCACGATAGGTTTTTCGTACCTATACTCAGGGCTGGATTTGGTCTAGAGGCCCTGGGGCAATGAACAGTAAAACGACTTCAACTATTTTCTGGTTAAAAGAAACTTTTTTTGCAGTTTATCCAAAATTTATTGCGAATAAATAAGTACATTTTTTCAACAAAGATATTTATATAAAATCAAATATTATTTAAAAATGTATAAAAAAATAACCGATTTAAAAATAAAACTTAAAAGTTGCTTTGCAGCCAAAATTTGCGTGTCTGTTATTCTTCCTTGTATTCCCCCTCCCGGGGCTATAGCTTCGTATTTTCGACGGCCCCCGGGGCTATAGCTTCGTAAATCCGACCCTGCCTGTACAGACCTATATTTTTCTAATGAAATTAAACTAAAACTTTTGTTCATTCGAATGTGCTAACAAGAAAACAAAGAAACAATAAAAAAAAGAAGTAATAAAAGAAATGATATTTATCATTTACTTATTTTCATTTTAACTTCAGTCACTAGATTTATTCTATAGTCGATTATTTCAAATGTAGTTTTACAGCGTCGTTCTAATTGCCTTTGCCCTTGTCGAGGCCGGAATTCAAGACAGGGTGTCATTCACAGCGACTGAAATCCATAATGGACACTTGTTCACAGATCCCAGAAGATAGCATTTAAGCACTGAGAATAAAAATAAGAGATCAAAATACAGACAATAATTGACGATAGAAATATAGATACTGACATGAATGAAAAAAATATGGCCAGATTAGTGCATAAAGTACGAGTACTTACATAAGCCTTTTTAAATAAAGGATATTTGTCAAATAAGTTATTGTTGTACCATTCAACATCGATGTAGAATCTATGCAATCACCATGATATCACACATTGGATGTCCACTGCTGAACGTAGGCCTCCCCCATCGATCTCCAGAGCGATAGTTTCGAAGCAGCTTCCATCAAACGGCTTCCAGCGACTCTCCTCAAGTAGTATGTCCATCTCGTGGACGGCCGTCCGACGCTGCGCTCGTCGGTACGTGGTCTCCACTCGAGAACCTTTCTGCTCCATCGGGCAGAATTAATGCTAGTTCTATTTGCATCGTTACAACAAGTAGGCTTAATTAAAAAAATCAAAAAACCCGACTGCGTAAAATATTCTTATTATAAACTAAAAAGAATAAAACAATTTACTAGCTTTCATTTGATACCCATATTGCTACAGTAAGAAAAAAAATTCAACTCCCCCCCTCATTCCGCCATTTGCGGGCGCCATTTTGAAAATTTATATAGCCTATGTCACTACTACAATTTAGACAAATCCAACGACACCTCATATGTCAAAAACCGTCCAGCCGTTTGGGCTGTAGGGCGTGCCAAAGAAATGGACATACATACATACATACATACATACATACATACATACATACATACATACATACATACATACATACATACATACATACATACATACATACATACACTCGAAAAACATAACCCTCCTTCTGTCGCAGTCAGGTAAAAAGGATGCAAGTTTGATGAAATAACTACGCAGTGTCGAAGAAAAGACGACTCAAATATATGCAGAATTTACGCAGGGATACTATGCAGCACAGGTGCAGCGTTTATTAAGTCACTACGCAGTATCGATAATTAAACTATGTAGAAACGATGCTCATAGTTTACAGCGTCGATGCAAAATTTATGCCGTATGCAGAATCGAAGCAAACAGGGCACAGTACCTATTGATATAAATATAATACTAATACGAAAAAAAAAGCTCAAACTTTTTTAGGAAATCAAATAATAAAAAAAAAAAAAAAAAAAAAAACAAATAACACGACTTAATAAAATTAATAGTTCTTCATACAATGTTCTAGATTTAACAACGAGCCCGAGAAACGTTTTGATTTCGTTTTAAAAATAAATCCGAAATGAAGACAGTTTATAATCCGCAAAAATATCGATAACTAATAATAAAAAAATCATTGAGTAATAATATATATAACAAGTTTATTAAAGTTAGATATAAATTGATCATTTATTATTTAATAAAATCCTGAACTAAACTGGAAAGAATAAAAATGTCCCTCTACTGGGAAAAGGCTTCTCTTTCTGTATATAAGGGTTGGACATCCACTACGCTGCAACACAGCTGTTTACAGGATAATTTCCCATTCACTTACGAGTATATGTAGTGATACAGCTTTATTAACTTAGGTAATTAATAAAAATTCCACTGATTTATGTTAAGAGAGTACAATTTTATTAAAAGATTAAGTCATAAATTTAGCTACAGGAATCGTCTAGAAACGGCGAGTCTAGCTAACGAGATGTCATTGAACCATCTATAAATCTTCAGATCTCACCTCAAACGTCGTAAATCAGAGCGTCGTTACAGTTCGATCGGATCTGGTTTTGTAATCTTTACGTGATTTTGAACGATTCTCATAATTCTTATTGTTAGAGTAAAACGCTCGCTTGTTATGCAATAATTCATTGTAACTTGATTAAACGACATCAAAAAAAATCAAAAAACCCGACTCCGTAAAATACTCTTATTATAAAATAAAAAGAATAAAACAATTTACTAGCTTTCATTTGATACCCATATTGCTACAGTAAGAAAAAAAATCAACTCCCCCTCATTCTGCCATTTGCGGGCGCCATTTTGAAACTTTATATAGCCTATGTCACTACTACAATTTAAACGAATCCAACGACACCTCATATGTTAAAAACCGTCCATCCGTTTGGGCTGTAGGGCGTGCCAAATAAATGGACATACATACATACATAACATAAACTCGAACATACACTCGAAAAACATAACCCTCCTTCTGTCGCAGTCGGATAAAAAGGATATGAAGTGTGAAGGCCTGTACTTTTTTGTTACGTTTCCAAAACCACACAGCTGTTGAATGTCCACTGCTGAATGTGGGGCATCATCTCTGGGCGAGATTGACTAATATTCACCACGCATGACAGACGACCGTGAGGTGATCGGCAGAGAAGAATAGTACCGACTTCTTTCTTCTCGAGGTGTCGTAAAAGGCGACTAAGGCAATAGTGGTGCGAACAACTTTATAACCAGAATGGCTATGGGCAGCAGCGTCACCATATCCTGCCACGGCACACTGCGCGTCAACCCGCCCGCCAAGCGAGTATTGGCAATCACACCCCGAGATGATAAGGGAGGCCTACGCTCAGCAGTGGACATACAACAGCTGATGTGGTGGTGGATTTTTCCATTCTACCCTCAAAAATTTAAAAACATTAATATCAGCAGGCTGAATCAATCAATCAATCAAAAATGACAGGCGGGTTGGCGATCGAGTCGAATTTGTTGCTCGTTTAAGCAACAAATTCGTTTAAGCAACAATTTTGTTGCTTAAACGAGTAAAATATCTTAGTATTTTTCCCTATCCTAAGCCATGATTAAAGTATTAAGGGAGAATGGATCATGCTTGTTTATCAAAGGTAGCCTGCTACCCTGTTAACACGTGGCAGCGTTTGGACGTAGGTAAACTACCTGTTTTGTGTCGACAGTGCAGCTAGCTGCTAGGGTGTCCAGACGACGCGTAAATAATTAGATAGCTGTTGAGTAACTTTACTTAGAACTTTATTAATATTTACCTATTTTTTTTTACATAATTCGAATGAGAATCATGTACCGAGTATTCTCCTTAAATATTTATAGTAACTCACCATTCATTCTGTGTATCGGCATTTTTACGAAATAAATCATTCACTTCAAATCCTTCTGATAAAGACTTTAATTACGAACTCTCCAAATTTGTTATTATAATATTTTGTTATTCTGTTAAAATATATTAAAACTCACCTGCTCTGTTTTCTGCGATGTCTCGATGCTCAATCTTCACCTGTAAAATCATATAAATATTATTATAAATACTTATAATGAAACTCTAACAAATCTACTTCTGTACATTGTAAATATTTTTAAAATATTTTGGTCACTATAAAATCGATTATACTATAACTGCAATTTTTAACCGACTTCAAAAAAAGGAGAAGGTTCTCAATTCGACTGTATTTTTTATGTGTGTTAGCTCATAACTTTTTTCTGTTTGTACCGATATTGATGATTATTTTTATATTCGAAGGCTGATGATATATGAAGGCTGAAAACGGTCGTCGTATCGATTCACCTATTCCATTATTTACATTGACTTACGGAACCCTAATATTTGATTTAAACCCTCCTTACTATTGGGAATCAGAAATTGGTTCGAACGTAACAGGATTTACTCCCACCATGGGGTTTCATGGTGTAATCTACTTAACTGTCAAAGTTGAATAAAAAATAAAAGCTTTTTAATAAAACTAAACAAAACGTACGGTTTTATTCGTTTTTAAATTTATATTTACTATTAATACAGGAGTTATGTTGTGAATAATTTTTTTATTGTAATCTGTGTTGCATATATATTGCAGAACTAAGAAACTAAAAACGTTAAATCGATCAATTTTTGTACATGGCAACATTAAGTATCAAAATATAAATAAAATTTATAAAATCATTAACATTCAAAGTACATTTAATGAAAGCAAAGAATAAAAGATAAATATTACGATAAATTAATTAATAAACGTTGGACGTTATCATCATATCGGCCATTGGATGTCCATTGTTAAACGTAGGACTCCCTCATCAACCTTCAGAGCAACCGGTTCAAAGCAGCTTCCATTCAACGGCTTCCAACGACTCGGTGCGGTGATCCGGCGATCGTGGTGATGTATGTTCTAGTGGATCTCCCCACCATGCCTCGGAGAGCACGTAAAGCCGTCGGTCCCGTGGGTCTATTACATAACTTGCATGATCGCGTTTAATTACCGTGATGTTGAATTATTGAATTTCAATATTAATTGAGACCCAGCATACGTAATAGAGCGCGCAAGTTACGTAATAGAGCCACCAGTTGTTATAATAGCAACTAGGGATGGCGATCTGAGATCGATTTATCGAATAATCGATTTTTCAAGCCAAAAAGATCGATCTTTGGATCGATATTTAGTACTAAATCGATCCAGTGAATCGATATTTTATCCTCGATAATCGGCATTCGATTTTTATGCTATACCTATTAAAAATATTATCAATTAGCTTACGAAAAGTTATACAAAAGGATAATAAAAATTTCAGTTAGTTGAACATACACATAACACATGTATATGTATACAACAGACGAGCTTAATGCTAAAAGCATTTTTTACAATTAAAAACAGCACCAATTTCTAATTAATTTTTCTAAACACTTGTTGGCATGATCATTTTACATAAAATAAGGATATTATTCTTAGTAGATTAAAAAGATCGATTTTTGAGAAATCGATCTTTTAGACTTCGATTTTTTTAAGAATCGATTCATCGTGTTGCGATTCGAATCGATTTAAAAATCGTTCTTTTTTGAGAATAATCGGCATCCCTAAATTAGTAACCTGATACCAATTATTCCTCATGGTAAGGAAATAATCAACACGCAGTGGAGCAGCGTGGTGGCTTAAACTCAATCCTTTTCCTATATTTCCTATATGGTGCATATACTGATAATGTTATGCGCAATCATATTTTTATGATGTTGACAATGCTGTCAATTGTAAATTAGGTCGAATTTCGACCACTGGGTGACCACTGGTATTAATAGTTATTCACAATCAAAATTTACATTATCTATAACTGACATATCTAGTTAACAAGGTATGACGTAAATGATGATGAATCTTAGATAATCTGATATAATGAGTACGTTCGCGCGCCCTCTTCTAATTGATAATTCATCACTTTTATAGGATTTTTTAATCTATGCATTCCACAGACCACATGCGCGGAAACGGAAATGGGACATGCGCAATAGTTTTTTATTTATCAGTTTTTAATTAAAATAATAAGTAGTGAATAAATGTAAGAAGATAATTTTGTTTATTATCTTTTATGAACAATAGCAAACCATTATTTACTAAAGTTCGACAGTTAAATTCAGTTTTTGATTAAAGAAGTATCATTTCCGCACATGTGGTCTGTGGAATGCGTAGATTAAAAAATCCTATAAAAGTGATGAATTATCAATTAGAAGAGGGCCCGCGAACGTACCCAATATCAAGCGGATGAAACCACGAGGGACCTCTAATTTCGATAAAACCATTATAGTGAATAATCTCCTTAGAATCACGCAACCCCTGTATTAAAAAACAATCAAATTATTTCAACCCCAATGTTTTTAATATGACTTTGGCATCGTCGATAAGAGTTTCTTTACATTAATTTAAGATAGATTTTTTTTATTTGAGAGCAGTCTGTAATCGCTACTTAAGCCAAAATTTATTGACCTTTTTTTTACAATTTTCTAATCCCCATTGGTGACCACCCGTCGTATTTGCTAAGACCTCCTGCCCCTCCAATTTTCATCTAGTAATTCATAAATAAGTTTTTAAATGATTTTTTAGAAACAGAAAATTAAAAAAATGAAGTCAGTAGTAGTAGTGGTAGTGTAGCGTAGTGTTGGACACATGTGAATTCCAAAGCGCTAAACGCTGCGCGCTATATTTGATTATAGCTCGAAAAAGTGCGAGATTTCTCTAGAGAATATTGACTACGTGATGAAAACGTAAGACCACCCGCCGCCCCAGTGACCACGCGTGGTATTTTTGAAGACCCTCTCCCCCCCTGAACGGATCATGTAGTATGGGTATGTTCCCTAAGAGCAGACTACGCACGCTCCTTGTTATGGCCACCATTCACAGGCGCACCCATCTGCTGGATTTGTCGCTGGCGACAAGTCCGCAGACAAATCTGCGTGTGAATGTATTTCGGCGTCCGGCTCCCCGGTGTCCCGGCGGTAGTGTGTGGACGACGACGGATTTGTCCACGGATGGGTGCGCGGATCGGTGCGCCTAGTGAATGGTGGGCTTTAGCGTTCTAAGTAGGGATGTTCATCGGGAAAAATTATCGATAATTTTATTAGCGATAATTATCGTATCGTGTTATCGATAATTATCGAATGAACAGTTATCGATAATTATCGGATGAAAATTATCGATATTTGGCGACAATTATCGATAATTATCGGATGAAAATTATGGATAATTATCGAGCGAGTCAATAATTATCGGATGGATTCGATAATTATTGGATGGACTCCAGAATTATCGGGTGAAGGTTAACTAGTATCGATAATAATTTTTGTGTATTGCAAGTGATGACGAATAAAAACGTATCGTGTTATCGATAGTTATCGATAATTATGGAATGAAGAATTATCGAGAATTATCGCATCAAAAAAATTATCGATAATTATCGAATCCAAAATAAATTATCGATAATTATCGAATAAAAAATTATCGATTGTTATCAATAATTATCGAATAAAAAAATATCGAATGAAAAATTATCGAGTAGTTACGAAATATCGATAATTATTGCACACCCCTAGTTCACAGTTCGGCTCTTCTCGGCAATGTTTCGTTCGACCGCTGCCAGTTCGGTAAAATGTAACGTTGAAGTATTATAATTTTCTCATAACACGTGCGTCCTAATAACATGCTGTGAAGGTCAAAGTTTAAATCAAATCTTCAAAATCTTCATAAAATTGTGTTGATGATGAAGTAACTTTAGCTCGTAAGGAATAATATGTCTGCCCAGTAATAATGTTTGAGAAACACCTTTTATTTTCAATAAAATATTAATTTTACCCAATATCTCATAATGTGGCGTATTTATTATAAGAGATAGATCAAATAGATAAATAGTGTCACAGACTTTTTCTTAGATCTATAGGTTCATGACTCATTTTTAAATCACCATCATCATGGATGACGAGGATTTAAACAATACTGTGTGTAGTTTAGTATATTTTGTCAAGGAAAATACAGTTTAAAAATGTCGTGTCTACGGAGTACACATCTCAGAAGTGAAACATCTTTGGCAAACTCAATTAAAAATGTATTAATATTAATAGTTAAACATTCTATTACTTATTTACGCGTTGTTTACGCGTTGCTAGGATACGCGTTGCTAGGATACGCGACATCATACTATCTCATTCTCTCCTACACACTTTTAATGTAATGAGATATCACGTGTATTTATTTTTCGTAAATATGTGTTTTCATGAGTTTTTTTTTATCATTCCTTTATTATTTTTATGCCTTATGCCAGTCAAAAACAACCTGCAATGTTAATGTCTGTCTGGAAATTTTTATCATGATGCTTAATTTTCAAAAAAATTATCAGATTATACCTGCCCATACCAAAATATATAAATATATAATTTTGGGTATGGCGGTATTCTAGACCACCCGGGGGTGTTGTGGGGGGTTTGTTTTAATAAGTTGTTGTGGTGTAATAAACACCACGTAATTAATTGACTACCCCATATGTAAAAATATCCTTGGGTCTCCTCACCGTGCCTCGGAAAGCACGTAAAATTTTCGGTCCCGGTTATTATTACTCATGAAAAGTAAATTATCCGTCAACCTGCAGTCGATCAACGTGGTGATTTAAGTTCAATCCTTCTCCTATATGAAAGAGAGGTCCTCAAGAAGTTCTTCTAAAGGAATCTTAATAGAAGATTAAGATTCTTCTGTATAGAAGGAAGGCCATATTCACAGTGAGAAGTTTATGAACGACTTAAGTTTTATTAAATAGTTTATTCGTTAAAAGATTATTAAAATAAAGTCACTCTTTTCAGAGTTTATTACAGACGCTTCGAGAAATATAGGAGATATCTTACATCGAGCTTAGGAGTACATTTTTTGTTTTAATTAAACTCCCAAAGCTTTAATAAGGATTACCAGCCTTCCTTATTAAAACTGTAATGGCTCAACATTAAACGAAGTAAGGAGAATGAAATTTTATTATTTTCCATGCGTTATTTTAAAATACCGAATTCTAAATTCTCGGTATGATATGAGTTAGCTGTTACCCGTGAATTCGTTCGCATGAATTAAAAAATGCATTTTACGGCATATCAATTATCTTTGTGCTATTCCAAACTGTAACCTCTGTGCCAACTTTTTTTGAGATCGTTATGACATCCGGGGAAATATTGATCAGGCTTGATCATACATAAAAATTACCGGGCCTGAACAGGCCTAATAAATAAATAAATAAATAAATAAATAAATAAATATTAACCAACAATCACACCACGTTAACCTAGCCCCGTGCTAAGTTCGTAAGAACTTGTGTTACAGGTACTAGGAACGGAAATAAATTTAAGAAATTTATATAAATACATATATACATAAATACACATCCATGACCCGGTGCAGACATCTATATTCGTCATACAGATTATCTGCACCTGGCGTGATTCGAACCCGCGACCGCTGCGTAAAGTGTCCAGTTGCTTGACCACTCGACCAGCCGGCCGTCAAATCAGGCAAAAAACAGGCATGATCATGTCTAATTTCAGGCCTGCACATACATGTATAGTCACGATCATGTCTGACAGGCATGAGTAGGCATGACCATGTATGATCAGGCCTGAACGTATTTTTACTCATCAGATCATGCATGAACAGATCTGATCAGACATGAACAGGCATGATGTTATCTAATTTCAGGCCTTTTTTTACGCTGGGAAATGCATTTACGCATCCCGCCGCTGTAATGGCGACTGGTATGTGGGACTCGCTGACTGCGGAGTCAGAATACCCACTAAAACCCAGCAGTGCCCATATCGTCGTGGTGGGGCGCCACGGGATCGCTTTCGCATGCAACCGTGACGCCCCGACATCTAATTTCAGGCCTGCTCATACATGAACAAGCCTGCTTATACATGAACATGCCTGCTTATACATGAACATGCCTGATCATACATGAACAGGCATGACCCCGGTCATTTTTCATGCATGATGGCCTGATAATTTTTTCCCGGGATGATGTTGATGAGATGATGAGTGACAAACATCCATCAAAACGTTAGCATTTGTATTAGTATATAATAATAGTGAATACTTAAAACCATATCTTTGGGCTGTTGATGTCATTTATCATACATTTTTAACCCCCTTCAAAGTAAGGAGAAGGTACCCAATTTGACTGCATTTATTTGTGTGTTACTTTATAACTTTTTAACGGTGGGGAAACCTACAAGGACATACAACCAGACCGGAAACAAATATTTGTACAAATATAAATATCTATTCCGTGCGCGAATCGTACCCGCGACCTCCTGCGCGTGGCGTCGAGGCGACTACTCGCACCACTTCACCAGAACGGTCGTTTATATATATATACATGTATATAACGGTAGCGATAAGTTCGACCTTAAATATCTGTTCGACCTTAAAATTGACGGCCCCCAGTGGGATGAAATTTTGTGTTCGGGGATCCCGAAACACATAACACACACAATAATAGACGTGTTGATCACACTGTTTTAAACCGACTTAAAAAAGTGAGAACATCATCAACGTAGTCGAAGTCAATTAAATACGCATCATTAGGAATAACTCAAAAAATAATCGTCAGATCTCGCTCATATTTAAATGGGACCACATGACAAGCACCATCTTTCGAATATAAAAAGAATCATCAAAATCGGTACACACAGTAAAAACTTATGAGGTAACACACATAAAAAAATGCAATCGAATTGAAAACCTCCTCCATTTTTTGAAGTCGGTTGAAAAGTGGACGTATCTGCGGTATTTCGTGTGTAGATCAATTTATTTTTTATACAGATAAACAAAAAAATATATAAATAATATATATTCGACATAATATAATAAATTCTACACAAACAAAGTTGCGGGTTAACACTTGCTTCTAATTAAAATTCATGAACTTTTATACCCTTGATTAGATTAAAAATTTATTCGACTTCTTGAGCAAAATATGAAAATAAATTGATTAAAGTTTATAGTCGTTCTTGTGTATTGGAGGTGTTAGTCGCCTAAACACCGGCGGTCGCGGGTTCGATACCCGTTCAGGACAGATATTATATTTGTACAAATATTTGTTTCCGCTCAGGGTGTATCTCCTTATGGATATTCCCACCATACCTCGAAGAACACGAAAACTCTGGTTTCTATCACAGACACCTGATAAAGCTATATGCATCGTAAGAAAACTATGCGCCAACACAAAGTGGCGCAGCGTGGTGGATTAAGCTCCAACCCTCCTCCGATATCGAAAAGAGGCCTTTGTTCCGCAGTGGGTCATTTCAGTTTGATTGGGTTCAGCTCAGTTCAGATTTAAATTTTTAGCAGTTTACAATTTGACGTTTTCTATTAGGTACCTACATAAATTACAAAATAATGTATTATCACAATAATACGGTGATATATACAAAATTAACCATTTTTCTGGAAGGAGTGACAAACTCCAATAAACCTTAAAACTTATTATTTCCCAACAAAACGCCAAATCTTTTCTCACAAACCGCCATTATTTATTAATGACATATCACTATGAAAGAGACGAAAACTAAAAATCATCCCGACTTCCCGGGTAGGGGTAGGATACTTTAAAATCGAAATTTCATTTTATCTCTTTTGTCTGTGGTACGTATGCTTAATTACAGTTTTCTAGAATTAAGTCCCCGAGTCTAACTTGACTTGACCCTTAAAATTAACTAAGAAATGTTGCATATTCGTCTGTATGAAGTTATTTATATATGTAGACCAAAAATGTAATTCAATTCATTATTGTTTTTACAAAATACTCAAAATCGCAAAATGCCAATAAATACTTGTAATTATTAATCTTTTAAAAGAGTAATAATTGTTGCGTTTCTGACTCTTTATTAGAATCTCCGTTACTAACCGGAAAGCTTTCATTAACTGCAATGTACTATTTATATAATTTTAAAAAGCTCTTACTAAAGTTCTTTTAAAAGATAAAGCATATTTTGTTTTAATATCTTGTGCTTGTAGGATTACGCAAAGATGTGTGTTTGTATGTGTATAAAATGGGCGTGTGACTTGATTAAAAACATAATGATATGTTATCGAGAATTTAACTCAATTAGTACAGTTATATTATTGTTTAATGTTTTAATCGATCATTATAACTTTAATGATGTAACGATTATTATTAATATAAAATAAATATAATAATTATTATTTACAGTTTCTAAAGACAAATGTCAATAATATATTGTGATCAAAAATGTTTTTAATATAATAATATAATTTATTAATAATTTTTGGGAATATGTGAATCTAAAAAAAGTGTAACTATTTTACGTTTATCATTAACATTTTATAAATTATATTATTATAATAATATATAACAATATATATAAAAAAAAATTATATAACTCACATCAAAGTTTTAATACGAATGTCACAAACACATATTATAACACTTGCACTAGTCACAAAATATATAAAATTTATATTTCAATACTGTTGTTCATTGATTTTGACTATTTTTTCATATTTTCGTTAGGGGCACCCGTAGGCAGCCTGTCTCTACGCACGCGTAGAAATACTGGCTCCAAACCACATAGCTTTGTTGATAGTGATGGGAGCTGGGTTTATCGATGTTTTTTTATTTATTTGGTAGTTTATCTTTTAATGATATCTAGCTAATTATAATAAAACTATATTTTTGTAATTGTATTCTTTATTGTACACCACAAATAAATTACAGAGCATAATTACAAATTTGTTAAGATAAGATTGTGTAGTAGGTACAACAGGCGGTCTTATGGCTAATTAGCCATTTCTTCCAGACAACCCAAATGGAAAATGAGAGTTCAATAACGAAACGTGTAGGTTGTGCAATTATACAATAGACTTACATACTAATATCTACATACCAATATATACAAGACTCGTATATACATAGATAATATTCTAGTTTTTGAGATTTAAATTAATGATTTAAACTGTTATGTTAATATAAGTCACTCGTCTCAATGATGGATGCAACTCTGTCGTATAATAATAATAATATACTTTTTTAAATTATTAATTCGATTCGTCCTTTTACTCTTTTTTTCTTTTTTCGAAAATTTGTGAAAAAATATGACAAAAGACTAAGAATAGATGACATTGGTCAATATTTCTAGATAATTGGTCAACAAAATACGAATAATAATAATAAGAATAATAATAAGACGATTGAAATTTCAGGGACGTATAAAAAAAACTTTTTTTTAGCACCCCAATATCGACATGCACAGTATTTACAACGCTCTTTGAACTTTTCACACTTAGAATTCTAGATTTGAGGTGCTAATGAATGTTTATGACTTTGAAAGTAACAATCACACCGATTGCTATCAAATCAATGCTGACCAATTTCCGGAATACCCTGACCTTAGGCGGAGTTACTGCAACGATGCATTTTCCCGTTGAAAAAAAGTCACAGACATCTTTGGAATTTTAAGCTCGTTGTGATTAATTTTATAGCTGACCAATTATTGTAAGTTTCTGACCAATCATATGTATTTTACTACTTTCAAGGATATTGGTTTGATAATGTAAAGTTCGTATTTTGAGATTCTAATCTAAAAAGTCAACTTAATAATTTTTTTTTACTTTTATAATATCAAAAACGTTGACCAGTTATTAATTGATCAAATATCAATTGGCCAATTGTAACTATTTTGAGATGAATGAAATTATTTTAGAACTTACATTTTCTTCTTTACAGATTGTAGGATTTATTTGAGCCACCAAAATTTTTATCAATGACCATGGAGTTTTAAATTCTCTGTAATTAGTATCAAAGTATTGACCAATTACTTAAAATCCCTGACCAATTATGACCATTTCATAACCAATTTGGACTACTTTTTAACACGCCAAATTTTACCATTTTGGGCCGCTAAATAGATGGAGCTGTCTTATCTTTATCGCTAGAAGAGCAATCTCTTCCAAAGTAACTTTGGGTGTAAGACACGGCATAGTAAAAGCGGATTAAGAATTTTACTAAGAATTTTATATTTACAATATAATATGCTCCAAAGAAGGCAAAATAAAACCTAGCTTAATTATATAGACAATTATATAGTGGTCAAGAAGTAAGAGAAAACTAAATAATATATTAAAAAACATTTATATATGTTATTGATACATCTGTATCAAAAATTATCAACAAATATATGTTACCGGTGGGAGGGATGCGCTGTGCCGCGCTCCCGGCTGCATGGGTACCACCATCTTGCTTCTTTCTCCCGTGAAACAGGTTTGCTGTGTTTCGGTCAGAAGGGCAAGACAGGCAGTGTAATTACTGGCACCGAGACTTTAACACCTTATGTCTCTGGATAGGCAACACATAAATGAGTTGCCTGGGCTAGTTCCAGGTAACTAGTTTATATTAATGGGCGACGTCGACCACTTACCATCAGTTGGAACGTCTGCCAGTTTGCCTATCCAACTAACATTTAAAAAAATGGAATCAGCCATCTTGTCATTATTAAATTTTTTATATTAAGAAGTCTTTAATAGCCAAAGCATATTACTATTTACAAGATTATATAAACGACAAAGATGTGTGCGTTAAGTGGCGCTGTCTTTCATGCAGGACATAATGACTCCGTTTATAATTTTAAGTAACGTACCTATTGATAATTTTTAAAAGAGTAACTGTTGAGTTTCTCGCTGTTTCTTCACAGCAGAATCTACATTTCGAATAGACGGTAGCTACACATCAGCTATTATTAATGAAAAAATATAATTAATGAAAAAATACTTTGTAAAATGACGATTTAAGAGTGCTTTCGAAGTTTACTCGAATAAAGAAATTTCCGATTTATTTTATCATGAGATATAATTGTAATTAATATTATTTTTTATCGATAAAATACCAAGCACGTCACTAGCATAGCATCCCGGTAGTGAGATCGTTCAATATTCCCCGTCAAGCCTCGGAAAAGCTCTAGAGAGAGACAGATAATAACTTAAAAAGCTTTTCACGCGCGTGTGATAAGGATAGACTATACTTCCGAATACGATGCAAGAAAATTTATATATTTTTTTTAATTAAGCTCAACTTCCGGTTAAAAATTAGTAATTTGTGTTTGATATGTTTTTATGTCGCTATGTTAGTTTTGAAGATATTTTATGTAATTACTACTAGTTGTTACCCGCAATTTCGTTCGTTTGAAAATCTGTACCACGGGAACCGTACAACTATCGTTATAAAAATCATTGTACTATACCTATCTTTGTGCAAAATTTCATTGAATTAGGTTCAGTCGTTCTGTCGTTATTGAATGACAAACATCCATCCGAACTTTCGCTTTATGTCTTTCGGTTTTACCCATCCCATCCCATATCCCATGGGGATCCTATGGGAATTTCGGGATAAAATGTATTTCATATATTTTTCTGAATATCCAACTATGTACAAACCAAGTTTCATCGCAGTCGATTCAGTAATTTTTATGTAAAATAATCATAAACATCCACCAATCTTACAAACAATTGTATTAATAAATAATCTTCATAGGATTATGTACTAGCAACCTAAGGGCCGATTTCACTGGTTGTTGATTGAACAACCAGTGAAAGTGAAGTTTATCTGCCCACTCAAGTGTGATAAAATTATTTAAAAAAAATATATTTGAAGAAAAGAACAAAAAATTGTTATTTTTAAGGCGACGATTCAATTTTTTAAATAACTTATACTGTATTTATCGACCGATAAAACTCAATAATCTCACAAATTCTCTATCAATAATCTTGTTTTTCCAATTCACCGGGCGTTGGGTTGGTAGTTTTGGGGATCGCGATTTGATTTTTATATTAGTGGCCTCAAATTGCTGCTAATTATAATTAAGTTTCTGATAGGCAATCAGAGACTTTATCTGCAGGGGAAAAACAAGCTCTAAGCTTGTTTGTTCCACCTCGACTAATAAACTACAACTTTTGGTTTGACAGGTTACGAATAGAAACATTTGACAGATAAAATTTGACTTTTTTATTTGACTGACTCGTTGGCGCAGTTTGCAGTGACCCTGTTTTCTGCTCCGAGGGTTGTGGGTTCGATTCTCGCCCCGAGTCTGGATGTAATATATGTTTATTTATATATGTATTATTTATATGTATATTTAATATGTATATTTATTTTTAAAAAATGTATATCAGTCGGCTGTTACCTAAAACACAGGCATTATGTTGCCTACCTTAGGGACAGACGACCGTGTGTGTATGTCATATAAAAAAAAAAAAAATGGAAATTGAACAGAAAGAGAACAAGTATGCTTAATTTAAAAAATCAAAAAACCCGACTGCGTAAAATACTCTTATTGTAAACTAAAAAGAATAAAACTATTTACTAGCTTTCATTTGATACCCATATTGCTACAGTAAGAAAAAAAATTTAACTCCCCCCCCCTCATTCCGCCATTTGCGGGCGCCATTTTGAAAATTTATGTGGCCTATGTCACTACTACAATTTACAAATCAAATACAAATCCAACGACACCTCATATGTCAAAAACCGTCCAGCCGTTTGGGCTGTAGGGCGTGCTAAAGAAATGGACATACATACATACATACATACAAACATACATACATACATACATACATACATACATACATACATACATACACTCGAAAAACATAACCCTCCTGTCGCAGTCGGGTAAAAAACGTATGTGTCAATACACAAACACTTCTATTGAATGGGCTACACTAATATCAGAAGATAAATTTAGAATCGTCTATTTTTAGTAATTTCATAAACAATTTTGTATACAGTGAATCAAATTAAATATTACTTTATTCGTGTAGGCTTCAAGGCTTCAAGAGCACTTATGAATCGTCTTTGTATGAATTCGGAATACGGAATACGGAATGTGTATTCTATTGAAAAGTATTTACAAAGAACTCAACCGTTATCTTCAATTTATGACAAAAATATATTAAATCCCTGTTTTTTTCAAAATAAATCTATACTAATATTATAAAGCTGAAGTTTGTTTGTTTGTTTGTTTATTTGAACGCACTAATCTCAGGAACTACTGGTTCGATTTCAAAAATTCTTTGTTTGTTGGATAGCCCATTTACCGAGGAAGGCTATAGACATATAACATCACGCTACGACCAATAGGGGCTGAGCAATAACAAGAAATGTTACAAAAACGGGAAAAAACATCTTTTTTGAGAGCAACCGTTGCGTCCTTTATTATTTCTCTTCTCGAGACATATTTAACTATAGTTCCACTTTTAAAGTAAATATAACATAACTCTTTTACTGAGAGTTTTCGAAAAATAAAAAAACTCAATAATATGTCGAACGACCCCGAACTCAAACCTGAGACCCCTTGCTCGGCAGTAACGCTTGCGACCACTCGACCAACGAGGCGGGTACCTACTCTTAGAATAATTTGTTTTTAAAAATATTTAAGTACGTTTTTCCCTCAAATTAACGCGGGTGTAACCGCGAGGCAGAGCTAGTAAATTATAATTAATAAAAAGTTTTTCTTTTAAATATAATAATTATTAAAAACTACAAGTATTATCACAGTACAAAAGACACTATGACGGAAGACGAACAAATACAAGCTACGGCGGAGTCTTTTTGACACCTTTTGAGTATGGAACCCTAATAAAAAGGGGTCGAATAAGCCATTTAAGTCGTGACAAGGCTTAAATTGGTAAAAAGAAATTTCTAAGTGCTTATAAGTGTGGGTAAAAATAAAAATGTCGTTATTGCAAAATCGATTACGTTCTAATACATTAAACTTAAAAGACAGATGAATGATACGTGGGCAAATATTTGAAAACATGCAAATCGCGCGGCGGTTATTAAAGAACGAATGCGGAGTTTATATTTTTACTTTTGTGAATTATTTCTTATGTAAAAAAGTATCTCAAATATGGACCGATAACTAAAAATCTTATTTATAAATTGAGTTTAGAGATATTACAAATCAAAGAGCCAAAATCTAATTCCCATTCGTGTCCAATTCTCCATTTTCAATCAATAATTATCCTATAATTGTTAAATTCTTCTTGAAGATTATACTTTTGGTAAGATATTCATAAACTTAAGTTGTTAATGAACACATAAAACCATGCTGTAACACGCAAAGAACATAACTTATTAAAAATAAGATCAGTTAAAAAATGTCCATAGACAACTTGCTAATTACCATTTGGGAACATTCCGTAATGATTTTTCTTGTAAAAACTGGAATATTCCAACCCAATAGTACATAGGCGCGTGGGTACCAGTTAGAACTCGAACACCGAGCGAAAGCTAGTGTCAAAGATCAGTCTTTTTGGCGCCAATTGTGATTATCTCGTCCTCAAAGTGTTTTAGTAAAAATATTATCTAATAACCATTTATTGTTTTTTAGGTAAGTGATCAAGTACATATTTTTGATAACATGTTTTATATAGTCCCTATAGTGACTCCTTTTGGATTTTGAGAATAGAATTAGAATGTTTCTAACACAAGACTGATTTATTTAAGAAAATAGTTGAAATACTACTTACCATTTGTCTCATTACCGATATTTGCCGTTCGCACAAGCGAATGGTAATTAGTTTTTTTTAGAAATGGTAATTATGTTGAAATTTCGTCTTAATTTGTGACAGCATTTTTGATGTCTGTGCGGAAAGGAGGTGATTCTTGTGACAACATTTTTGGTCTATTTTGAAGTCTTGGTCTATTTTATTATAGAAGCAGCGGCCTAATGCAAGCCTTTTGCAGCCAAATTGGGCGGCGCGCCGGGGAAGTACTTCTCTTTCACTTAACTTGTGGTTTTTAGCCACGTTTCGGACTACACGGCCTTTCTTACAACAAGAGTTCAGGTATGTTTTCCCGCCAAGGTTCCCTGAATGAAACCATTAAAAGGGCTCTTGCCACCATCGACGTTCCTGCTCTTATTGAGCCTACTGGAATTGGTCGCGATAATGACAAGAGGCCTGATGGTTTAACACTGATTTCCTGGGAAAGGGAACGGGTGCTTTTATGGGACTCAACCTGCGTTAGCTCCGTCTCACGTCAGGGAGACAGCTTTAAGAGTGGAAGCCGCTGCGGAGAAAGTTGAAATGACTAAATGGCACAAATATTTGTAACTTATCCCATGTTATGTTTTTGTGCCGTTTACAGTCGAAACACTTGGACCTTAGAGTAGCAGTGCAAAAAAAATTCTAAAAGAATTAACTCTACGTCTCATATCCTCCACTAGTGACAGGAGGGTTGGTGCATTTTTTGCCTTGCACGGATTTTGTCACTAGTAAGATTTTACGTCAAATTTTCACGAGTATTGTGAACTAATGGCGTATCGCAAAGTTTTTGTTTTGTAACTTCCTTGGGGCTATCGTCATTAGGACACACCAACCTCCAGTTTTCTACTGCGTCTGTAGCCTCTGTAATTTGGACTGAACCTAATTTTAAATTTTCGGTACATAGGCCTTTGATACTATGCACAGAAGCAAAAAAGGCAGGAAGAGCGACACTAGAAATTTTTCTCACGCCGATGCCACCATCTCTAATTGGTAAAGCAGCTTTTATATCTTAGTTATCATCTCTAATTTTTTGACGTGATAACGTCTAGTAAATTGATGAAGGGGTGCCCGTTCGAAGAAGATGACGTCATCATTGTCACAATTAGTGAGCGAGAGCGCAGAACAAGCGATAGAGAGGCACGATTAGCCTAAGCGTTCTGTCTTACACTCCATCGGACCGCGTTCGAGTAAAAGAGACAGTGGCGCCACGCAAACTACACGCGAACTGTTTTGTAGGGATGTTCATAGGAAAAAAATATCGATAATTTTACTATCGATAATTATCGAATCGTTTTATCGATAGTTATCGATAATTATCGTATGAACAGTTATCAATAATTATCGAAGGAAAAGTTATCGATAATTATCGGTCGATAGTTATCGATATTTATCGAATGAAAAATTATCGATAATTATCGGATCAAAATTATCGAATAACACATCGATAATTATCGAATGGAAAATTATCGAGTATTTACGAATTATCGATAATTATCGCACACCCCTAATGTTTTGTGATTTGTCAATTGTTTGGTAGAAGTAGGGATGTTCATCGATAAAAATATCGATGATTATCGAATCGTTTTATCGATAGTTATCGATAATTATCGTATGAACAGTTATCGATAATTATCGAAGGAAAAGTTATCGATAGTTGGCGACAGCTATTGATAATTATCGGATAAATATTATCGATAGTTGACGAAAGTTATCGATAATTATCGGTCGATAGCTATCGATATATTATCGAATGAAAAATTATCGATAATTATCGGATCAAAATTATCGAGTATTTACGAATTATCGATAATTATCGCACACCCCTACTGTTTTGTGATTTGTCAATTGTTTGGTAGAGAGTACCACTTGAAACACTCCCCTTGATTTCCTACTTTTCCTATCATCTTCATATCCTTAACAAAATAACTCAGATTGGAAAATCTTGAATATCACACTATCATATATATATACAAAAAAAGTACTACACTATCATATATATGTAAAGTAATACACACTATCATATTATATATGTGATAATAATTCAATTCGATTCATAAAAGTATACAATTCTACATCTATGTTTTCTTATGACGTTATCACGTAAAAATTATCGTCTGTAAACCGACTTTACAGACAACCATTTTTTTTCATAATTACTATTTGAAAACTATTCATTACATTGTGAGTGACCTAATTACCAATGATTCATATTTATCACTACCGTTCGTATGATTTTTGAATTGCCTATCATACAAAAAGTAAATATTTTAAGGCATTCCCTTAGATACTATTTTAAAAAGAAAGTACCTGAGATTACAAAAATCATATAAAGAATCATTTTCCTCACCTTTTTTTCTTAATCTCCGAAACTATGCCATATGCGCATTTTCAAATATTTACCCACGTACCTATCTGTATGTATGTATGTATTATATTATGTAAGTATTAGATGTTCGTGTATTTAATATAATGATTTTCACTTATTTTATCGCACTAAACAATCTAATTTAATATAATATGTATTACTTGTGAGATTGTGTTTTCATGCGATAGCCAAATCATTCTTTTTATTTAAAACATAAAAGATCTTTAATATTGATATGGTCACTATAAGATGTTGCTAGGTTGGCTAATTACGTAATAACTTCACACAGAAGGACCCTTAAGTAGGGACTGAATAAATTAACCGTCTTGGTATTATATGGATCTCATAACTTTTTACGGTAGAAGAGTTGCGAGACTTGGTTTTTTTAGAAGTTATGTTTTTGATGGCATTTCGTTGTGCTATAAAATATTAATGAATATATATTTATACAAATAATACAAGTATTTTTAATTAAAAAAATCAAAAAACCCAACTGCGTAAAATACTCTTATTATAAACTAAAAAGAATAAAACAATTTACTAGCTTTCATTTGATACCCATATTGCTACAGTAAGAAAAAAAAATTTGTGCGTGTACTAGCGTACACTCGTAAGAAGTGAAACTTATAATAAAAACAGTTTACTTTTTATACGATCGTAATTATACGCACATACGCACATACGCACATACACACATACGCACATACGAACATACGCACATACGCACATACGCACATACGCACATACGCACATACGCACATACCCTTCAAGCGGGCGCGCGGTCATTTGTAATGGCAGCGGTCGCGCGTAATCGAAAAGACCTATGGGATATATGAGAGAAATAAAACATTAATTATCCAATGATCATTTATGTTTTTGTAGACAGATAGATTATCATTTTATTTAAAGTATAATTGGTATAAACAAGTTATTTAAATTAAGAAAAAGAAACAATTATTAAATCAACTAACATAGCTCAAGTGTTCTTTAGATCAAACAATAATTTAGGAACACAAAACCTTTTTACATACCTCAGACTAGTTTATATAGATAGTAAAGACTATAAAAATAGCAAAATTAAAATAAAACATAATAAAACTATGATTTAGTATTCATCAGGCTCAGTTTCTTCTTCAAAATAACTTTATTGCAAATGAATGTAGTGTGACTGCTGCAAATATTTCTTCGACACGATGTGCATTGTATCTTCGATTGCCTCCTTTTCTTGTTGGGCATATTTTACAGCTTCCGAATCCGAGCTGTGTGATTCCTCAGCAAATTGAGAACCCTCTTAAGCGATGTGGTCGGAAGTTTCTGAGCCTGAGCGCTGAACTCTAATTCACTCTCTTCTTCATCTTCTCGTAGTAATTCCTCAAGTATTACACTTGGTACTAGCGGTCTACGACTCATTTTATAAATAATAGCAGTATTATAAGCTTAATTCTATAATATTAGGTGATAGTCGAACAAATATTATATCGCATTGAGCGTCGCGCGTAACCTTTTCGACGACAGGCGCATGGTGTGCTTTCGACGCCTGTGCCGCGACTAAAACAACAGGGATTTATGGGATGTGAGGAGAGTAACTTGCGGGGGTAAACTATCTATTTTGCTCATAATGACAAAGCGACAGGCTACTAGAAATGAGAAACACACGTGACAAGTAATAATAATATTATGAGCGAAAATGTATTGAGCACGGTCGAATCGACGCCGCGCGACCGCTTGAAGGATACGCACATACGCACATACGCACATACGCACATACGCACATACGCACATACGCACATTCGCACATACGCACATACGCACATACGCACATACGCACATACGCACATACGCACATACGCACATACGCACATACGCACATACGCACATACGCAAATACGCACATACACACATACACACACATACATACACTCGAAAAACATAACCCTTCTTCTGTCGCAGTCGAGTAAATACAGTTTTACAAGATGGCGCGTAACGAAAAAATGTGACGCGTAACGCGTAAATTTTTTCCAACCCCGATAAAGAAGTTTCACTTCGAAAATTCAACTCCCCCCCCCTCCCCCCTCATTCAGCCATTTGCGGGCGCCATTTTGAAAATTTATATAGCCTATGTCACTACTACAATTTAGACAAATCCAACGACACCTCATATGTCAAAAACCGTCCAGCCGTTTGGGCTGTAGGGCGTGCCAAAGAAATGGACATACATACATACATACACTCGAAAAACATAACCCTCCTTCTGTCGCAGTCGGGTAAAAATAGTAACTGATCGATGTAGACATCGACTTAATATTTTATCTCAAACTAGCTCTGCCTCGCGGTTTCACCCGCGTTAATTTGAGCGATTTTTTTTCCCGTTTTTGTAACATTTCTTATTATTGCTCAGCCCCTATTCGTCGTAGCGTGATACTATATAGCCTATAGCCTTCCTCGGTAAATGGGCTATTTAACACAAAAATAATTTTTCAATTCGAGTAGTTCCTGAAATTAGCACGTTCAAACAAACAAACAAACAAACAAACAAACAAACTCTTCAACTTTATAATATTAGTAAAGATTTACAAATACATACATTCCGAAGATTATGGAAGTGGCAGTATATATTATTATTTTTAATATTTAAAAAAAAAACTTGTTTTCAGTTTACAAATTTCGTTACTTGAAAATTTAATATGTTGCCTACCAGTATTTGGTTTCATTGCATTCAATTTATTAACCGACTTCAAAAAAAGAGGTTCTCAGTTGTCTGTATTTTTTATGTGTATCACCTCATAACTTTATACATACACCCAGTAAGTGTATCGATTTTGATGATTATTTTTATGTTCGAAAGCTGATGCGTTATGTGACCTCATTTAAATTCTAGCGAGATCTGACGAGTAGTTTTTGAGTTATCCCTAATAATACGTATTTAATTAACTTCGACTACGTTGATGGCGTTCTCATTTTATTACTTGTCGATGTAAATTGAATAAAAAAAAAAAAGTTTGAAAGAGCATAGTATTCCGAAGTGGTTTCTTTCTAGTTTGGTGGTTTTTTTTTTAAATTTTAGTGCATTTTTGGTTTTAGATATTTTTTTAATTCGGTTTTTTTTTTTTAAATAAATGTATATCTTATCGTCATTACCTTCGTACTTTAATATCCTATACTTAACGCGTATAACTCAATTAATTCCTCGCTTAGTTTTCTCACTACCGTTTCATATCGATTTTTAATGTTGTAGTAATTACATAATTAACAGCTGGTCATCACTGGAGAAGGATAGGGCGAGACAGAACCCAATGGAAAGTGCTAGAGGAGGCCTATGCCAAAATTTCACAATACAGAAAAGGAAATCCTCGCGTTATATAGAGGAAAACGCGTGTTATACAAGGGACGTGGCATCGCGTAATATGAAAACGCGGTTTATGAGTACCGTGTTACAGGGGGAATTAATGTATTTTTAGATTTTTTTTTCTCTCGATATATTTGTTCCATCATCACGTATAATCTACTGCATGAAATAAGATGCGGCTCCACAGTTATGATTTCGGAGATCTAACTTAAAATCTGGCTTAAGTTTCATATCGATACACCGTTTAGAAGTAGAGTTATTACTGAGAACTCTATAAAGCAAAGCAGACGAAGATGCTATCTATATCGTATTAACTAGTCATCAATAATTCTTAAAAACAAAACTAATGTAACACAATGTTTTATTTATTCCTTAAAAATTTGAAGGAATGGATGTAAACAGAAAATAAGGTACCTTTATCATAATACAATTTAAAAGTATGTAAAAAAAAAAGTTTAATATTTATAGATTAAATAAGTAAATTTGTAGCCAGTGCAAGGACTCACGATATAGAGATCCTAAGCTTAGTTTAAGTCTCCTCGTCTAAATAAGTACGCACTAACGATAATAATAATAATAATCTAAAAATGTTCATAAAAAAGGCATGGGCAAATAAAGCCTGTGGATGTACAGTAAAAAAAAAGTGTTTTATTTATGTCAACCTCTTTTCTATCCGCCATTTTGAAGTTTGATATACATGGGTAAGAAAATATTATCTCTGGGAAAAAAAAAAATTTCCTTCGACAAATTATATTGATTCATACACGAATCAAATAATAAACGATTCAACAACAACCACAAACACTGCGGCTTTTATTTATTCAGGAAAATCCGTGGAACTCGGGAATATCGATTATACTGCGGCGATAATATTTGATAGTTGATCCTTTTTTTTTCTTTTTTTATACGTACAGTATTGTTTGTGCTTATCCCTAGAAGAGATTTCTTCCAGCACACCTGTAAAGAAACAATTACAGAGATAAATTATTTGAGGTATAATTATCTGACTAATTAAGGTTTTATTTTTACCCGACTGCGACAGAAGGAGGGTTATGTTTTTCGAGTGTATGTATGTATGTATGTATGTATGTCCATTTCTTTGGCACGCTCTACAGCCCAAACGGCTGGACGGTTTTTGACATATGAGGTGTCGTTAGATTTGTCTAAATTGTAGTAGTGACATAGGCTATATAAATGTTAGGGAGTAGGGGAGTTGATTTTTTTCTTACTGTAGCATATGGGTATCAAATGAAAGCTAGTAAATTGTTTTATTCTTTTTAGTTTATAATAAGAGTACCTATTTTACGCAGTCGGGTTTTTTGATTTTTTTAATTAAGCATACTATTTAATTATAATTATACTTTAAATATTTAAATATCAGATGCTATATAAACGCGTCATTATTACGGTAACGCGTTTCCGTTGCATCGTTGTTATCCAAAGCATTCAGTTACACCTTAGCCGCACCTAAAGAAGTTTTACTTCAACAATATATACTTTGTAAAATGACGATTCAAGTGCTTTCAAAGCCTACTTGAATAAAGAAATTTTTGAACTTTGATTATGATTTTAACATAGATATACTCGAAGAATGAAATTAAGAATTTTAAAGTAATGTAATTTTGATTGATTCAGCCTACCGATGTAATATGTACCTATTTAAATATTTAATGGTAGAATGGAAAAATCGACCACCATATCAGCCGTTGGATGCTGAACGTAGGCCTCTCCATCATCTCTGTGGGGGTTTGCCAATACTCGCCACGCTTAGCAGGCGGCTTGGCGAGCGCAGTATGTTGCCGCGGGATATGGGGACGTTGCTGCCCATCACCATCATGGTTGGGGTACAGTTGTTCACACCACTAGCCTTAGTCACCTTTTAAGACACCTCGACAAGAAAGAGATCGGGACTATTATTCTCTGCCGGTCACCGTACAGCAAATTTTTTTTTGGTACATAATTAAGTTTTATTGTATCAAGATTGCGCATTCCAACTAAATATGGTCGTCGCGTTTCCTGTCCTTTACTGGAAATGTCAATGAAATTATAATTATAAACACGTGTCATAATGTCTGTAGTTATATATGTATATGTGTGTTATTACATAGCTTAAGGGCTTGTTTCGTCAGTTGCTGATAAGTTTATCTCGCAGATAAGTTACTAATACGCTTGATCAGTAGGGATTCTAACAGAGCCTAGGTCCTGTTTAACCTCAACTAATAAACTACAAGTTTTGTTTAATCAAAAGTCTAAAAACGGAATTTATTGCGTTGATTTAAATTAACGGTTTAACAATATTTAATTTAAATTATTTATCAGCAACCGGTGAGCCATAAAAGTCTATTTATTTTTGTAAATGCTATTATCTCTTAAACTACGTCTTTTTAACTGACTTAAAAAAGGAGCAGGTTCTCAATTCCAGTGTATTTGTTTTTCTTTTTACTGGTTGTACCGATTTTGATGATTCTTTTGATATTCGAAAGCTGGCACTTGTCATGTGGTCCCATTTATTATTTGAGCGATATCTGAATAGTCTTTAAGTTATCCCTAATAATGCGTAGTTAATTGACTTCGACTACATGGATGATGTTCTCTTTTTTTTTTTCGAAGTCGGTTAAAAACGTGTTATCAACACTTCACTTTATCTGACAGATAAAGTGGAGTTAAATGGCGAAAAAGAACAATATATTATAAACTTTTATCTGTTGAATACCGTTCTAATCAGATAACTTTATGAGCAACCGGTGAAACAGGCCCTAAGGGTGCCTGTCCATTGAAGCGAAGCGAGGCTGCGGAGCGGAGAAACGGAGAAATATTAACCAATAAGATTGCAAAAAATCTTTCCTTCGCTCCAGTGGCCAATGGCTATTGGTTAATATTTCTCCGTTTCTCCGCTCCGCAGCCTCTCTCCGCTTCAATGGACAGGCACCCAAAAGTCTGTTTATTTGTATAAATGCAATTATCTATCAAACTACGTTTTTTTTCATACGACAATTCTGGCTTAGTGGTGAAGAAAGTTTTATTAACGCCCTTAAGCGCGCTCTTCATTCTCGGCAAAACTACACGAGACTAGCCGAATACGGGAGTGTAGAGGCCCTATTCGGCAAGTCTCGCCGTGGTCTCGCCCTACAATCGTGTCTCGGCAGGAGTGTAGAGCGCGCCTTAGTGGTGAAGAAAGTTTTATTTACGTCCAATTGTTAGTTTGAATCCAGCTCGGAGTGGATATTTATATTAATTAAAATACTTGTTTCTGATCTCAGTACTCCAAACTGAGACTGGGAGAGCACATTAAACCCTTCCAGGATATTATCATAAAGGGACATCCATAAATTACGTGAGCTCAAAATGGAGGGAGATGGTCGAATAAAATCTTATTAATTTCATTAGAACTTACATAATCGAAAATCTCACTTCAAATCTATGAAAAATAAATTATCTTAAAGATAATAAAAAAAGTTATATTTTGAGTGTTCATTTTGCCCGATTAAATATTTTTTAATTGTAATACACCTGAATGTTTTATTATTTTCCCGATTTATAAAAATAAATTTAGTCGTTTAACTACTTTAACGTAAATCTTACGTAAGGGGGTGGGGGGTCAAATCAAAACTTACTAAATTTTACCTAAGGGGGTGGGGAGTCTAAATTAAATTAAAAACAGCTCACGTCATTAATGGATGCCCCTTAAGCACTTAATAATGAAAGTTAGGTACTCTTGGTATTTTAATGAAATTATCTGCTGAAAAGTAGCGTGGGGAATTAAGCGCCAATCCTCCTAACAGTGGGACATTTACAAGTTCTGTTTCAGTTTAGTTCAGTTCTTCAAACTTCTAAAACGTCATTCCTCTGATATCATAAATAAAGGTTAATATCATCGTGTAATGGGTATACATACATACCGATTAGGGAACGTACCCATACTACGTGATCGGTTCAGGGGGAAGGGGTCTTAAAAATACCACGCTTGATCACTGGGGCGGTGGGTGGTCTTATGTTTTCGTCACGTAGTCAATATCTTCTAGAGAAATCTCGCACTTTTTCAAGCTATATTCAAATATAGCGCGCAGCGTTTTGCGCTTTTTAAGCTCACAGGTGACAACACTACGCTACTCTACCACTACTACTAGTAACTACATTTTTTTTTAATGTAACTTGGATAGGCAAACTGGCAGACGTTCCACCTGATGGTAAGTGGCTGACGTCGCCCATGAACATAAATTAGTTACCTGGAACTAGCCCAGGCAGCTCATTTATGTGTTGCCTATCCAGAGGCATAAGGTGTTAGTCTCAGTGCCAGTAATTACACTGCCTGTCTTGCCCTTCTCACCGAAACACAGCAAAGCTATTTCACGGGATAAACAAGCAAGATGGTGGTACCCATGCAGCCGGGAGCGCGGCACAGCGCATCCCTCCCACCGGTAAAGTTTTTTTTACTTTACACACTTTTTGTACTGTCTGTTTGTTTTGATTTGTAGGATGTCAAGAATTGTACGGGGGAAGAGAGCGATAAAGCAGATGTACCCCGTACATCTCCCATGTTTCGCTCCGTATACCGAGAAGTGGGTAGGAGCATGGGAAGGTTGGTGGGTTTATTTGTTTGCAAAAAAGTATACATATATATGTATATATTACGAGTCACCTTAGGGTCACCTTAGGGGGTTAAAAATTGCAAAAAATGGGTCACGTTGTATGTGTATTTTCCCTTATAATACATATTTTACCGGTGGGAGGGATGCGCTGTGCCGCGCTCCCGGCTGCATGGGTGGTGCTGTGTTTCGGAAAGAAGGGCAAGTCAGGCAGTGTAATTACTGGCACCGAGACTTAACATCATATGTCTCAGGATAGGCAACACATAAATTAGTTGGCTGGGCTAGTTCCAGGTAAACTAGTTTATGTTCATGGGCGACGTCAACCACTTACCATCAGGTGGCACGTCTGCCAGTTTGCCTATCCAACTAACATTAAAAAAAAATGTATACGCATACATATTCTAAGCAAATGATTACATATTGACGAGTGAAAGAAAGTGTTCCTTTAATTTACGTTAAAAAGAAACGAGCGAAGGACTTCTTTGGATGCTATTTGAGAGTTTTTTCCATAGTATAGAGACACGTACCGAAAATGAATTCAGTCTAAATCTTATTTACATTCCGATACATCTAGCATCGTTATAATGTTCGCCTGGAATGAAAAGGAGAGGGTAGGAAGTGAAATCGCTATCGAAGATAAGATGTATCATTTGGATATTTTAGAGAAACGGACAGGATGTGCGTATCAATGAAGCTGAAGCACTGAGCACGGAAGTAAGAGATGTGTTCAAACTTTCCCACCACCACCTCCACATCAGCCGTTGGATATCCACTGCTGAACGTAGACCTTTCCCATCATCACTGTGTGTTGTGGCAGGATATGGTGATGCTGCCCATCATCGTCCAAGTTGGTGTACCAATGTTCACACCACTATGACCTCAGTCGCTTTTTACTGTCGTAAGAAAGAAATCGGGACTGTTCTTCTTTGCCAGTCACCGCATGGTCAATCAATCGCTTTAATTCATTAAGTAGCTCCTTAGTCACATCAAAATAGTTGTGCTATTTCGATGTGACAGCACTGAGCATATTTGGAGTTTGATTAAAAGTCTATAGCGGATTTTATATTTCTCACACAGGAGATCATGGACGCTGTAAAGGGTCCGAAACGTCGGGAAATAATTTAATTTAAAATATTGTTAAACTGTAAAGTTTTTATTAACGCGATAAAATTCGGTATAGACTTTTAATCAAATGAGTAAAATTCGTGTAAATAAATAATAAATAAATATTAACCAACAATCACACCACGTTAACCTAGCCCCGTGGTAAGTTCGTAAGAACTTGTGTTACAGGTACTAGGAACGGAAATAAATTTAAGATATAAATACATATATACATAAATACACATCCATGACCTGGTGCAGACATCTATATTCGTCATACAAATTATCTGCACCTGGCGGGATTCGAACCCGCGACCGCTGCGTAAAGTGTCCAGTTGCCTGACCACTCGACCAGCCGGCCGTAAATATAAGATAACAGTATATTTGGAGTGATCAGCATGATTATTGATACTTATATAAAAACAATAAACTAAATACAAACTGTACTTATCACTTAAAAAAAACACAATAAATTAAATTACTAAAATGGTTGGTCTTTTATACACTTCATTGTTTTACGTAATTGTTACGGAGCAATATTTTTAAAATATTTTGACACGTAGATAAGAGTTAACGAAGGCACGGACTAAACTCTGTGGAGGTTTTATTAAAAATTAGATTAATTTTTAAATTTATATTGTAGTTTTTTTTTTTTGTCATAAATAAACATAATTTATGTTATATTTTTATTTATGTAATGTGTGTTTTTATATTGACGACGAGTTGGCACAGTGGTGCTGATGCGCTAGGAGCCGCGGGTTCGATTACCGTACATGACATATACTTATAATTATATTCCATACACATGTTAGGTGTTTGTGCCTGTGTGTTGTGTATGTTTCCGGCTACATAATTCGCACTTTATTAAGCGTCAAACGTTAAATTATTACTCATTTAGCTACTACTACTACTACTTTACAAAAATAATTTAAGTGTTAATTTGTAAAATGACGATTCGAAGGTGCTCGTGGGGCCTATTTGAATAAAGTTGTTTTTGATTTTGATTTTAATTTTTTGATTGCACATTTGCTGTATTTTTTTTTCAGTGCTATTACTAATAATAACTAATAAAGTATTAAAATAAATAAATAATGTGTTTTTGTACAAAACGATTTAGTTACGATTTCACTACAATTGTATATAGAGTAAAAAAAACCCGACTGCGTAAAATACTCTTATTATAAACTAAAAAGAATAAAACAATTTACTAGCTTTCATTTGATACCCATATTGCTACAGTAAGAAAAAAAATTCAATTCCCCCACTCATTCCGCCATTTGCGGGCGCTATTTTGAAAATTTATATAGCCTATGTCACTACTACAATTTCGACAAATCCAACGACACATCATATGTCAAAAACCGTCCGGCCGTTTGGGGTGTAGGGGATGCCAAAGAAATGGACATACATACATACAAACATACATACACTCGAAAAACATAACCCTCATTCTGTCGCAGTCGGGTAATAACGCAACTACTAGACGGTGTATCGAAATGAAACTTGCACCAGATTTTAAGTTAGACCTCGAAGATCACAACTTTGATAGCCGCGTCCTATATAATAGATTTTGCTTGATATAGTAGATAGATTTTGCGTGATACTGGAACAAACATACATACAGTCAGAGAAAAATCCTAGTTTTTTAAAGTTTAGTAAGTAAAGCGCTCTCAAAACGACCCTTAATTTGTTTCTAAACATCTTTTATGTACAGACAGCGGCCGGATACAAATTAATTATATACTAGCTGTGCCCCGCGGTTTCATCGCGTTAATTTGAGAAAAAAACGTAGTTAAATATTTTTAAACCATTACTTTAAGAGTGCCCGCCTCTTTGGTAGTGTGGTCGCAACCACTACTGCCGAGCAAGGGGTCTCAGGTTCGATTACTGGATCGGTCCACGTATTATTGTTTTTTTTTTCGAAAATTGTTAGAAAATAGCACGGAATCTGGAATGGTGCCCGGTGTGTTAATATGTGCATCTCTGCCTACGTGTTTTTACATAAACCTGTAGTTTTAACATAAAAACCATATTTTTGGCTAAAATATTAAACTTTATACAGGTTGACTGGTGAATTACCATCGACATTCGGGGAGAGCGCTCGGCGCACGGTTCCCACTCGAATCATGTAAAAAAAATAGGTAAATATTAATAAACTTTTAAGTAAGTTTCTCAACAATTATCCATTTATTTACGCATCGTCTGGACACTCTAGCAGCTAGCTGCACTTTCGACACAAAACAGGTAGTTTATCTACGTCCAAACGCCGCCACGTGTAAACAGGGTAGCAGGATAAACAAGCATGATCCAGTCCCCCTTAATACTTTAATCCTGGCTTAGGAAAGGCAAAAATACTAAGATATTTTACTCGTTTAAGCAACAAATTTGTTGACTAGGTAAATTATGTGACTTTGGCAATTTTTAGGTGTGAACAAGCGACACATTACAACACCTGTGCATGTGCCGCCGGCATGACTGGAAAAGTGTCATCGCTTCATTTATTTGAATTGAAATTTATGAAAATTTGGTCAAAAATTAAGTACCTATTTTTATTGCATGACCCGAATGGGAACCGCGCGCCGAGCGTTCTCCCCAAATATCGATGGTAATTCACCAGTCAACCTGTATATTAGACTTTTTTAAAGCTAAAAGCAATAAATATTTTTTCTCTAGGTTTTATTCCTTTATTTCAAACTGTGCACACGCCATACTATACAATTTTTGCCCACTTCACTTATATTTATTGTGATTCATTATTGAGAATATATATCTAACAATATAAAAAGTACTCTATAGCACTCAGGCATAATAAACCCAATAGCGTAGCTAGGTAACCAAAGGCCCTGGTGCAAAAAATAAACTAGGGCCCCAACTAAACGGTTTAATTTTTATCAGTACAAGACAAAATATAAATAATTATAGTTATATTTAAATATTTTAAACGTGCGAAGCTACTTTATCATCGGCTCTTTATCATACACAGCATCTTTATTCTACACGCAAGCTAAATAGTACAATTTATAGTTTGTTGGCCAGGTTCTGAGGGCCCCCTGAGCTTGAGAGCCGCGGTGCAAGGTACCGTCTAGCCCTTCGGTAGTTACGCCACTGAATATACCTCTCCAACAGTGAAATAATTTTCAAAATCTAATCAGTAGGTAGTACCGGTGATTACCCCGAACGTACAAGCTCACAAACTATACCTCTTTATAATATTAGTAATTCAGTAAAGTTATAGATTTTATAAATAGTAGATAATATTAATATAGATAAACTAAAAAATGACCTCACTTAAATCCTTAAGTAATAAAATATTGAAATAATTAAAGTTACGTTCCAGCTTGAACGTCTAAACGCTAAAACGGGTTAATCCCTGTAAGTTTAGCTCTGTGTCCTGGATATGCATGGATTAGTGACGCAGACTTAAGGTAGATTCTGTCTAGATTCTAGTCTAATCTTGTGTTATACGTCCACTTTAAGTTTAATCAGAGAAGAGTAATTATACATCCTGACTTCCCATGAACTAAGAGTACCTACTAACGAACAACAAAATTGAATTTGTAAACGACCTACGGCTGGGCAAAGACTTGTTTTTAATATAGAAGTGTTGGAGCTTAAACTGCCACGCTACTCCACTGTGGGTTGATGAATAGTTTATCTACCAAGAATGACGATATATGTATTATTATGTTTAAAACGGGTAGGTACATACCACGATATAACAGTGATTTTGTGTCAATATTTCGACCCAGTTGCATGGATCGTGGTCACGACAGGACTGCGGTGTCGCGAGGTGTGTAGCTGGAACTGTCATGGGTAGTAGCGAACTACCCTCTTTCTCGTTCTCTTCACAGGAACGTCGCGAAAATTTCGGCAAAATACACTTACAACGTCACTTTTCTCTTTTGCTTTCATGCGGCGCTGTTCTGGTTTGCATAATTCTACCACTGGATTCCACGTACTGGCTAGCTTAAAGCCATCCTCTTCTTCACAGAAGTCTGCGATCGCGCAGCATATTCTACAGCCGGGAACAAATCACTGGATTGAACTCCACAACCCCCGAGTTCTTTCCACAGACCGCCACTACATACCTAGACTAGTGCGCGAAGCGATTGAAATTCGCAAACACCGGAATTTCAATCGTGAGGACGAGGATGGCTTTAAGCTAGCCAGTACGTGGAATCCAGTGGTAGAATTATGCAAACCAGAACAGCGCCGCATGAAAGCAAAAGAGAAAAGTGAAGTTGTGAGTGTATTTTGCCGAAATTTTCGCGAAGTTCCTGTGAAGAGAACGAGAAAGAGGGTAGTTCGCTACTGCCCATGACAGTTCCAGCTACACACCTCGTAACACCGCAGTCCTGTCGTGACCACGATCAATGCAACTGGGTCGAAATATTGACACAAAATCACTGTTATATCGTGGTATGTACCCGTTTTAAACATAATAATATGTCTTCAAACCACGAAATAAGTCTTAAATCAAGAATGACGATTCTTATCAGGTTAACATACTGTTCTCTTATATTTACGCGAATTTTATTCATTTAATTAAAAGTCTAAAAACGGATTTTATCGCGTTTATTTAAAGTTACTGTTTAACAATTTAATTTAAATTAGTTCCCGACGTTTCGGACCCTTTACAGCGTCTATGATCTCGGGGGACTGAGGTGGTTGGTGTCCGAATAATGAATCAAAAAGCGGGGTATACAACAATTGACGCTGGGTGACCCAAGGATGACCACCCAGACTAGATACAAATATTATAAAAAATGTCGTGTGTACGGAGTACACATGTCAGAAGTGAAACATCTTTGGCAAACTCAATTTAAAATTTATTAATATTAACCGTTAAACATTCTATTACTTATTTATGCGTCGTTTACGCGTTGCTAGGATACGCGACATCATACTATCTCATTCTCTCCTATACATTTTTGTATTTGTATCTCTTACCTGTAGTTTTTTCCGTCGCATCCTGTTTCAAATCACGATTCTAAAGAAGTTTCACTTCAAAAATACCTATCAGGAGTCCCGCGACCGCGAGTGTTGAGGCGACTACTATACCAGAACGATTTTCATTTGGTCGGAAATCTAAGCTACGACTGAGAGCGTCATTAAATTTTTTTTTGCAATTTTACGTGAATATTGATCGAGTCTAATATTTTAAAGAATTTGTTATTCAATTAATTTTGAGCTAAAATAAGCCAATGAATCTTTCATTAATACAATTTTTTTTTTGCTTTTACATTTCTTAAAATTGTTAAAAATATATAAAAGTCAAGCTATCTATTACAACATGAATACCGTTCTATTTTAGTGGTGCGAGTACCTAGTTACCGGAATCCGTAGTAGTATCCAGGATCCGGTTCCCGGCGGTTTCGCCGGTCCGGCGTTGTGGGAACACGGCGTTAGTCGCGACTAAAGAAGTTTCACTTCAAAAACTGAAGTTACTTTAAAAAAAAAACATTATACATAATTCAACTATTATAAACTCATATGTCCTTAATGAAAGACAATGCCATTAAACAAACGCATCTTTACCTACAATATAAAAATAAGTCGGGTTTTCTTTCCTGACGCTATAATTCCAGAACGCATGAACCGATTTCCACGGTTTTGCATTCGTTGGAAAGGTCTCGGGCTCCGTGAGGTTTATAGCAAACAAAATTCAGGAAAAATTTCAACAGAAAAGCAGGAAAACAGGGAAAATCATTTTTCACATACAGCGCCATCTCTGATAAATAGCATGTACTACTTCATCTTTTAATTCCCAAACGAAATGTTACAAAAAACGAAGCCATCTGGTGGCGAAACGGAGTTCGCCGGGTTTGCTAGTCACTTATATAATCTTGTACCGAATAATATGCTTTGGGTATTAAAGATTATTAAATAAAGGTGAAATAAAAAATTTAAAAATATAATAATTTTATTAATTCATCCTCCATGCAACGTTGATATAAACATAATTTCATCGTTATCCTTCAATTCATATTCTAATTCACCGTACAGTTCCCAATCTGCATCGTTTATCAGAACTAGAATGCCCGGTCTGACCGAGTCACCCTGTAAGAAATTACAATATTTAAAATAAATATAATATTAAGCCCATACCACATTATATAGTTTAAAATAATAATAAGCTCTTCACACTTAATATCCCTCAGTAGCAGGTATAACTCGTGTGTCGGGGTTCCAGACACACACACAACGCAATCATTCCGACTACAATGAGCATCTGAACATTTATTATGTGCGGAGATCAAACCTGCAACCGCTGGTGTATCAGCAAGTCGCTGTGACCACTGTGCCAACGCATTGACAAATATTATTTAATAACTTCATCCCTAAGAGTTTAAAAATCAGATTTTATATTCCATTGTGGTAATTTTTTTATTTTTAAATAATATACCAATGTAAAAGTTCACTCAAATAACCTGTAAGAACAATTCCGGTCTTTCTTTCAATAAGTTATCCTTAATCCAAACAAGGAGGTCCTTTATCGTCCAATTTTCATGCTGGCAATCCGGAAAATACTTTGTTAACGCTGGCAATTCTACTTCTCTCTTCTTTATCTTATCGAATAATAACTCCGCTCCACCTCCAAATTGAATTAGTATTTTTAGCGTCTCCATTGCTTTCAGATTCCTAAAAAAGAGTATTACTTTAGTGATACCAGTTTAAAAAAACATTAATATTTTTGTTTTCAGATTTTAAACTAAAAAATAAGCTACAGATTCATTCAGTATATGTTTTCCGTGCCGCCTGGTGCATATTTATTTTATTTATATACATATATTTAAATATATATTTTTTTATTATTCCACAGATATACAAAATACATTGAGCAAATTTCTTTTTGAAGAATTATAAATTTTTAATATGTTTTTTATTAAAAAAAAATATTAGTAATAATTTTACTTAAAGACAAATCCAAAAAACCTATTTACTCAGAATTTTTTAGAAGGTTAGAGCTTAACCCACTATGCTGCTCCATTGTGGATAGACAGACAATGAATAGGAATACAGCTAAAAATTAACTTCAAAATATAAGTTTTATTCTCTTCTTCCTGACCATATGAAGTTAGTTTATTGTAATTAATGTTATTCATGTGTACTGAATTTAAATTTCTTGTTTTTTTTTTTCTTTTTTTTTTCTTTTTATTTGTAGTTAATAGATTTTTATTACAATTCAAATTTCTAAATATTTACAAACTAAAACTTAAAATAATTATTTATAAATAGTTTTGGTATAAAACATGTCCGCGTGGAATGGTGCCAAGAATACTGGCAGCATTTCCCCGTTGAATCGCAATTCCGATTCTTATTAAATTATATTTCAAATCAAAATTTTCTTCACACATTCACATTTTAAAAACTTTTGTATTTTAACATTACAAAAAAAAAAAACATATTATAATTAATATGAAGCTACCGCCGAATTCCAAAAATAAAGTTTCCTGATCAGAACCAACAATAAATACAAATGCTTCAAATTTATTTAAATAGATTACTTTCTTGTTGATATTCATTAAAAATTCACTATTAAAATTAAAGTAACTAAAATAATTATTATGTATATGACATATAATCAAGGTAATTTCAAGTGTTAAAAACTAATTTGATTAAATTAAATCCTATTTTAATTATTCATAACTTTTATAACTTTGGAATGCTTTATTTGTAAGTAAAATATGGAGGGTAAAGTACCTCCATTAACTGATACACATGAAGACTGATTAGTGATTTGATTGAAGTTGCTTTGTTTTTAATTACAAAAGATAACAATATTTTTAATAATGTTTTTGTAGAAATCAATGTTTACCTTATTCTATTCCAATTATGTCATAGTTTTTCTTATGAAGTTAATTTTTCTTTTATTTAGACAACACAACTTAATAATATTATAAAAAAGTTAAGTGTATTAAAACTTGGTTTAAACTGAAAAACTGTTTAAGTGGGTACGTTCGCGGGCCCTCTTCTAATTGATATTTCATCACTTTTATAGGATTTTTTAATCTATGCATTCCACATACCACATGCACGGAAATGATACTTCTTTAATCAAAAACTGAATTTAACTGTCAAACTTTAGTAAATAATTGTTTGCTATTGTTCATAAAAGATAAACAAAATTATCTTTGTACATTTATTCACTACTTATTATTTTAATCAAAAACTGATAAATAAAAAACTATTGCGCATGTCCCATTTCCGTTTCCGCGCAATTGGTCTGTGGAATGCATAGATTAAAAAATCCTATAAAAGTGATGAAATATCAATTAGAAGAGGGCGCGCGAACGTACCCAGTGTTTAAAAAAACTATTAAAAATTTTTAGGTTACCTTTGTTTTGATGATTTTTTTAAATCTACATTGTCAATGTCAAATGCACATTGCACAGAGTAGGTAATTTTTAAAAAAGTTTACTTATTTAATTAATTACAAATCATTAGAAATAAAAATAAATTTTAAAGATTAGCATCATTTCTAATGTTAGTTATTGCATTATATATATATTTTTTACATTTGCTATAAGAATTTAGAATCTGAGGCTGAAATGCAAGTTACAAAAAAAAGTTACTGTCAAAACCATATTGATTACATTGACCACGAAGAATGGATATATAAGGAGAGCGAACGATATACTAGTTTTCACGTTACTTATGTACACAAAAATAAACTTAGATTATAGTTCTCTTTTTTGCCACTAGGTGCGCGAGTATTCTTGAGGTACCGATACTATAATTTTTATTACATGTAAATACGGACTGGCTAACCTGTCTCGTCAATGTAAAAATAAATTAAATACAAAATATTAATTTATTTTCTCAGAATTATTTTTGTAAAAAATGGGAAAGTGTTGTGCCGTTTATGGTTGCTTTAGTGGCCGAAAAGCAACTAAGATTTTAGGAAAAGTGTCTTTATTCAAAGCGCCAAAAGTAAGTAACCTTAAAATAATATTAGAAAAGAAATGCGTGAGTGTCATGTAATTACGTATATGAGTTTTATAAATTCATGAAATCAGAATTTTAATCTTTTGATTAACGAGTTTTAAAAACGCTTATATGGTCGTATATTTTGAAAGTTACCGCGCATATAGTTGCATTTCGCGGTACGACTATAAGCGTTGTGCTATTGGTTTGTACATGACCAATCAAGGCCAGTTACCGCCATCGTATGTCACTGACGGGCATAATTATGTAAATAAGAAATTAATTGAAGTGTTTTACATTATGATATTATCAAGTGTGTTGTGATATTGTTGATTGTATTATATTATTATTATAATCAAAATGAACCACCTACGATCATCAAGAATTTTAAAATTAGCACTTAATGAAAATGAAACAATTTCTAATGAATCCAGTCAAATTGGTAGGTAAGTTTTGGTTAATAATGGATTCTTTTTTTATTAAATAGGTAGTTAGAAATCATATCGCTAGTCAAACTTATTACATTAGATTTATTATTATATTTATGTGATTTTTTTCGAAATTTATAATTTTAATCTAGTTCCACGCATAACGTCTTAATATTATACTTATAACGTTATGCGTTATTTTGTTATCAAATAGTTAAGGGTCGGTCGTAACTACAACTTACGACAATATGCGTCGTTCGGTCGTTATTAAATAACCAAAACGGTGTTCTTATAGTCGTATGTAGATCATACAACGTTATGCTTCGAACTCAATATTAAATAAGACTGACATTTTTTATTTGCTAAAATCGTAAATAAATTTAATATTTTGTACCATTAATAAGTTGTAGTAGTAAATGAAATGTAATTGTGTGTTTTTTAGAATCACCTGTTCAACTGGAAACTGAGCATAACTGGAATTTGTACAAGTCAATGCTCGAGGTCGATGATGTCAAAAAAAGTTCCCAAGAAGTATGACTAGCATTAAATAACATATAATACTAGCTCAAATCAAGACATGAAGACTATAAGAAGACTATAAGAATGGTGAAACAATTGATTAATGTGGCTTTGGAATCTGAAAATCTCAAATTGATAAAACACCTGTTCCTTCACCCTTAAGCGAACCATTTGGAGTCGAAGAGGTCACTCGTGCTTCTCCATGTGATCACAGCCTGGTGCCAGATTCGAATATCTATTTATCAAACACTAATAGCAGAGCTGACACACCTCAGCATAGTGACGCCTCTAGTTTTATTTCTTCACCTTGTTTGTCTGTTGAGGGTACACCATCTTCTATTTGGAAATGGCTCAAGCTACGAGATGAGTGGAAAGATATAAAACGAAAATGTCTTAAGAATTTAGGTAAAGCCTACATAGCCAAAAAAGATGGCTTCTATAGAGATGGTAATGTGATTAAACTTCCGTGTACTTCAACATGTCGCCTTAAATGTCATCAGAAGTTCAATTCTCAGCAACGTGAGAATATTTTTTATGCGTTTTGGAAGCTTGGTGACCATACATACTTACATACACTACAGTGGGATTACATAGCTAAGTATATTGAAGTGTGTAATACTCATACCAGTACAAAGGTTGAATCTAGACGTAAGAAAACTTTGAAATATTCCTTAACACTAACAAACAGAGCCTAATCATAATATCATAATCATAATATTGTTTTGGTGTGTAAAATGATGTTCGCTATCCCGCTATCATCACTATGCCCGTGTATTTTCTTAAAATCTATTCGTAAATAAGCCATTGTTTCTCGTAAAAAGTAAAGGATAAAAATGGTTATTGTGGGTTATCCCTTTTTTTTTTTTTTTTTTTTTTTTTTTGTCGCAGGGGAATCCATTTACGGATGATATCCAGGATGCCCAGGTCGGCAGTCCTAGACCTATGTCGGACTCGGCACTTTGGGAGTGATTGTGGGTTATCCCTAAGATATAGACATACCATCGCAGAATTTTTTATAGACCTTTTTAAGGTCCACAATACTTTAGTACATTATTTTCATCTATATCGTAGGGTTCAGCCAGCGTTTACAATGTAAGCGTAAAAAAGTGTTTATTTACATCACATTAGAAACCTCTAAAATTATCAGTGTTTATCTACTATATTATGCATGTTATATACATATGAAACTTCCTCTTAAATCACTCTATCTATTAAAAAAACCCGCATCAAAATTCATTGCGTAGTTTTAAAGATCAAACCATAGACAGGGACAGACAGTGGGAAGCGACTTTGTTTTATACTATGTAGTGATATATTTCAAAGCTGTTGAATATATATTTTAATATAACGAAGATTATATGACTTTACTATTTACCAAAAAAACCTATTCATCAAGAAGGATTAATAATCAAGAAACCCTTAATAATTTAGATTGCTGTAATTTAGATTATTTGCTTATAAGAACTGCAAAATATGAGGACTTACAAAGTCTCTGCCATGGACGCATAATACCAAAAGAATATCATATTATGAAAAATTGCCAAACGCACGTAATACGATGAACGAAGAAAATACGGATATCGATTTGTCTTTTAATTTGTAGATTAATTAATTCTCACGACATAATTATAATGTTTCTTTCAAGTTTATTTGTTATAGGTACTCACACAGAACTTTCTTGTTGTCATAAAAATAAGTTAGTTTTATTACCATGGTTTTTTAATCATAATTACAAACCACTAAGTGCAAATAAAGCTGAAAGCATCATCTTGACTGATTAAATAAGTTAATAGATCAAAAGCAATAAAAATATTATAAGGCTGATTATATTTCTAAAAAAAATATTATTTTTTTGTTATGGAAAATTGTTAAAAGTTGTTATCCAAAAATTTATTATATACTCTTTGATACTAACTGTGTAATGACTGATTTATTGTTTATTATTACTTATGACACCTTACGTTGTTATATTATTCAAAGTTTAAATAATGTTTTTCTACCTCAAATTATGATGTAGGAGTAAAATTGTTTGTCTTTAAGTTTAAGCTGGTAATTGCAAACTAAATTATAATAAAGTTGATTTGAAAAAAATATTTTTATTGCTACTAGTTTATATAGCTTTATTTTTTATAAGTATGTCTAATTTTTTCATCCATCGTTTATGGTGATCAAAGCTGGATTGTTTGTCTACCAAGAATTACGTCGTAACAATTTGTATGTAAATTTCTTACCACGCATACAGTAGTAACCTGGCGTAACTTGAAGGTAAAGAAACTTACTCCAAGCATATTGCCGTAACTCGTCGTGACATAATAATATAAAACTTGCATCCCTTCGCATAAAGTCATAAGTATGTAATTTCCGTATTATATCCTTAATTTAGAATTCATTTCCTATCAATGATGTTTGTTTAAAGATGACTTAAGGCACCACTAATTATAAGCTTGATTTAATTTTCCTTCTCGTTTTCGAGTAGTGAGAAAAGTAAACTTTAAATACCCATACTGTAAACTTGCCATATTCTGTATACGACCTTATACGCCGGAGGTGTCGAATTATTATATTATTAATTGACAAATAAAAATAAATGAATTACTAGCGTCTAGAGCAATTAAATGTAACGCAGAAATAAGTAATGAATTTAAAAATGGTAGGAAATTTCGTAATTAATATATTTTTTCAAATTGTGAAAATAAACATTTTATTGTACATCATTCAATTCATTCATTAGGTCGTTACAAATATATATTATACATATAAATTTTATTACTTTGATAATAGATGATAACAAATAAACAATATTAATAATAAAATAAACGTCTCGCACTCAACGACCCCTAGTAGGATTTGAATCCTGTGTCGGGGGTCCGGAAACATACACAATACACAAGCACAAACGTCCAGACCACGACAAACATCTGTATGGCCTATACAAATATTTGTCATGTGCGGGGATCGAACCCGCGACCGCTAGCGCATCAGTCAGTTTCTGTGACCACTGCGCCAACGTTTCATCGATATAATAATATTATTAATACAAAAAAATCTATTAATTTAAAAATTGTAAATTTTACACCTTTTTAAATTTTATTTCTGTGAAAAATTAAAAATGTTTATTTTTTATTTAAAAGTACAGCATAATTAAGTTTGAATGATCTAATTTCCTTTAGGTGTCTTACACCTATCTACAGCTGAAAAAATATATATTATAATCGAGAGAAAACTAAAAGCTAAGAATGTAAATTCAAAACCTACTTTCAAGAACAGTTTTATTTTAGTTGCATATGTAATAAATATAATTTTATGTGTTAAATATAATTTTTTTGGAAGATTAAATAAAACAAAACGAATTTACAAATATTAAAATATATTTTTTTTTTGCATTAATAGTAATTATATCTAGAACTCTCTGAATCATCTAATTCCTTGGACAGAAGTATTGATATTTCTTTTCTATAAAATATAGAGTATGATAATTGATGCTATGCTAATTATGTGAATTATCTGCGAGGCTTCTTATTTTATTTTCTAGCTGAAAAATATATATCAAAATAATAATAATTTTTATTATTCTAATTAAAGTTATAGTCATTTTGATATAATTTGACTATTTCACCGACTTTTATTATCATACTTTATCAAATATTTAATTAAAATAACTTTATTCTAGAATGTGAAATAAAAAAGTTTTAAGCAAATATAATCTCAATATATATATATATATATATATATATATATATATATATATATATATATATATATATATATATATATATATATATATATATATATATATATATATATATATACAGGGTGACTGGCGAGATACTATCCATATTTAAGGAGAATACTCGGTACATGATTCTCATTCGAATTATGTAAAAATATAACATAAATATTGATAAGCTTCTAAGTAAAGTTGCCCAACAGTTATCTAATTATTTACGCGTCGTCTGGACACCCTAGTTTCCACGCGGTAGTTAATTACGTCCAAACACCGCCAAGTGTTAAGAGGGTTGGCGGTTAATTCCCTAACATAAGTAACGATCGTTATCTTGTCTATGATAACAACAGTGATCGACGGCTGTACGTGCTCTCCGAGGCACGGTAGGGATCCACAAGGACATACACCCAGACCGGAAAAAAATATTTGTACAAATATCTGTCCCAAGCGGGAATCGAACCCGCGACCACCAGCGCGTGGCGTTGCAGTTGAGGCAACTACTCGCACCACTACACCAGAACGTCGCGTGTCGTGTTTTCATTTAATGATATTAACGAATTATTTACAACGATTTTCAATCATTAAACTACTTATTTACCTACATAACTACACTAACACACACACAGTCACTTTTAACAGTTTCGAAAGCAATGGTGATTCTGCATTTGTGTATTGATAAGCCATACCTAATTACTAATGACAGATTACACTAACACACGACAGATTAGGTATACGCGTATGATCGATCGCTAGGCGCGCAGGAGCCGGGAAGACACACGCAAAAAACACACAAACAAAAAACCCAACTGCGTAAAATACTCTTATTATAAACAAAAAAGAATAAAACAATTTACTAGCTTTCATTTGAAACCCATATTGCTACAGTAAGAAAAAAATCAACCCCCCCCTTCATTCCGCCATTTGCGGGCGCCATTTTGAAAATTTATATAGCCTATGTCACTACTACAATTTAGACAAATCCAACGACACCTCATATGTCAAAAACCGTCCAGCCGTTAGGGCTGTAGGGCGTGCCAAAGAAATGGACATACATACATACATATTACATACATACATTCGAAAAACATAACCCTCCTTCTGTCGCAGTCGGGTAAAAAACAATCAGTGTTAGCATAATGAATACGAGCAGCTCCTCAGAGTCTGATTTGGAAGCAATGGATTTTATTTTTAATATATCCCTACCCAGAAACTTAAGGCGTAGGAAAAATTACGGATGAAGAATTTCAATTGAGATATCGCTTTAATTTAATAAGAACACACAGATAAAGTGGACAATGATGTCGTTCATAAATAAGGACTTGTCATATTTTTTTAACTAAAACAGTGCTAAGCCACTTATTTATTCTCGAAAAAAATATTCTAGTAAATAAAACTAGTATTCAAGATGAATTAAAGTAATAAAATCAATTTTAGACACGATCTCTTAAACAGAGCCATCTAGCTGTAAATAAAAGTACAAGTTTGTAATGTACGACGTAAATGACAAGTAAACCAAGAAAATAAACTTGTATTTAAAATTATATTAAATTTCTAAATATGATTCTGTTAAATAGGAATTAATTATTTTATAAACATTGAACATTCTATTTCTCTGACAATAAATAAGTAAAATGTATGTTAATAACTCGTGTACGAATATAAAAACCTTATATTTTTACATAATAAATGAAACGATGATCATTTGAGAATCAACGTTGGTCGTATTATTTTATCTCTCATACGTCGCACATCTCATGGCGACCCTGTCAGGATAAGAAAACATCTCAAAGTTCCTAACTGTCAATAGAGGTCACTAGTATTGACTCACTACAATATCGAACTAGAGTTTTCTATAATGTTCATAGATGTCGCTAATTAATGTAATTTTTAACAACTTTGTTCATTCAATTTCTCTATCTAATCGATTATTTTTGGTATAATCTGTGCCAACCATCTATGTATCGTTCTTTGTTCGTTTCTTAACTAAGTAACAGCTAGTCAATGTTTATAAGTAAACAAAAGTTAATCATTGATTTGTAGATTATGAGAGGATTAACGAGATTTTTATAAGTAAGACCGTGAATAGCTCGTTACGTATTATATTTTTTTTAACTCAAACAGTGTTAGGCCACTTATTTATTCTCGAAAAAAATATTGTAGTAAATAAAAGCAAAAAGTAATAGCAAGAATAAGCCATCTAGCGACCAGTAGCCAAAACAATTGATTGATTATAATATTAGCAGACAGTGTAATGGTTTTTTCACTAGGTGTCGCTAGATAAAGATCAGATTTGATAGAATAATTTTTTTAATATGTTGAAAAATTATAAAGTTACTTTTGAAAATATTAAAAAAAAAAAACACAACAAAAATAAACTTTGTGAATTGTTGAACAGCCAACTGTTGTTTATTAAATAAAAGCAAGGAACTACGGTCCTTGCGGACCAGTAGTTTTGCTACTTGCCGATAGAGGCATACTAATCACCGAACTTTCTAGACAAAATAAATAATTTAATTTAAATATTACTTACGAGTTGAAAGATATGTTTATTCCATTTGATTTTGATGTGATGAGCAACAGATTTATTGACTAGGTAAATGATGTAAACTTGGAACAAAAATAAAATAATATTAACTGTTCACCTATCTTGGTATTCCCGGCGTATTTAAAAATGGAATCATACTCGTAGTCTTGGATTAGTGCTTAATATTACGCTAACAGTAGGTACTCTGCGATTGGGGAACATCTCCCGGTACAAATTGATAGTACCCGGTAAGCTATCATTACATTAACACGAACCATATTCAAGTACTCTTCATTTGTGTACTAATAAGCCATACCTAATTAAGGGTCACACTCACACACGACAGATTAGGTATACTCGGAATATCGAACGCTAGGCGCACGCGCGGGAAAACACAAAACAGACGTCCAAACCATACGTTGGCGCTAGCCTACTGACCTAGTGACCTAGTAACGTGATTCGTCGATCGAATAAGCGATTAGCCGCGGGGCGGGGGTGCGGGTACTGGCAGCATAGTACAACACCGCGTCGCACGCGCCGCCGGCATGACTGGAAAAGTGACAACGCGTCTTTTATTTGAATTGAAATTTATGAAAATTTGGTCCAAAATTAAGTTCCTATTTTTTTTACATAATTCGAATGAGGATCATGTGCCGGGTATTCTCCTTGAATATTGATGGTAATTCACCAGTCACCCTGTATATATACAGGGTGACTGGCGAGATACTATCGGTGTTTAAGGAGAGTGCTCGGTGCATGGTTCTCATTCGAATTATGTAAAAATATAACATAAATATTGATAAGCTTCTAAGTAAAGTTGCCCAACAGTTATCTAATTATTTACGCGTCGTCTGGACACCCTAGTTTCCACGCGGTAGTTAATTACGTCCAAACACCGCCAAGTGTTAAGAGGGTTGGCGGTTAATTCCCTAACATAAGTAACGATCGTTATCTTGTCTATGATAACAACAGTGATCGACGGCTGTACGTGCTCTCCGAGGCACGGTAAAGATCCACAAGGACATACACCCAGACCGGAAAAAAATATTTGTACAAATATCTGTCCCAAGCGGGAATCGAACCCGCGACCACCAGCGCGTGGCGTTGCAGTTGAGGCAACTAGTCGCACCACTACACCAGAACGTCGCGTGTCGTGTTTTCATTTAATGATATTAACGAATTATTTACAACGATTTTCAATCATTAAACTACCTATTTACCTACATAACTACACTAACACACACACAGTCACTTTTAACAGTTTCGAAAGCAATGGTGATTCTGCATTTGTGTATTGATAAGCCATACCTAATTACTAATGACAGATTACACTAACACACGACAGATTAGGTATACGCGTATGATCGATCGCTAGGCGCGCAGGAGCCGGGAAGACACACGCAAAAAACACACAAACAAAAAACCCAACTGCGTAAAATACTCTTATTATAAACAAAAAAGAATAAAACAATTTACTAGCTTTCATTTGAAACCCATATTGCTACAGTAAGAAAAAAATCAACCCCCCCCCCTTCATTCCGCCATTTGCGGGCGCCATTTTGAAAATTTATATAGCCTATGTCACTACTACAATTTAGACAAATCCAACGACACCTCATATGTCAAAAACCGTCCAGCCGTTAGGGCTGTAGGGCGTGCCAAAGAAATGGACATACATACATACATATTACATACATACATTCGAAAAACATAACCCTCCTTCACTCGCAGTCGGGTAAAAAACAATCAGTGTTAGCATAATGAATACGAGCAGCTCCTCAGAGTCTGATTTGGAAGCAATGGATTTTATTTTTAATATATCCCTACCCAGAAACTTAAGGCGTAGGAAAAATTACGGATGAAGAATTTCAATTGAGATATCGCTTTAATTTAATAAGAACACACAGATAAAGTGGACAATGATGTCGTTCATAAATAAGGACTTGTCATATTTTTTTAACTAAAACAGTGCTAAGCCACTTATTTATTCTCGAAAAAAATATTCTAGTAAATAAAACTAGTATTCAAGATGAATTAAAGTAATAAAATCAATTTTAGACACGATCTCTTAAACAGAGCCATCTAGCTGTAAATAAAAGTACAAGTTTGTAATGTACGACGTAAATGACAAGTAAACCAAGAAAATAAACTTGTATTTAAAGTTATATTAAATTTCTAAATATGATTCTGTTAAATAGGAATTAATTATTTTATAAACATTGAACATTCTATTTCTCTGACAATAAATAAGTAAAATGTATGTTAATAACTCGTGTACGAATATAAAAACCTTATATTTTTACATAATAAATGAAACGATGATCATTTGAGAATCAACGTTGGTCGTATTATTTTATCTCTCATACGTCGCACATCTCATGGCGACCCTGTCAGGATAAGAAAACATCTCAAAGTTCCTAACTGTCAATAGAGGTCACTAGTATTGACTCACTACAATATCGAACTAGAGTTTTCTATAATGTTCATAGATGTCGCTAATTAATGTAATTTTTAACAACTTTGTTCATTCAATTTCTCTATCTAATCGATTATTTTTGGTATAATCTGTGCCAACCATCTATGTATCGTTCTTTGTTCGTTTCTTAACTAAGTAACAGCTAGTCAATGTTTATAAGTAAACAAAAGTTAATCATTGATTTGTAGATTATGAGAGGATTAACGAGATTTTTATAAGTAAGACCGTGAATAGCTCGTTACGTATTATATTTTTTTTAACTCAAACAGTGTTAGGCCACTTATTTATTCTCGAAAAAAATATTGTAGTAAATAAAAGCAAAAAGTAATAGCAAGAATAAGCCATCTAGCGACCAGTAGCCACAACAATTGATTGATTATAATATTAGCAGACAGTATAATGGTTTTTTCACTAGGTGTCGCTAGATAAAGATCAGATTTGATAGAATAATTTTTTTAATATGTTGAAAAATTATAAAGTTACTTTTGAAAATATTAAAAAAAAAACACAACAAAAATAAACTTTGTGAATTGTTGAACAGCCAACTGTTGTTTATTAAATAAAAGCAAGGAACTACGGTCCTTGCGGACCAGTAGTTTTGCTACTTGCCGATAGAGGCATACTAATCACCGAACTTTCTAGACAAAATAAATAATTTAATTTAAATATTACTTACGAGTTGAAAGATATGTTTATTCCATTTGATTTTGATGTGATGAGCAACAGATTTATTGACTAGGTAAATGATGTAAACTTGGAACAAAAATAAAATAATATTAACTGTTCACCTATCTTGGTATTCCCGGCGTATTTAAAAATGGAATCATACTCGTAGTCTTGGATTAGTGCTTAATATTACGCTAACAGTAGGTACTCTGCGATTGGGGAACATCTCCCGGTACAAATTGATAGTACCCGGTAAGCTATCATTACATTAACACGAACCATATTCAAGTACTCTTCTTTTGTGTACTGATAAGCCATACCTAATTAAGGGTCACACTCACACACGACAGATTAGGTATACTCGGAATATCGAACGCTATATAATATCTAACGCTCGTCGATCGAATAAGCGATTAGCCGCGGGGCGGGGGTGCGGGTACTGGCAGCATAGTACAACACCGCGTCGCACGCGCCGCCGGCATGACTGGAAAAGTGACAACGCGTCTTTTATTTGAATTGAAATTTATGAAAATTTGGTCCAAAATTAAGTTCCTATTTTTTTTACATAATTCGAATGAGGATCATGTGCCGGGTATTCTCCTTGAATATTGATGGTAATTCACCAGTCACCCTGTATATATATGTGTATATATATATATATATATATATATATATATATATATATATATATATATATATAATTAAAATTTATCATCTTTCTTTATTGTTTCTAAAGTTTGAGAGTAATTAGATTATATTTTTTCTTTTTAATATTGTCATTTTTTGTATATTTGCATTAATAACCGATTTGAATTATCAATTTATTTATATTACACATTTTTTTATTAAATGTTGTAGTATCATTATACTTTTGATTTCTAGAAAAGTTAAAGAATAATTTAATTCATATTTTTGTTTTTTGTTATTTCTCATTATTATTATTATAATTTTTTTTTGTACACGCACTTCTTAATCAATATGTACCTATGTAATTGGAGGGTGATGATCACTACAACACGGTTTATACTTATGTGGGATCATCGTTCTTATATGTTTTTGTAATAATACTATAAATTTAGTGTTAAATAATAAAAGATAATATATAACGTTATATATAAAAATATATACATATATATTACTCTAATTTAAATAAAAAAGTGTTTGTGTACTTATGTACGAACTTAAGTAATTATACTTATAATAAAATGACGCACCGAGATAATGGGTAGTGCGCGCCTAGACCCTGGTAACCATCTAAAAAAAACTACTCGTCAAGACGATTCAAACGAGCCCTAACTCGACGAGGTTGTGTCGTTTCATTGCGAAGTTCTTATGGCCACCTTCCAGCTCCATCATCAGATTAGACCACGGTAACTATGTAAAAACAGAGTACTCGTCAAGACGAATCAAACGAGCCGAAACTCCATGGCGTCATCACTGTGTGTGCGCGTATCGTAAAGATTTATTCTCATAATTTTTCAAAAGTATAACTTCAAAAATAATTTAAAATTCTCAATAACAAATATATTCCAGTTTTTCTTAAAACTATAATAATTGGGTTTTTAAATATTAAACATGTTTTATTTGTTTTACTAATAAATAATATGTTTGACAATAACTTATTTATTATTTTTTTTTCATCAAGTATATTTATCGTGATATCTACCTACTCAAACAAATAGGCAATTTTTAAAAATATTTTACTAGTAAATTTTCATAGAGACAATATTTTATAGTTTTACATAGAAATATTAAAATTTAATTATTAATTTAATTTATAGTTCATAAATTCAATTTCAAAATTCAGAGCTGTCAATAGCAACCAGCCTTCCCGCGTAAATCTAAGCGAGTACTTCTTGGTACCTAGCGCGCTCTAGCGGCAAAATAATTATCTACATAAATTGATGCCATTCTTTTAACATTACGTTCGCTCTCCTTATATATCTATTCTTCGTGACATTGACATTCTGTTGATTCTGTCAAAAATTGAAAACAAGCAGACCAGACGAAATATTTAACAAAAGTTTACTGTTTAACAATAAGTTACTAAAATTCGTCAAGTACTGCAATCGCTTTAATACTTTCAAAGTCATACATAATTATAATACAACATCACAACCTTTAAAGGTAACTATCATTTATTAATAACGACGCAAATTCCTAAACATTACACCTACTTATTTTGATTATTACGTTTCATTAATGTATTTTAATAAATAGGCCAGCATATATTAAACCGTTCTTAAACAAGTAACCTTTCGTTAAATTAATGTGTTTTTAAAAGAAAAAGAAATGTATGTATGTATGTACGAAACTAGAAATATAAAAATAAATACGCGACATGGCTGTACCATCAGAGACATGTCGATAACAAGAGCTACATAAAACAATATTTAAAAAAAAATAGGCACAAATAATTCGTATGTATTTATTTATATTATCGCCTATTTTACAGTTTTTCCATGCAAATATAACGTCCTTTAGTTGATGATTGATTATATATGAGATTAGATTATATATATATATATATATATATATATATATATATATATATATATATATATATATATATATATATATATATAATCCACGTTAACCTAGCCCCGTGGTAAGTTCGTAAGAACTTGTGTTACAGGTACTAGGAACGGAAACAAATTTAAGATATAAATACATATATACATAAAAACACATCCATGACCCGGTGCAGACATCTATATTCGTCATACAGATTATCTGCACCTGGCGGGATTCGAACCCGCAACCGCTGCGTAGAGTGTCCAGTTGCCGACCACTCGACCAGCCGGCCGTCAAATTGTCCGTTTTTAATTTGGCTTCATCATCAAAGACTCGATAAGCGTGCTATCACGTCAAGGTCGTCACTAGTAGTGGGAGAGTGCGGGGTATGAAACGACGGTCGGGCGCGGCGCAAACCCGCCTGTTCGCTCAGCCCCCAATTCCTTGGAGCTCGCACGCAGACTATACGTCTTAATACTCACGACTGAAAAGTGAAAACAGGTTATGCACAAAAAATGTTACGAGGTTATTCAATCAGTAGAAGTTACTCTTCATATTTTCTTGATACCAAGAGCGTTATATGAAAATCGATTCTTAAAGAGTAAACTCCAAAAAAATATTTGAAGTCAGTTCTTACTTAGGTCAACAAATTTTTTTTTCTACCATATAAAACCAATATTAATTAATTAAATTTATTTAATGAATAAATATTTGAAAAAACTTAATTTATTTGTCATCTAGCACAAGTTTAAAAAAAATGTAAAAATTTTAACTTGAGTGGATGAATAAAATAGTAATTGTTTTATATTTATTTATGTATATGTATATTTATTCAGGGACTTGTATCTGCAACTCGACGTCTACTGTGCGCCTATTTTGCATTTGAAAAGCGGGCGGCTAGTCCTGCGAACCCAACTCTTCCAAATATTTAATCAAACCTCTGACGTCACCAATAACCTCGGGGAGAGTCGTCGATGACCCCAAGTGTTTGGGCCGGTAGTTGGCCAGACCCGTACACTCCAGAATAATGTGGGCGGCCGTCTCTTCTGCCTTCATGCAAGCTCTGCAAAGGGGGCTGTCTGTAACACCTAGATTAAACAGATGTTTGTTAAATGGGCCATCTTAATCTTGGGCGTGTGAGTTTTATCAGCTTGCGGGATAGTTTCCGGTCTATGCGCGGTAGAGCCTCCTTCGCTTGCCTGCATCCACTCACCTGTGACCAGTATATGTTATGTAGCTCCTTAGTGTGTGACCGAATGACTGATGTAGGCCATCCGGAGGGAAGGGGGATAATTGGTTCTGGTCCAATCGCAACCATCTCCGAACCTCTTCTGGCCAGTTCATCAGCGGCATCGTTCCCACTTGAGCCACTGTGACCTTTGATCCACTGTAGAGTTACGTTGTTATTATTACTACATACCTCCGTCAGGGATTGGTGACAGTTGTATATAAGCTTTGAGGTGTTAATGTCGCTTTGTAAGGCTTGTATTTATTTTTCCAGACATGAAACCCACAATAGACATAGATTCTCTCCGCACAGAACACGAATCTGATGAACAATGGGAAGTACGACGTAGTTTCATGCAGGAGCACCAAGAAGATTTTGACGAGGAAGAACTTGTCACACTGGCTCAATTGTTCACTAATATCGAATTTTTGGGCTGCAGGTAAAACTTTATTCTAGTTCTTAATAGTGCAAGGATTATTAAATTAGTCGAGTTAAATAATAAATAAATATGTTTAATAAACACACATGGTCGTCTGTTCATATTGTAGGCAACATAATGCCTGTGTTTTATGTAACAGCCGACTTATAAACATATTTATATACTGGATGTAATAGTTAAGTGTGTGCAGTTAATTATTTGTAATGTAAGAAATATGAAAACACTTTAAAATTTTGAAAATGAAACAATAGTTGAGTAAAATTACGTCAATAATATTTAAAAATATAAAAAAAACTTTCTAGAATTTTGACTTACAACACATACACACATCACCCGTTGGATGTCCACTGCTGAATGTAGGCCTCCCCAATCACCCTCCAGAGCGACGCCTGGGCTCGGTATTGCTGATCGTTTAGGAGTCATTGGGAAGTTTACCAATACTCGCCACGCTTGCCAGGCGAGGTGGCGACCGTAGTGTGTTGTTTCAGGATATGTTGATGCTCCCCGTGGGAACTCGTGGCGGAGGTTCTTGCCGAGACCTACTCTTACGTCTCGGGTAGGAGGGCTCTTTGTGAGAACCCTACGTTGGACGGAATCCTACGGGTGCGTCGGATAGGGCAGGAAGCGCTTATGCGGAGGTGGGGGGAGAACCTGGCGGGGCAGCCGTACGGCACACGCGTAACGGCTGCCATTCGCCCGGTCCTTGAGCGGTGGATGCGTCGAAAACGCAAGCCCCTCACCTTCCGTCTGACGCAGGTTCTCACCGGTCACGGTTGCTTTGGTGACTACCTGTGCCGGACGGCCCAGAGGGAGCCGACGACTGAATGTCACGATTGTGGCGCGGCGGTAGACTCTGCCCAGCACACCCTCGAGGTGTGCCCGAGATGGGCGGCACTGCGTCAAGGTCTGACGTCGGTCCTCGGAGGGGACTTGTCACTCTCGAGCATCATCACCGCGATGCTCGGCGACGACGAGTCCTGGAAGGCGATGGTCTCCTTCTGCGAGATAGTAATGTCCCAGAAGGAGGCCGACGAGCGGAGGAGAGAGGAGGCCGCCGACGTGGCCTCCATCCGCGGGCGACGAATGGGGGTGCGTAGGAGGCGCTACTTAATGCGCCTCCAGTAACGCCCTTGTGCCCGTGTCGGGCCGGGATGGGAACGCGGTCCTGCTAGACACGACGTCGTCGGGACTGTTCAGAGGTTAGCCGGACAGTCCCCATGTAGGAGAAGTCTGGCCTTTTCGCCGAGGCCAGCCTGTCGCTGGAGGGATCCTGTTGCCTGCAGATCCGGGACCCTCCAATTAAAGCGGCTGAAGGCTCCCGCAGGGGTTTAGTACGGTATTGCACTCCCAAAGTGCCGAGTCCGACATAGGTCTAGGACTGCCGACCCGAGCGTCCTGGATATCAACCGTAAATGGATTCCCCTGCGTCACAAAAAAATAAATAAAAAAAAGTGGATATGTTGATACTGCTGTCCATCACCATCCTAATTGGTGTACAGTTTACAGTTCTTCACACCACCATTGCTTTAGTTGCCCTTTACGACACCTCGGTAAAAAAGAGGTTAACACTAATCTTGCCTGCCGATCACGACACAGCTTTGGGGGGTGGGAAACATTGTGTAAAGTTCCTCATCCACCATTGAAAAGGGAGGATACCCCGACCAGAAGGGTGTCGTGTCTGGTACTGCCCCGACGGTTGTTGTCGGGTTCTTGTACGAGTATATATGTTCAATCGCTCGGATAACTTTTATAGCGCGATGTAGGATACGTCAGTTTTTAGTTCATATGTGGCGAGATAGATGTCGCTACACAGCTATATAAACCATTAATAATTTATTTTTTCAGGTATCCAGCACAGACGATGAAGAGGATAGCCAAGTTGGCGGAGAAAGTATCGGCGAAGTACAGAGAAAGTCGGAGGAACAAGCTCAAGCGTACATTCGTGGAAGCGAGCGACGCGGCCGAAGCCAAAGCCAAGAGGAGCTTTAAATAAATCATTATCATCATCGTTGTATCATCGTTAATCGCCAATTTTAGCAGCTGTTGATAAAGTTTATCTAGCATAAGTTTTTGTATGGCTTTTAATTGTGTCAATTTGACAAAAATTATTTCGCCATTATTTCGCCAGTACAAGACTGAGTGGAGATTGTATGGTGCAGTATGGAATCAAACCGTTTTCTAGCATAAGTTACTGATTATCTATATATCTGAGAGCTTATTATTTCATCTCTTAAAAATATAAACTACAACTGTTTGTTTCACAGATTGCAAATAGAAATATCTGACGGATAAAATGTGGATTTTGACGGTAAATAAAAAAAACTTTAGAAATTCTTATCTGTTGGATAGCGGTAATGTATCAGATAAGTATCTGAATCTTTACCAGCAACTGCCGATATTGGCACTAAGAGCGTAAGCACACGACGTATTTTAAACGCGCAGACGACGCGCAGATGACTCGCGTATACGCGCTTCAAACGATATTCGAACGCAATCTTGTAGGGCGCTTACCAATTAGAGGCGTGAGGAAGCGCTGCAGCGTCGCCTCGCGCCACTACTAGTTTTCATATAATTTCTAGAAGCGCAGTCGCAGCGCCACTACCGCGACACGCGCACGTCATTTTTACGTAAGGAAGTGACACGCTTTTAATTATTATTGAACCTCAATATTAATGCAGATCAACTTGACATTGAAGTGTTTATTGAGGAAGTTAAAAATCACCATTGCCAAATCACCATCATATTTGCCAAAGTATTACAGACGCACGTCTGCTGCGACACAGTCACGCCACTGCAGCGCTTCTCTTTGGAAGCGCCACTGCACGCCTCTAATTTGAAGACGCCCGTAACGTATGCACACCAGACGAGCATAAAACGCGCGTATACGCGTAGTTACAGCCATACAGACGTACTGTAGTCGCTCATACTTTCCGTGCGACTGGTGAGCGGGCGCCTCTCCTCTGCCCCTTCTCCACCCCTTTTGTACGCGCGTTTGAAGCAATACAAACGCAACAATCAGCATCTACGGCGCCAAAAACGCGCGAACCTAAAACGTGCGTAATCTGGGCGTTTAAAATACGCTGTGTGCTTACGCTCTAAGAGTCTGTTGCTATGGTTGTTGATAAATTATATCTCGCACATAAATTACTGATAAGCTTTATCAGCATGAGGTAAATAAAGCCCTTAAGGTCTGTTTCACCTGAAAAAACTACAACCTTTGGTTTCATAGGTTGCGGTTTATTGTGAAAAAGAAAAGAAAAAAGTATTATAAACTTTTATTTGTTGGTTACCGTTATACGTCAGGTATCTTTATCAGTAACCGGTGAAATAGGCCCTACGACTTATCAAGACGTAAAATTGATTATTTGCCATATTTTTCAGAAATCCTTCCGAGTTCACGATATTTTGACACCGTTGCAACCTCCATTGTCACGAGTGGGTACACAATACTCTATGGGGTCGTTAAAAATGTTTAGTTTGTTTTTATTTATTTATTAATTACCATAAAATATACCGTATTATACCATATTTTATTAATGTCCATATTGATCTACCATCTTTTTTACGTTTTGAAAGTTTACCACTACCATTGTCAATTTGTTCGAATGAAACTCGATTTTCTATTATAATCACGACAAATGGTAAATATTCTGCCTTACGTCTCAATACTTGTTTATTTGTTAAAATTAATATTATTCGATGTATTTGAGAGATTAAATATTTAAAACTTCTCTGTAATTTTTTTCCATGTTACTGACAACTAAAATTTTCTATTCTTAAGAAACAATTAGAGAAGAAACAATTTAAGAAACAATTAAGAATCTTTTATGGACGCTACCTGACGTCTTCGTGATAATCTTTTCTGTCGCGCGACTGTCTGACGACTTTTGGTCATTGTTTATTTTATAATAGTGATTATTTAATTAATACTGTGCTTAGGGCCAGTTTCACCACTTGCTATTAAGTTCCGGATAACCTAACTGTGACTTATTTTGACAGATAAGTTATCTGAGATAACCCATTCAATTACCTGTCAAAAAAGTGCCAGTTAGGTTAGCCGGAACTTAATTACAAGTGGTGAAACTGGGTCTAAATCTATTATAATACATCATCTATTGATGATCTTGTAAATAATCTTTTGCATCCTTTTTGCAATCCGCCATTTTGACGTTTAACATTTTGACACAAAAAAAAATTATATTACAGAGTCTTAAACTTTTTTTTTTAAATGTTTATAACCAATTTATTGTAATGTAATGTAACAGATTAATCTCCAATCCTTCTTTAGAGATATCTTTGCCCAGCTGTGGGAATTTTACATATTATTATTGTAAATTATTGTATACGACGCCGACGCCGTGATGACTTTGTCACGAGATAAACTTCAAATTTTATTACGCGTTTCATTCTTAAAACAAAGAGGTTATACTTCGTTTATAAAACCTTTTTCGACTTAAAAAAAAATGAAAAGTTTATTAATAAAAATTGTACACTTCAACTAAGAGCTAATAAGTGTAATGTGAAGTCGGTTAAATATTACGTAAATTTAAGACCTAAAATGTAATCATTGATTTTTGTTTAACACATCAGCTGTTAGGTGTTCACTGCTAAACATAACCCCATCATCTCTGAGCGCGTTTGTCTATATTCGCAACACTTGGCAGGCGGGTTGGCGGTTTAAAGCGAAAATTGCTGTGATAAAAATCAGGTAATTATTTACAATCGCGGTTTTTTGCGAAATATAGTTCCAAATTTGTTTCTCAGAAATATTGTTGCTAAAAAATGATTTTCCATATAAAATTAAGGACAGGAAACCCATAAAACTACGAAAATCTCATAAACAACAAATATAATTGAATTAATTGACGATAAACAACAAATATGATTGACGCCTGGCAAAATATGAAGGCAATTCTTCCCTGATTTTGCCATTTAAAAATAAAAAGCGCATTGAAGTAAAAATATATAATGACCTAGTATAAAGAGGTAATAAATTGTTAATTATTATAAGTTCTTATATTGTTATAACAAAAAAAAACCTAACAACCTATCAATAAGTTAGTTCAATTTTTTTTTAGGTTTTTTTTTTAAATTTGTAAATAATAAATGTTGAATTTGTAAATATTACATAAATTAAGGATAAACTCCCGAAAAGCGGATACCGAATTTCGTCATGAAATTTTGCACGGACATTCTATTTGACTATCTATGAGTCCCCTTAAAGGGATTTTTGGCGGCACGCAATATTTTTAGAAATATTGAATTTTTTAAGTACGCTGCTTAGCACACTATATAAGAAAGCAAGTCGATCAAAAGAAGAAGGGAAAAAAAACCTAACCTAACCTATCCTAGAATGCGTAAATGCATTTCACAGCGATTAAAAAAAAAGACCTAACAACCTAACCTAACCTAACGATTTAAAAAAAATCTTAATCTAACCTAACTCTTAAAAAAAATCCCTAACTATTAAAAAAAAAAAAACCTAACAACCCAACCTAAGCTAACGATTTAAAAAAAAATCTTAATCTAACCTAACCTTAAAAAAATACCCTAACTGCGTAATGAATTTCTCAGCCTTCAAAAAAAAAAAAATATGGCGGAGTACGTAGTGAAACAATGGCCTCATCAAAACAATGGATCATCTATGCGAGTTTTTATGGCGTCGTCGCGTTAAAAAATTGAACAAAAATCCGTTCAATGAATTATTACAAAATATAAAGTGTGTATCCGGGAAAATAAAAAAGTGGATTGCTATATATGTGTATAAATAACGCCTGTAGTGTGTGTGTGTGTAACATGGTGATAAATATATAGATATATTATAAGCGTGCTAAGCAGCTTACTCAAAAAATTCAATATTTCGAAAAATATTGCGAGTCCCCAAAAACCCTTTTAAGGGGACTTTTAGATAGTCAAATGTAATGTCTGTGCCAAGTGTTATGAAAAAATTCGGTATCTACTTTTCGTTTTCTTATATAGAGCGTACTAAACAGCGTACTCAAAAAACTCAATATTTCGGAAAATATTGCGATCCGCCAAAAATCCTTTTAAGGGGATGCTTGTAAATGGAATTTCCGTGCCAAATTTCATGAGAAAATTCGATATCTGCTTTTCGGAAGTACACCCTAAATTAATTTTAAAACGTAATTTATTTTGACCAAAATTTTAGGATTTTTGGTACATATTTCCCGTAAAACCATGGTGCTAATATAGTAAAAGTTTCTAAAACTGAGGATCGAGCGTTCGTTTGCGGAATATCTCCTTGTTTCTCTTTTTGTATTATAGCACCTACTCAACAGCTGATAGCGACCGTTAAGAATTTATTAATAACTAAGGGATGCAAATAAAACATGAAAAACAATAAATATTTTTATTAATTTTCATAATCGAAGTCTACGATAAAAGTTCTTATTTGCTGCGGAACCAACACCACAGCTTCATTTATATTAAAATCTCTTACCGGACCTAATGTGTCATTAGAGAACTCTTCTTTATGGTTACCATAAAAATCATTAAAATTCTTAACAAAACTACCGTTAATTTGCCATTGTAATGGCGTCCAATCTTTCAAATTAATATTTGCAGATAAAACTGTTTCAGTGACATTTTTTAATTTAATATTTTTTAATAAATCTTTTAAAAACACTTTTTTTATTCCATCATTAATAGCATCGACTTTTTCTAAATAATTCTCTAAACGCAGTAGTAATTTATTTGTTTGCCATTTTTGTAATGTTAAAATATGTACACCGAATGGTAATTTCGTTTTTAAACTTGAATATTCATTTTTTAAAATAATCCATTTCTTTTTATCTGTATTACGATTTAATTTGGATATTAGTATCTGTGGTTTGAGTTCTATTTCCTTCGCGAATTTCTTTTCGAATAATCGATTTTGTTTATAATTCGATTTAGTTATATATAAGTAGTGAGTGCCTCGAACGATTATTCCGACATCGTTTTCGGTTTCATTCAAAAACGTTTGTACGCCACTGTCGTCCGTTAGTATCCGTCTGTGAAGCATTAAATCTATAGAACCGTCGAGAAGGGATGTGCCGCCTTGGGAACGATCGTTGAAAACCGAAACACGAATATTTCTCTTCATATCTTCTATATAAATTCTCGATGTTACCGGATAGTAGTTTCCTAAAAGTATACATTTATTATGTTAATAAAAATCTGATTTGAAAAAAAAAACTCGTGTGTACGGAGTACACATGTCAGAAGTGAAACATCTTTGGCAAACTCAATTTAAAATGTATTAATATTAATAGTTAAGCATTCTATTACTTATTTACGCGTTGCTAGGATACGCGTTGCTAGGATACGCGACATCATACTATCACATTCTCTCCTACACATTTTTGTATTTGTGTCTCTTACTTGTCGTTTTATCCGTCGCATCCCGTTTGAAATCACAAAAACTAAAGAAGTTTCACTTCAATAAATAAGTTATGTTAGAATTTAAAAAAAAAAGTAGTATTGATAATATAACGGTTACATAATAAATACATAATTTAATTAAAATTATACCTTAAATATTTAAAAAACCAATATATAAATAATTTATATATAAACGCGTTACGTTACGCGTGCGTCGTCGTCCAAAACATTCAGTTACCGTACTAAACCCCTGCGGGAGCCTTCAGCCGCTTTAATTGGAGGGTCCCGGATCTGCAGGCAACAGGATCCCTCCAGCGACAGGCTGGCCTCGGCGAAAAGACCAGACTTCTCCTCCATGGGGACTGTCCGGCTCACCTCTGAACAGTCCCGACGACGCCGTATCTAGCGGGACCGGGTTCCCATCCCGGCCCGATACGGGCACAAGGGCGTTACTGGAGGCGCATTAAGTAGCGCCTCCTACGCACCCCCATTCGTCGCCCGCGGATGGAAAGCATTCAGTTACCCATTAGTCGCGCCTAAAGAAATTTTACTTTAATAAATTATTCAGACTCATCACCTGCAATATGGTCCAAATTATACGGCTCATACAACGCCCTTCTATCTCTGATCCTTTTCATCGTCTGTCTTCCATTAGCATCCGTATAAAAAACACCTTCATTCTCCAAATCGGTTGTATATCTTATAAAAACTTCTTTTCCTAAATCATCATTTATTTTTACTGGTCCAACGAGCCAATCTATTTCGACAATAGGATTATTGGCGTACAGTTTTAATATTAAAGATGCGTATTTAGAATACTTGCAATGAATTTCTTCTACAACGTTGCTTTTAAAGATGGTCGTCTCGAAGTCATCTATTATTGGCTCTGGGTGACTGTCGATGGATCGGAATATATAAGCGCCTGGATTCCGTTTGCTACTATTGAGTTTCGCTGGTTCATCAGATACGTAGTAAAAGAATTGTATGTCCAAACTAATATTAACACCATTTGATAGATTTAGGCTTGATATCTTTCGATATTCGTCTATATTTATTTGAATATACTGAAAATTTAAAAATCTCAATTAAATCTAAGAAAAAAGTGCAATAATGGGTACGTTCGCGGGCCTTCTTCTAATTGATAATTCATCACTTTTATAGGATTTTTTAATCTATACATTCCACAGACTACATGCGTGGAAATGATACTCCTTTAATCAAAAACTGAATTTAACTGTCGAACTTTAGTAAATAATTGTTTGCTATTGTTCATAAAAGATAATAAACAAAATTATCTTCTTACATTTATTCACTATTTATTATTTTAATTAAAAACTGATAAATAAAAACTATTGCGCATGTCCCATTTCCGTTTCCGCGCATGTGGTCTGTGGAATGCATAGACTAATAAATCCTATAAAAGTGATGAATTATCAATTAGAAGAGGGCGCGCGAACGTACCCATAGTTAACTTTAAGTGTTTATTATTATTATATTCTTTATTGCACAGTAAAAAAAATTGTTTACAATATTTAGTTAGGTATAATGAGTTTTGGTAAGGGCAAACTTATCTCTAGAAGAGATCTCTACCAGTCAAACCATGATGGTAAGAGATTAATGTATAAAAAAGAAATTATTAAAGTATAAAAGAAAATCATCAATCTACATTTCACCCAGTCTAGTGCTATATATAATAGGTACTTTGAACACAGATCACCTAACATGTATATCTGTTAAAGTATTTGTGAAGTTTTGAAAATGAAAAGAAAAAGAATGACCAATATCGAAAACTAAAAGTGTTGTTTTTATTGAAGTTTAAAACAAAATACTGTCTGAAAATTGTAAAATTCTAAATAACTTGAAGCGTTAATTCTTATCCGCTCCACTGTCCGTGTCAACTACTAGTTGAGAAGAGTTTACAAACTAACCACAATAACCGCAAGCGCCCGTGTCGAGTAATGGTCGCCATGGCTATATTGCCTATGTCAACTTTTTTTCGACACGGGTATTAGTATGCGAAGCGCACCTGTCAACTACTGGTTGATTAACGTATATTACATTATCACCGGTGAGAAATTACGTAACAAAACGTAAAAAAGAGGCCTTGGGCAGTTTTGTGCAGTTGGTAAACTAAAAGGTCATTGCCCGGACACTCAAGCGGTTATTAAAGTTTAGGTGAAATGTCAAACAACCATTGAGATTGATGTGAATACATACCTTATTCTTTATAAAATTATCACTAGATTCTTCAGAGTAATAGGAATCTTTTTCCAAATCATATTTCATTGAATCATTATCTGCCATTTTATCATTACCAAAATCATTAGCATTTTTTACTTCTTGTATATTTTCATTAGGTTTTGTTAAATCATAACTTTTAGTAGTTTGTGCACTTCTAGTGGGCTTAGGAGTTATTACGTTGTTATTATTATAAGTAACTTTCACGTCACCAATATCACCAAATTCAACTTTAGTTTCTGTTTTAGAATAATCGTAATCATCATAATTTTCGTTGTCATTAAAGTAAGTGAGATTATCTTTTGAGGCTTGTCTTATAAAATATTTCTTTTGACTGTTTTTGTTTATTTTCTTTATCAATGATTTCTTTTTACGATTTACATTCGTTTCCTCTACGAAGTAGGATCTGAAACCTAAGGCTGGTATATTTTCCGCTATAAATATTAGTTCATCTTCAACTTTCGACCGTCTTTTTGGTATTTTCATTACATGATCTGGTATTTGAATCATAGCTGCTTTAATTTTATTTCCTAAAAAATCCACTAAATATTTAGGTATTTTCAATAAAGTTGCGGTGTTCAAAATATCAAAATTTTTTAGGGCTAAATATATTAAACCAGGTAATTTTCCTATAACCTAACTGGAAATTTTAAGTATTTCTTCCACGATGGCGGAGGAAGGAAGGATGAAGAGAGTCTTTTTATGGTAACAGCTCGAGTGACCTGATGTTACTAGATCATCCCGAATAGACATCTATAGTATCAGATAAGTCATAGATACGTCGCTGACTTATAATAGAACATGAAGAAAGGCAAGGAGAGGACGGAAACGGAGACGGAGGACGATTTTGACAACTATAGTAATAAAGTATCTGATGTAGTTGCTTAACACGTTCTCTGTGTTGTGAGGTCATATGAGCTCATAGCGAACTTTCATGTGGTGCGGCGAGCAAAATAGCGGTTATTTCCATGGTGCGGAAGGCATAACTTTGGGTATTTTAACTTGAACAATCCAGCATTTTCACACTCGTGAGCCATTATTCAATAATAACTATCACCATTGAGAAAAACCTACATCAAAACAGAACTGAATAAGGGCTTATTTGACCACACGACGCACTGTAAAAAGGTCCTCTATGAGTCAATATAACCACATGACGCATCAGCAAAAAGTACACTGAAAATCCTTACGCAGTGAACGTTTTAAATATCCGTTGATTATTTGTGTGATTATTTTACTACCCTGATCTATCCAGCAGTAAAACGAACAGATCAAGTGGCTGTAACTAGGCTCAACCACAATAAATATAAATTAAAAAATTAGAAATAAGTAAAATGCATTACCGAGGGGATCAAACACATCATACTTCTTATTTAAAATTGGTAATCTAACTGGCATAGTGACTGGCCAAGCTAAGCTGTTGTATATAATTATCTGAAATAGGAAAGTAATTTATTTTATGAATTGATCTAGCAATCATGGTAATACATAATTTCATATTCTGTGAAAATTTAAAGTGTAAATTTAAAGTACCAAAGATATTTGACGTATAGCGGAATTTTACTAATAGGGTTCTATTGAAAGGGTTTTGGTTACGGAACCTTCAAAATAATCCTTCAAGACGATACAATAGACGACCCAAAATATTGATTCTATGTAGAAGGAGAGACAATCGTTCTGGTTTAGTGGTGCGAGTAGTCACCTCAAGGTCGTGGGTTCGATTCCCGCTCGAGGCAAATATTTGTATTGATGCAAATATTTATTTCTGGTCTGGGTGTATGTCCTTGTGGGTCTCCCCACCGTGCCTCAAAGAACACGTAAAGCCGTCAGTCCTGGTTGTAATCATAAACAACTGACAGCAATCGTTAATTATCGTAGAGAAATTATCCACCAACCCACAGTGGAGCAGCGCGATCCATTAAGCTCCAACCCTTCTCCTATTTGGAGAAGAAACCTGTGGCCAGCTATGGGATTCTTACAGGCTGATTCAGTAGAAAGAGATGCGGGAGCCAGTATATAAATACTTACATAAAACCTCTCAACCTCTGTGTTAGGACAAGATGAGATATTGAAATAGCACAAACGGTACTCAGTCGTTGTCGGACTTCCGCGGACTTTACTGTAAATATTACAATAATATTAATACCTACAAAACCTAGCAGAGCGGTCAAATGACTGTTTATGAGACTTAAATTAAAATTTTTAAATTCTAGGTTTATATTTTTAGGTTTTTAGTTTTACAGGTTTCTCAAATAGCTATATATTATTAAAAAATTGTTATATTTATATATATATTAAAGAAAAACGTAAACCTATAATTTAAGAATTTTAGTTAAAATCTCAAAAGTGGTAATTTGACCAAAATCAAAATCAACTTTATTCAAATAGGCCCCACGAGCAGTACGGCCCCCAGAGTAGATTCTGCAGAGAAGAATCGGCAAGAAACTCCGCAATTACTCTTTTGAAAATAATATATAAACTGTATTTTAGTACAAAATTAGTAATATCTTGCATGAACTACAGCGCCACTAATTCCACACGTCTTTATCGATTAAGTTAGCTTAGTTAAGTGAGCTAAGAGACCACTCTGGTAGGTCTAATTAGTAAAAGAAAGTATTGACGTAGAGATGAAAGAAAACGTTACAATAGCGTTAGGGAAAGTACCCATACTACGTGACCAATTTTTTACAATTTTCCATTCCTCTCTCCCCATCTGTGACCACCCGTAGTATTTGCTAAGACCCCTCCTCAAATTTTCACGTAGTAATTCATAAAAAGATTTTTAAATGATTTTTTGCAAACACAAAGTTTAAAAAGTGTATTCAGTAGTAGAAGTAGTAGTAGTGTAGCGTAGTGTTGTCACCTTTGAGTTATATTTGAATATACAACTCGAAAAAAAGCGCAATATTTTTCTAGAGTATACTGACTACAAGACAAAAAACTAACACCAAGCGTGGTATATTTGAAGACCCTCCCCCCCTGAACGGATCGCGTAGTATGGGTACGTTCTCTTAGTTTCGTTAATAATATTTTTAACAACGTCCAAACTTGAAACTATTCTAAAATACCAGTTTTCGAAAATTCAAACTTCTTGATTTGGATTCGAAATTGATCAAATATTATAATTCGCTCGTCTGATCCGTTCACTTCTCACATTAACCCTTCTCGACAGATCACCAAATAATTGATAGAAAACTATTCCTCACTTGATCGCTTCTGTAATCACGACGGAAGCTCCTTGCACGGCGAGATGCAACTTCTCCGTGTAATAATCCTTGACGTAAGGTCGCATGGCGCCGGAAATGACGTTGTGATCTTGTGCTACACCTAAGCAAGGAATTTATATACAAACTTGAATGCGCACGTGCACTCAAAAAACGTTCCGAAAAGAGGGATTACATCTCTTTCTACCATGGATTCAAGACAACTCGTAAGAAAGAGGCAAAATCCCAGTAGTCAACGGTCATGCTCGGAACGATTTTTTCACTTTACATGTTCGAAAAGAAATGTCAACCTTATATCAGTTATTTCAAGGTAGGTAGGAGGGCTCTTGGTGAGAACCCTACGTTGGACGGTATCCTGCGGGTGCGTCGGATAGGGCAGGAAGCGCTTATGCGGAGGTGGGGGGAGGACCTGGCGGGGCAGCCGTACGGCACACGCGTAACGGCTGCCATTCGCCCGGTCCTTGAGCGGTGGATGCGTCGAAAACGCAAGCCCCTCACCTTCCGTCTGACGCAGGTTCTCACCGGGCAAGGTTGCTTTGGTGACTACCTGTGCCGGACGGCCCAGAGGGAGCCGACGACTGAATGTCACGATTGTGGCGCGGCGGTGGACTCCGCCCAGCACACCCTCGAGGTGTGCCCGAGATGGGCGGCGCTGCGTCAAAGTCTGACGTCGGTCCTCGGAGGGGACTTGTCGCTTCCGAGCATTATCATCGCGATGCTCGGCGACGACGAGTCCTGGAAGGCGATGGTCTCCTTCTGCGAGACAGTAATGTCCCAGAAGGAGGCCGACGAGCGGGTGAGAGAGGAGGCCGCCGACGCGGTCTCCATCCGCGGGCGACGAATGGGGGTGCGTAGGAGGCGCTACTTAATGCGCCTCCAGTAACGCCCCTGTGCCCGTGTCGGGCCGGGATGGGAACCCGGTCCCGCTAGATACGGCGTCGTCAGGACTGTTCAGAGGTGAGTCGGACAGTCAGTCAGTTTTCGCCGAGGCCAGCCTGTCGCTGGAGGGATCCTGTTGCCTGCAGATCCGGGACCCTCCAATTAAAGCGGCTGAAGGCTCCCGCAGGGGTTTAGTACGGTATTGCACTCCCCAAGTGCCGAGTCCGACATAGGTCTAGGACTGCCAACCCGGGCATCCTGGATATCATCCAAAAAAAAAAAAAAAAAAAAAAAAAAAAAAAAAAAAAAAAAAAAAAAAAAAAAAAAAAAAAAAAAAAAAAAAAAAAAAAAAAAAAAAAAAAAGTTATTTCAAGGTAAATATTTGAATATACCATTTTATTGAGTGGTCCAGTTATGATATAAATTATATAAAATTATCTGAAGAAACAAACTCTTGGCAGGTATAAAAATAAATTTAGTTAGTTTTATTTATATTTTACTACTTTTTTTAATTTACAAATCATCCACTCTTATGTATGTCTGTCTGCTCATTCGTTACATATGTCACAAACTGTTATTTAACACCAAAAATTTTTACAGAGTGTGTAATATAAGAGCTTTATAAAAATAGATAATAAATGAAAAGAACTTAAAAATTAAAAGGTCTCATAAAAAGTATTCTCCATCGTATTGAATTCTACTAAGTATTTTTAAGACAGAATTCAAAACACTGGAGAGAAAAAAAAACATATTTCTTATATGGTTTCCCCACAAGAACAAATTTTTTTTGGTGTTTTTATGTGACAGACCGTTTTGGTGTAATAGTGGTCGCGGGTTCGATTCCCGCTCGGGGCGGATATTTGTATATGAATATTTGTTTCCGGTCTGGGTGTATGTCCTTGTGGGTCTCTCCACCGTGCCTCGGAGAGCACGTAAAGCCGTCGGTCCCGGTTGCTATTAGAAACATCTGATAGCGATCGTTACTCATGATTGGGAAAATTATCTGCCAACCCGCAGTAGAGCAGTGTGGCGGATTATGCTCTAACCCTTCTCCTACATGAAGAAAAGCCCTTTGCCCAGTCGTGGGACGTTTACAGGTTGATTAAATTCAGTTCAGTTTTTATTTAACTCGTGTTCTACAGAATGTGTTATTATAATTAATATTCTACGGTGGTACAAAACCTTTTCTAGAAATTTTCGATCGCATTTGATCCGTTTATAACATCTTACCCATTATCCACGAGAACTCTTCAAACAAGTCGTCATTATTTCCCAAGTTGGCTATGACTTGTAACTGCCTCGCCGTCTGTCAACGAAATAGATAATTAAAAAATATATATATATTAAAACACGATAGTTCTGGTGCGAGTAGTTGCCTCAAAGTTGCGCGCCGGTCGTCGTGGAAACGATTCCCGTTCGAGACAGATATTTGTATGGGTGTATATCCTTGTGGGTCTCCCCACCGTGCCTCGGAGAGCACGTAAAGCAGTCGGTCCCGGTTGTTATCATAGACACCTGATAACGATCATTATCTATGGTAGGAAGTTATCCGCCAATCCGCAGTGGAGCAGCATGTTGGATTTAGCTCCAACCCTTCTTCTATATGGAGAAGAGGCCTTCGCTCAGCAGTGAGCGGTTTCAAGCTGATGCAGTTCTGTACATATTAAAACACAACTACCCAAACTTATCCAGAACTCAAATTCAAACACACGAACGCAGATGAAACAGCGACTAGCAGCTAGTTCAGCTATAAAAGAACGCACCTGTTGGAACACGTTCGCCTCCCTGACGAAATGTTTGAACGTCGGTCGCGAAGTGAACATGCCGCTCGTGTAAGAATGTTTGTCGTACGCGAGTGGAAAGAAGTCGTCCTGCTTCGTTTCTAAAACTGGACTGAAAAATACATTTCGTTACTGAGATATTTTTTTTAATATGCTTAACACACACACACGGTCGTCTGTTCCTAAGGTAGGCAACTTAATGCCTGTGTTTTAGGTAACAGTCGACTGATATACTTTTTTTTTAAATAAATATACATATAAATAATACATATATAAATAAACATATATTACACCCAGACTCGGGGCGGGAACCGAACCCACAACCTTTGGAGCAGAAAACAGGGTCACTGCAAACTGCGCCAACGGGTCAGTAAATTATTATTAATTCAGTAAAATATTATATTGAAGACTAGTGGACCCAATAGACGTACTTTATACACGTCTTAGATCCATAAACTTAAAACTTTTTGAAGTGAAACTTCTTTAGAATCGTTGTGATTTGAAGTGGGATGCGACGAAAAAAACGACAGGCAAGAGACACAAATACAAAAATGTGTAGAAGAGAATGAGATAGTATAATGTCGCGTATCCTAGCAACGCGTATCCTAGCAATGCGTAAACAACGCGTAAACAACGCGTAAATAAGTAATAGAATGTTTAACTATTAATATTAATAAATTTTAAATTGAGTTTGCCAAAAATGTTTCACTTCTGACATGTGTACTCAGTACACACGACATTTTTCTTTAACTAGTTAACTGTTTCGACTTTATTGGAATATGTGTGGAAAGAACCGCTAAATTAGCTATCAGGTGGCGCTGTCACTAGTGCTGGAAAATCTGCTGTACAAGTCGGCGCGACTACTAGTACACTGTACATGGTGGACGAAGTGTTATATTCGTCATAACATGAAATTCTATAATTTTTAAAGTGAAAACTTCTTTAGCGGCGTTGTGCACTTTTTGTGATGGGTAAAAAACGTTAAACTCGCGTCAGGACACGCCCCTGATCGAAAATTCGTAACACAGACGGAGAGTAGACCGCTGGCGCGGCGTAGTATCCCCCACTCTTTCTACCTGTCTAAAATGTATGCCTGCGCCTGCTGTTTCGCTTAGGCGGCGCAGGGCGCTTGCGCGAAAGTGCGTGTCAATTAAAACTGCAAAAGTCAAGATGTCATCCGGTGTCAGCTTAGAAAAAATATGTCAATGGGTGTAAGTTTCATTTTTTTATTAATATAATTTTATTACTCAGGTTAGGTTTCGATCGAGTCTACCGTACTGCCTGACGAAATTATTGCTATAGATACATAATTATGTACTTACACATGATAGATGTATCTGCAAAATTCAAGATGTCATCTGGTGTCAGCATAGAAAAAATATGTCAATGGGTGTAAGTTTCATTTTTTATTGATATAATTTTATTATTCAGGTAAGGTTTCGATCGAGTCTACCGTAATGCTTGACGAAATTATTAATATCGATACATAATATGTACTTACACATTATAGATATTTGTGATATGTTTTTACTCTATTGCATTAACCTATATTTTCATAACATCACAATAAGCACATGTGCGGTGTAGGTTTACCAAACAAATAATTTCGAATGAAAATAAATTAAATAAGATAATAACAAATAATCTTCGTTATTCAGAGAAAGAAAAGAAAAAAATAAAGGAAAAAAATCGAGAGTGCCAAAGGGCATGACGTCAGCGTAAAAAAAATTTGAAGATAAAGATTCGGAGGAAAAAAAAGAATAAGAAAAAAGGAAAAGACATCGTGAGAAAAGGCATATTATCAACGTACAAAAGGTTTGAAGGAAAATGACAAAAATCTAGAAGAATTGTTGCAAAAGAAATTGGATGATTTGCAAATGTAATTTAATTTCATATTTTAAATATTGTAATACAACTATTACAAAATATTTTTAATTAAATAATTAAAAATATGTAGTAAGGTGACGGGGGCGAAGTGTGCCATACTTTTTTCATAGTTGACTTTGGTGCAATATTACTTGTGTTTAAGTTCACGAGTGACACTAACTCATGGTAGGTATTATAAGGATCTGTGATGTTTTGCAACAACAACCAATGTCGTCTCATTAGAATCTGACATCAAATTAATGAATTTTAGCATAAAATTTGAAAACAGTCTGACCAGGCGCACTTTGCCGACAAATCGGGGAAGTGCGCCATGTGTTAATAAAACGCAATAATAAAGCATTAGAAAAAAAAGAGCCTTATATTATTATAAGAAAACAAGCAACAAAACGAATGACATTTTTTTTTCATAGCCACATTCTAAAAGAATCTATGTATTTAAAACCAAATTTCGGCTAGATGCGCCATACAATCTTAAGTCAGAGGCTATGAACCTTTTTTCTAAATATTGATAATCGAGTGTCAAGTATATTTTTTCTTTTATTTACGATGGGAATACCTTTTTTTTGTGACGCGGGGGAATCCATTTACGGATGATATCCAGGACGCCCGGATAGGCAGTCCTAGACCCATGTCGGACTCGGCACTTTGGGAGTGCAATACCATACTAAACCCTTGGGAGCCTTTAGCTGCTTTAATTGGAGGGTCCCGGATCTGCAGGCAACAGGCATCCGTCCAGCGACAGGCTGGCCTTGGCGAAAAGGCCAGACTTGTTCTCAATGGGGATTGTCTGGCTCACCTCTGAACAGTCCCGACGACGCCGTGTCTAGCAGGACCGGGTTCCCATCCCGGCCCGACATGGGCAACATATTTTTGTTCTTAATACAATATGCCGTGTTGAGCGGCTGACTATATTATTATCTACCTCCGTTCGTATTTCATTCGCGGTGGTATGGATCTTTTCTATAAGCTCTTTCCGTGTCTAAATCTTTTGCCTAATAGTGCCTCTACAGCCTGCAGTTTTTTAATTGATAACACACATTGTGCTCTGTAAATGGAAAATGCACAATATAAACTTTATATCAAATCAAAACCACCAATGTACTACATGTAATATAACTATATTTTATCAATTAAATCTTTGAATTTAAACTTTTATCAATTTTAATTAATAAACTATAGATTTAAAAATAATCAAACTTTAATAGAATTTATTAAAAAACAAAACACAGTACTTATTAGTTATTGTCATTCATATAAAAAATTAGCCAAAAATCATATTATTTATATATAATTGTCATGTTGAAGTTAATTAGTTAGGCTTTTTAATTAATATTTAAAGTCCAAAAGATCGTGGTGTAAAATCAGTATATTATGAGACTGATTTCTTTAATTGATTGTTTTCTTTATCCATATCCTTAGAAAATTTTTAGACTACAGTAACAAATAAATAATTGGTAAGTTCAAGACTACTACAGGAGTGATATTATTATTTGATAACAAATTAATTATTTTTATATACCTACCTTTTTATGTCGAATAATAATGGCGAGTTATTCAACTATTCGCCATATGGAATGTCGATTAATCGGTATTCGATTATTCGCTATAACAACTATTCGTGGCATCTCTAGTGTATACCTACGGACTATAGTCCTATTGTATATATAGTTTTACCTATCCTACCCATATATCTATAATTGTCAAATTGACGTATATTTACGATTTCCGTGAAGAAAAATCTCCAAACAAAATATTTTACAATTAAACAATAAATAACTTCAACAATAAGTAAGACTACAACTGATTGTAAATTTTAAGTAAGGGTTTCTTTATTATTATAAAAAATGCATGATTTAATTGATAATATATTTTATTTATAATTTCTAATAATTAAACGAAAAAAAAAAAAACGAAAACGACAAGCGACAAACGGGGATCGAACCCTAGTCTCCTGCTCGATCGCGGTAACCAAGCTTACTATCCATTCGGCCATCGCGCCGCTTACTGCGTGAGTGAAATTACCGGTATATAATCTGCGCGTGGAACTTCAGGGCCGTTTTTCTCGATAACTACTGGCCATCTAGTCTTTTTGCTTTGCAGGATAGATACCCTTTAGGTATACTACAAACCTGCAAAGTCTCATCCCCAAATAAAATTTCGAGGTCGTGCACTCCCCTTGTTAGATAAATATAAGCGGGTGGAGGATTACGCCCCGGCAGGGAGATCAAACGGCCGGGGGTTAGGGCTGTAGGCTGAGAAATCGGTGGACAATCCTAGCCGAGTCGAGTAATACCGCCTTCTGCATCCTGGCTGCGAGCGAACCGTCACGGATACCCAGCTGCCTCAGATGGTGAGCGAGGCTAACCGGGATCAAACCGTTGGCAGATATAACGATAGGGATGATTTCAGTGGAATCAACACCCCACATGTCGACAATCTCGTGCGCCAGATCCAGATATTTACGTTTTTTCTCTGTTTCGGCTTTCACGAGGTTCTCGTCATGCGGGATGGTAATGTCCACTAAAAACACCCTCGACTGTGCCCTATCCATCACCACGATATCAGGCTTGTTCGCCAGTATCGTCCTGTCCGTGGCGATAGGCCGGTCCCAGTAGAGCCGGACTCCGTCGCGTTCGAGTACTGGCGCCGGTGTGTACTGGTAGTACGGCACCCTCTGTTCCAGAAGACAATACATTAGAGCAAGCTCTTGATGAAGAATTTTGGCCACTTGATTATGTCTGTGCAAGTACTCAGTGTTGGCAAGCGCTGAACACCCCGAAAGCACATGTCTGAGTGACTCGCCGGGATGACGACAAGCTCGACAGAAGTCGGGAGTGCCATCCTTCAGAATGTGCTTCCGGTAGTTGTTCGTCTTAACCACCTGATCCTGTATTGCACAGACAAAACCTTCGGTTTCCCCAAAGAGGTCCCCGAATCGCAGCCACTGCACGGAGGCCTTAACATCCACGTGAGGTGCGTGGAGCGCCTTGTAAAACCGTCCATGCAGCTCCTTCTCCATCCATACGGTCTCCCGGTTAGAGGTGCTAAGTACAACCGGTCTTCGCCATTCCTCTTTGGCCAGGGATAACGGGGTGAGACCTTTGTCACATACTATAACTTCACCATGCATAGCGCTCTCCCTCCTCGTCTCAAAGTAGGCCCTGAGGCTGCACACCTCACGGTTATGCATGGACTTGGCGCTTAATAGGCCTCGGCCACCACACTTCCGTGGGATGTACAGTCTCATGACCGACGATTTCGGGTGATGCATGCGATGGTAAGTCATAGTCGTGCGGACTCTTCTGTCCAGGGCGTCGAGTTCGGTCTGAGTCCATCTGAGCACGCCAAATGTGTACAAGAGAGTGGGCATGACCCAGCCGTTATAAGCTCGGACCTTGTTGGCGCCCGACAAGTAACAAGCTCCAAAGAACTTTTGTCAGCCGTCCAAAAAAGACCTCGCAAACCGCCTGTTTCATATCCACCCCCTGCACCCCTATGCATTGTGACATGCCCAGATACCGGTAAGATTCAGCTTCGGAAAGGGTCTTGAAGTTCGAAAGCTCTAGGCTAATTTCAGCCGATTGCGTCACCTGTCCCCTGTCTACATGTACGACCGCACACTTATCCACTCCAAGCTGCATCCTGATGGAGCCGCTGAACTCAGTAGTGATTTTCAGCAACTCCATAAGGCGTGCAGGATTAGGTGCCAGCAGCTTGAGGTCATCCATGTAGAGAAGGTGGGAGACTTTAGTACCTCCTCTCCGAAACTGAAAGCCTGTCCCCGAACGCTCCAGCAGAGTGCTTAAAGGGTTCAAGGACAAGCAAAACCAAAGTGGGCTCAGACAATCACCCTGGAAAATACCCCTTCGTATCCGGATACGGTCATCGACACCCGTCGTCAGTCTCTCGCCCTGGAGACAAAGGATCGTACTCCATTGCCTCATGCATACTTCGAGGAAGTCTCGAACTGCACTGTCGATCTTGTACAGCTCGAGGACCCTTGTTATTATTATTATTATTATAGTTAATGTGAAGCTACCAACGATTCGAAATTAATTAGATTCAGACTAGAAGTATCGGCAAGAAACTCAATAGTTAGGTATCTTTAAAAAAATAACCTCAATATTATAATTATTAATTTCATTCTTTATCAATTAGATCATCACAAAGCAAAGGTACAATAAAAATAATAGATATAAGATATCACTTCTTGAATTTCCGAATTTCCGAAATACTAGAATATCGCGATATATAGTTTCAATATTCTACATCGGCTTTTGATAGGTAGGGTAGGGCGGGGCTAGTTGAGCAATTTTTCACTTGAGTGGATATAGCTCCTCAATGATAAGTCTCAATGAGTTGTTATGCGGCCTGATGGATTAGTAATTTATCCCTTAGCAAAAGGATACACAGTATTTTCTTGTTACAAGTCGAATTTAAGAGTTACAGCTTTTTAAATGCAGAAAGTCAAACATGCTCAACGTACCCCATAGGTGGGGTAAGTTGAGCAAGCGTATGGGGTAAGTTGAGCAGATAGAAAATATAGCCACACCATACCTTAGATATTTACCTGACATAAAATAAAATGATTATTTGTTAGTCAAACTTTTATATTTAATGATTTAACGACATGTTAGTGAAACGAAAAGTAGTTTTCTTTTAAGTAATGAACATAGAAAATAAAATGAACTTCTACTTAATATTTAGAAGACCGTCTTTAACTTAATGTTTGGAATTTACTCAGTATTTCTATTTAAAATCATACTTTAATATTTATATAGTGAATTAACAAATTTAAAATTTAAAAAATAAACATTATAGAGATATTCATGACTTAAAAAACTTGATCATCGTCACTGGTGCAATTAATGCAAACAATGTAACATCAGCATTTAGTGCACATTTATATGTGCTTGGGATTTGATCCTTTTTTTTCTTATCAAAGTTACGGTATAGGCTTCGCAGCAAATTAGAGGCCACTGGCAAACTCTAATTTCTTTATGAATCCTGTTCGTTACTCATTTGATACCGAAATGCTTGGCGGCGACATTGATACTTTTTCCTTCATTTAGAATGCCTTTACAGCATCGTTGAAGTGTTGGATATAATTTAAATCTCTTGAAGTCTTTCTTTTATACGCTCTCGAACAAAAATAAAATAAAAAATACACATTACTATCATTTCAAACTGTAAAGTTTGTTGAGTGACTCTTGCTCAACTTACCCCAGTTATAAATCTGTTTCAAAAATGAGGTCACGAAAAAAACTGTTTGAATTAGAGTCAAATCCTTTCTAGATATCAAAAATATACTACATTTACAAAAGTAAAACACTTACCTGGTGTACCATAGATAATAACTGATCCTTACAGACGAAATATTCAGACACAATTTTTTTTTACTTTTTGTACATAAAATAAACAAAGCGTTCAGGTACATTATTCGATCGACTGATTGCAACTGGCTGTCATGTGATAAATTCTGCTCCTCAGTCCGCTTCTTTCTACCGTATAATGTATTAGCGTGTGATGTATAGTTTTTGAGATATTTCGATTGCCCAACTTGCCCCATTGCTCAACTAGCCCCGCCCTACCCTATGTAGTTTTGAATAGATACGGAAAAAACTTCATAAGAAAACATTGATGAAAAAAGTGTTTGTGTACTTATGTATATACTTATAATTAAAGATTCGCCGAGTTAGTGGTGCGCGCCACCTGTAATTTCACTTGGAAGCTTGTAGGGTAATGTAAACGTAATTGAAGTTATTAGCAAATCTAACGTCAGATGGCGATTATGGAAATCAATTTTAATATCTTACAATTTTATCTTAAATATATAACTTTATATTATTTTACCAAAATATCGTTCAACTGATACGAACTACAAAGTAATTTAATAAAACTAACTAACTAATTACTGTATATAAATTTTAAAGTTAAGTTTATCTTGTAACTAATATGATTCATAATAAAGTGACAAACAAAAATGGCTACCTAATTGCAATTATGCATTGCAAGTAGGTAGCCATTTTTGCATTGCCAATGCATCATATTTTCTAATAATTAATAGGTAAATAGATGAAATAATAAAAACTGAGAAATAAATTAATAAAATGCAAGACTCTAGCGGACTTCCCACCCTCCGTGCGGATGCGCATTAGCCGGCGCCGCATTATATGTATAATAATAATAATAATACAGTTAATCAGTTAGCCGTTGCGGCGTTGCCCTCTCTCCGCCGCACCGCCGCGCCGCCAGCCTTGCTCTGCCTCCAGTGATGCCAACTTAGCAACTTTATAGCTAGATCTAGCTATTATTTGGTGACAGACAGCTACAATTTAGTAAAACTTGTAGCTAAATTTTTTAGCTACTTTTTCTAGCGACTTTTTATTTCGTCATGAGAAATGAGACTATGGAGATCGGTAAAATAGGATATCGAGCACTGTTGCCAACTGTTAGCTTTGCCCAGTTACTAGACATTCTTAAAATGTTGCTAGATTGCTAGTTTTTTTTTACCCCAAAAAGTTGCTAAATATCGCTAGATTTTTTTTTTTCATTTAATTAAAAGTCTGTAACGGATATATATATCGCGTTTATTTAAAACTTTATAGTTTAACAATATTTTGAATTATTTCCAGACGTTTCGGACTCTTTACAGCGTCTATGGTCTCGGGGGACCGAGGTGGTGGGTGTCCGGATTAATTATTCGGTATAAAATCCGTTATAGACTTTTAATTAAATGAGTAAAATTCGCGTAAATATAAGAAAACAGTAGCTAAATGTTCTTCTTGTTCTTTAATATTTGGCTTACGAGCGCCATTATACCTTACAATAAATACAATTTTTGACAATAATTTTTATTTTATAATTGTATAATTTGACTGACCGTCAGGAAATAATTCAAAATATTGTTAAACTATAAAGTTTTAAATAAACGCGATAAAATCCGTTATAGACTTTTAATTAAATGAAAAAAAAAACATCTAGCTAATTTTAGCAACTTTTTGGGGTAAAAAAAACTAGCTATCTAGCAACATTTTAAGAATGGTTAGCACCAGAGATGTGCAAAATACTTTTAAAAATGTATTTAAATACAAAATACAAATACTTTTCTAATTTACTATTTCAAATGCAAAATACAAAATACTTTTGTTTTTTGTATTTAAATACTAAATACAAAATAGGCATTTTCAAAATACTTTATTCAAATAAAATACTTTCAATTTGACGAGTACTTACATCTACCTAGGACAAAATTTCCAACTTGGTAGGTCCAACTTCGAGAGAGATGTCAAAAGTCGAATCCAGCTAGGATGGACAGCATTCGGGAAGTTAAAAAACGTCTTTTCATCTATCATACCTCAGTGCCTGAAGTCGAAAGACTTCGACCAATGTGTGTTACCAGTGATGACATACGAATCTGAGGCGTGGTCTCTGACTATGGGCCTTTTAAACAAGCTCCAAGTCGCACAGCGTGCAATGGAGAGGGCTATGCTTGGTATTTCTCTGCGAGATCGAATCAGAAATGATGAGATCCACAGACAAACGAAGGTTGCCGACATAGCCCAACGGATTTGCAAGCTGAAGTGGCAGTGGGCAGGGCACATAGCTCGTAGCTTGTAGAACTGATGGCCGATGGAGCAGAAAGGTTCTCAAGTGGAGACCACGTACCGGCAAACGCAGCGTCGGACGACCGCCCGCGAGATGGACAGATATCTTGAGGAAAGTCGCTGGAAGCCATTGGATGGAAGCTGCTTTGAACCGGTCACTCTGCAGGATGATGGGGGAGGCTAAAAACATAAGCATGTTCAGCAGTGCACATTCAATGGCTGATATGATGATGATGATGACTTTCAAATGGAATTACTAGTTTTCTTTATTCATTAAAGATTTTAACACAATAAGTTCCTCAAAAAGAGCATCAGACATTTTGCGTCTGTGTGGGCGCATTATCATACCACCATATGAAAACAATCGTTCCACTGGTGCCAAACTAGGAAGGCAGGTGTTGTATTTAAAAAAAACTTTTTTTACCGTTGGGTATGTGTTGAGAATGGTCAGACACTGTCTTCGTCTCTTAAATATTAGAGGGTCTACAAATCTATGCAGATGCGGCTGTTGCCATTAGTTGAGGTTGCTGAGGAGTCTGAATCGTTGAACATATAGTAAGACTCACTTTTTTTGCTTTTTTTCCCTGTTGATGTTTGTGGCTGTGCACTTTTTAATTCTTCTTTAGCAGTACTTTAAGTAAAAAAGTATTTTATATTTTACAAATACAAAATACATCTCGCAAAGTATTTCAAATAAAATACAAAATACTTTTTTTAAAAAGTATTTCAATACAAAATATAAAATACGTATTTTGTATTTTGTATTTGTATTTTAAATACAAGTATTTCAAATAAGTCACAACTCTAGTTAGCACTTAGCAACTGGGCAAAGCTAACAGCTGTTGGCAACAGTGTCTGCCTCGTGCCTGCCTCCGCCGCCGCTGTAGTTATATGCGCTATATAGCACAGATAGTTATAAAACTATCTATTCGCTGCGACAACGATAGCTAGTTATTTAGCCATAGAGTTGTATTTAGCGAAGCAAAACTATCTCTTTTCCACAACGTCCGCTGTCTCTGTCATTCAAGTAGCGCTTAAATTAGAACGATATTTTATAACGTGCGGCGTTGGCACAACGAGTCGTTGACCGCAACGGTCCGCCGCCGCCCGCTATCACGCTATGCAATATCGCGCGTTGTAAAATAACGTGAAATATATCTCGCAGTCGTGTATGTATAATGTTGTGGCTGGGCTGACGGTTTCGCGCGCTTTCTTAGCCCATGTCCGATAACTCGTTGCCTTACGTATTACGTAATACGTACGTTTTTTTAAATAACTTTGGTAATTGATATAACATTTCTGTTTGTGTAAATATACCAGGGGACTGCAGTACGACCTCGAAATTTTATTTGGAGATGAGACTGCAGGTTTGTAGTATATCTAAAGGGTATCTATCCTGTAAAGCAAAAAGACTAGATGGCCAGTGGTTTGCAAGAAAAACGGCCCTAAAGTTCCACGCGCACATTATATACAGGTAATTTGACTGACGCAGCAAGCGGCGTGGTGGCCGAACGGATAGTGAGCGTGCGACCAGGGTTTGCTCCCCATTCGTCGCTTTTTTGTTTTCATTTTTTTTTTCGTTTAATTATTATAAATGATAAATAAAATATATTATCAATTAAATCATGCCTTTTTGAGAATAATAAAGAAACCCTAACTTAAAATTTACAATCGGTTGTAGTCTTACTTATTGTTGAAGTTATTTATTGTTTAATTGTAAAGTATTCTTTTTTGGTGATTTAAATTTTTCTTCACGGAAATCGTAAATATACGTTAATTTGACAATTATAGATATAGGGGTAGAACAAGTTATACTATATATACAATAGGATTATAGTCCGTAGGTATACAATAGAGATGCCGCGAATAGTTGTTATAGTGAATAATTGAATACCGATTAATCGCCATTCCATATGGCGAATAGTCGAATAACTCGCTATTACTATTCGAAATAAAAAAAAGGAATATAAAAAAATTGGTTGTCTGTAAAGTCGGTTTACGGACGATAATTTTTACGCGATAACGTCATAAGAAAACATAGATGAAAAATTACATACTTTTATGAATGGAATTAAATTATTATCACTGAATTATCATTATTTTGTATAATATATATTTATTATTGTTATACGATCTGCAAATGCAATATTACTGTCACTCTCAGGTCGTCTGGCAGAAATTGTTCTTTAGCAATAAGACTGCCTTGTTGTACAGCTTATAATGATGTTAGCTTGTGTTCTTAATTTAGTTATCTGTTTTGGTGTGCAATAAGTAGATTATTATTATCTAACTGCTTCACTCCACCCGTTCAATAGGTAATATGATGTTAGCTTGTGTTCTTAATTTAGTTATCTGTTTTGGTGTGCAATAAAGTATATTATTATTATCTAACTGCTTCACCCGTTCAATAATATATATAGATATACATAATTAATACTACTTGTTATTATGTTTCTTATTTAATCTCAGATAGCCGGTAAGTTGATGGCATAGGCCAAAGCCAAATATACATCAACGGGGTAATTAAAACCTCATTGTTTATTTTTACTGCAATCTAACAAATATATATAATAATTTATGTTTGTGGTTGGCCACAGTGATTGGGATCACATTGAAGAAATTTTCTAACCAATGTAAACAACAATGTTTGCAACAGGTAATAAGTGCTCGCTGGTAATTTAAGTATTATTATTATTATGAGCAATTTTTTTTTTGAAATATACTTTAATCAAATTAAAGTTAATGAAGTTTTAATTTAAAAAGATGAAATTGAAACTATAAATCAAAATCCATGAAACTGATGCTTTTGAAAAGCCTCTCAAAATCTGCTTCATATAATAATATATTCCCTTGCACTGCATTAACTTGTCATTAAAACATAAATATTTTTAAAAATCTGGGTATCAATCATTAATTTTTGATTTTCAAATATTATTTACAATTTTTGCAAAGGATGGGTGTCAATAAGATGGGTGTTTATTCTCCTGAACAATTTTGAGTTTTTATAGATATGTTTATATACATACAGGTTTATATGCTACATGTAATTGTATTTAATATATAAGATAAATAAAGGTAAATACTTTGATATGTAATACATGAAATAATCAAGTTTAATAAAAAAGTAAAGTTTAATAACTTAATTAAAGTTAGTAAAACAAATTAGATTATCATTAATCACTTATGAAAATAGTAAAAATAAATAAATTGAGTTTTTGCTATTATCATCGGACCACTGTGACATAGAGGCATCTAGGATGTAGTCACTGTAAGTGACCGTTTGAGATTTTTCTTCTTCCAAGTAACTTGTATCCTAAATGCCAGAGAACTGAAGCTACAGAGTACACTCACAAACTAGTAGAGAAAAGAGAAGAAGAGAGAAATATATATATATATATATATATATATATATATATATATATATATATATATATATATATATATATATATATATTTATGATGAATGTCACAATTGTAATTGAACATGGATTATATCATTTCTTGTCCTATCAATCATTAAAATGCTATTTTATATAACTCTTCGCCTGTTTTATCTGATAAACTGTTAATCTAGGAAAATCTAATTCATTCAGTTTTTGGATTCAATTAAGTTTTTTCAACTGATTACGATTAGGATATAGGTTGTGTTACTCAGCATTCTACCAGCAAAAACTTCAACTTTTTGACTGTTTTAGATTTGAGGTCGAAAAAGCATTACATATAACCCAAATAATAGGTAAATAATCACAAATAATAGGTAAATAATCACAAATAAAAGGGAGTTGCCTACTTTCGTTAATTGGTTTTACTTTTGTCAGTTTCTATGTTCGTTTCTGTGATATCATTTATTTATTCGTGATTTACAGGAGAAATTATTTGAGTTACTGACACCCATCCTATAATTTAAATAATTTGTTTAAATATAATTACGAACAATTAGTTATAGAAATAAACTGAAACCAAAACAATGTCAATAAATAGCTAAGGCACGATCATTTTTTTCACTGAATACCTACTAATTAAAAGGAGTTGACTTTTTATCTGATCGTAATTCGTAATTATATGAGTCCTAATAAGACTAATAAGTTTTTAGTCAAAATTGTAATATAAGTATTACTGCACTCGCCGACCGATGCTACTTTTTTAATAATCAAAGAAAAGAACAAATATATGACATTATATCGCTAATCAAATTCTTAAAATGCATGAATTATTTTCCTTTTTTGCTGCATTTACTTTTCACTTACTCACTTTAACTTTCAAAGGTTTTTTATGCTTTCAAAGTTTCAAACAATAATAATTACTAATTAGGGATGGCGATCTGAGATCGATTAATCGAAGAATCGATTTCTCGAGCCAAAAAGATCGATTTTTGGATAGATGAATCGAATCTGAATCGATCCAGTGAATCGATATTTTACCCTCGATAATCGACATTCGATTTTTATGCTTTATTAAAAATATTATCAATTAGTTTACGAAAAGTTATACAAAAGGATAATAAAAATTTCGTTAGTTGAACATAGACATGTATGTATGCAACAGACGAGCTTAATGCTAAAAGCATTTTGTACAATTAAAAACAGCACCAATTTCTAATTAATTTTTCGAAACACTTATTGGCATGATCATTTTACATAAAATAAGGATATTATTATTAATAGATTAAAAAGATCGATTTTTGAGAAATCGATCATTTATACTTCGATTTTTTATAAAGAATCGATTCATCATGATTCGAATCGATTTAAAAATCGATCTTTTTTAGAAGAATCGCCATCCCTAATAATAATGACAATTTGACAAAATAGTTGACAGTTCGTGTGTAGATTGCGTGGGTTTGCCGCCAAAATAAAATATTAATTTTAACAAAAAGTTACATTTTCATCAGCTCCAACCGTCTTTTCATTTAAAGAAAAAAAATATTAAAAATTCAAATTTAAAGATTAAATTGATAATATATTTTATTTATTATTTATAATAATTAAATGAAAAAAAAAAATTTTGGTTGCCTGTAAAGTCGGTATACGGGCGAAAGTTTTACGTGACAACGACTTTGAGTGGTAAAATAATTTTAATGTGAATATTCATTCGTATAGTAGGAAGAAGGATGAAATAATAGTAACAATTTAAAACATTTATTTATACAAAGAATTATATTTAAAACACTTTCACTTTTTATGTCTGTCTCTCTCGCTCTTAGGCGGGCTAACCATGCCCGAGTGGCCTCTCACTCGCTCTCATTGTGAGCGCATAACGTGAGCGGAGCGTAACGCAGTTTCTTGAAGTGTCACCCGGCAAACCAATTTATAAGACGTTGTCACGTCAAAAAGAAAACAATTTAAGCCACAAATGGAGATCGAACCCTGGTCGCCCGCTCGAACACGGTAACCAAACTCACTATCCGTTCAACCACCGCGCCGCTTGCTACGTTAGTCAAATTACCTGAATACATATAATCCGCGCGTGGAACTTTAGGGCCGTTTTTCTCGCAAACCACTGGCCATCTAGTCTTTTTGCTTTGCAGGATAGATACCCTCTAGGTATACTACAAACCTGCAAAGTCTCATCCTCAAATAAAATTTCGAGGTCGTACAGTCCAAGGGTTAATTAATATGCATTTAGTGAAATGCTGTTAATTTGAAATTACCAACAAACACTTCACTTTTATATAAATAAAATTGTTCTGTGTTCTGTCCCTTAAATAATATTAATAATGTGTTATATAATAGTGTGCCAATTAATGACATTGATACAGCTAAAAATCTAGGTCTTCCTTTTAGCGGTGACTTGTCCTGGTCTAAGCATATTAACGAAATTTCTAAAAAAGTACATTTCTCAATTCAGTCCCTTAAAAATCTTCAATACTTCCTTCCGATTAAAAGTAAAACTCTTCTTGCTCAATCGGTTTTACTTCCTCTTCTTGATTATGTCAGTTCCTGTTACCTTGATGCTACTAAAGAAAAATTAAATAAACTTGAGAGGCTACAAAATGTATACATTCGATTCATTTTCGGACTCCGCAAGTTTGATCACATCTCTAAGTTTAGAGCTGAACTCATGTGGCTTCCTATTCGACTTCGCAGGGATACTCACATTCTTTGTATCCTTTATAATATCCTATTCAAACCATTCTCACCCAACCATCTACGCGAGCTTTTTAAATTTTTACATTCTCCTGGTTCCTCATGTCGATCCAATGTTCAAATCCTCCTGCAAATTCCATCACACTCTTCCAAGTTTTACTCCTACTCATATACCGTCCATGCAGCAAGGTTGTGGAATTCGATACCATCATCGATTCGCACCAGTAAATCTATGAATATCTTTAAAAAAAAGTTGAAAGAGCATTTTTTGTCCTTGACATGATATTTTATAGTATATAAATATGTATTTATATATTTAATTGTGTATTTAAGTAATAATTTATGTAATATATATGTATGTTATGTTTGTCTAGTGTATACCTACATCTTAATATATAAAAGCGAAAGGTCACTCACTCACTCACTCATCACGATATCTCTGGAACTGTAAGATCTAGAGACTTGAAATTTGGTAGGAATATTCCTTTAGCCAAGTAGAGATTAGCTAAGAACGGATTTTATGAAATTCTACCCCTAGGGGCGTGAAAGGGGGGGGGGGGCAAAGTTTGTATGGGACAACGTGATTCCTTGGTCGAACCTACTTCAAATTTTGCATAAATATTCTTTAACAGAATCGATTGAAGGCGTGTTTCGTTTTTTATCGAAATTAATAACGGGGTTAAAATGGGGTAAAATATTATTTGCTTTGTAGTTGATATCAATACTCCTTAGTGCTTTTGATTTAAATTACATTTTATTTTGACACATTTGACAACTCAATCCGTATATTATAAAATATTTTAGAGTATCGACGCAGGTTGTCTGAAATTGTAAGTCTATCTTATTTATGTCTAAGATGATTTCTTTTCGGGTGTGCTGGAGAAGATATATCTTATAGGGATAAGCAAACCCTTTATACATTCATTTCAAGGACTTGTATCCTTTTCATAATTTTCTGCATTCGTCGTTTCTTTATCGTATAATACATATAAAAAAGAGTAAAAATAAAAATAAATAAAGAGTTAAATAAATAAATAAAATAAAATCGAAGTGTCTGAATTGTATAGACTAGCTATTGCCCGCAGCTTCGCCTGCGTTAACTGAGATTTAAAGTCTTATCCGGAGTGATAATGATTATTTAGTAGCCTAAGTTACTCCTTATAATATTAGCTATCTGCCAGTGAAAGTCCCGTCAAATACGGTCAAGTAGTTTCAGAGATTACCCGGAACAAACAGATAGACAGACAAAAACTAAAAAATATATATTCTGATGTCAGTACTGTATATATTTTCAAATGCATTTAGTGAAAAGCTGTTAATTTGAAATTACAAACCGACACTTCAATTTCATTTATTTGTATAGATGTATAGATGGAAACGTTATATTATCCCACCACGTTAAAATCACTGCATCATATATTATGTTAACAGAATATTAATTTAGATGCAGATTTGATTAAAAGTCTATACCGGATTTTATCGCGTTTATTTAAAACTTTATATTTTTACAATATTTTAAATTATTTCCCGACGTTTCGGACCCTTTACAGCGTCCATGATCTCGGGGGACTGAGGTGGTGGGTGTCCGAATAATGAATTAATTGTTACATACCCCGCTTTTATACAATTTTAAATTATTACTATTAACCGTTCCTATTCATGCAGAATGAGCTTATTGTGTCTGGAAGTCGTGCTGTGTTCTTATTTTCCTTGGGTTCAATTAATTTTAGTACTGGCTCCCAAGCTGGTGGTACGTTCCAACCATCCTCTCTATTGAAATTAGGATGTTTTTTAATTTCAATAGCCTCGCGAATCATCCTTGGTAGGAATCGGTGTTCTTTAGCGAGAATTTGTGGCTTATCAAATCTGATATAGTGGTTGGTACCTTGTTGAGTATGTTGATACACAGCAGACTTTGTCGACCGTTGGTGTTTCATGTCAGCTATGTGTTCTTTGACGCGTGTCTCTATACTCCGCTTAGTTTGCCCTATATATGAGAGACCACATTCACAGTCTAATTTGTAGACCCCTGCATCTTGTAAAGGTATTTGGCACTTGACAGATGGTAATAATTGACTTATCTTCGTTGGCGGCTTGTAGTAAGTTTTGATTGAAGCTCGCTTCAAGATGTAGCCAATCTTGTCAGTGACTCCTTTGACATATGGTAGTACGGCAGGCTGGCGCTCAACTGTGGCTGTCTTCTTTCTCCGGGATCTGTGACGCTGACGCGGTGCTCGGAGGTTGTTGTCTCGCAGTACCTGCTTGACGTGCTGTAGCTCTGCGTCCAGGTGTTTCTCGTCACAGATCCCGCGAGCTCTCTGAAACAGAGACAAACCAACGGCAGAGAGTTGTCTAGGATGGTGGTGAGAAGCACCGTTTAAATACTTGTTTGTGTGGGTAGATTTTCTATACACAGAATGGCTTAAACTATGATCAGGATTTCTGATTATAAGTACATCTAGGAAAGCTAGTGTGTTATTTGCCTCTAACTCCATGGTAAATTGAATATTGTTATTTATGGAGTTAAGGTGTTCTAGGAATATGCAAGTACTGTCTGTTGGTAATATGGTGAAAGTGTCATCTACATACCTCTTGTAAAATCTAGGAGAGATAGGTGCTGTCTTTAGAGCTCGATCCTCGAAGTCCTCCATGTAGATGTCAGCCACTATGGGGGATACTGGAGAGCCCATAGCCACGCCATCCACCTGTATGTAGTATTTGTGGTTCCACAACAGGTAGCCAGTTGTAAGGCAGTGCTTGAGTATTATTGCATATTCCTCTGGCATGTCGTTCTCCACTAGTCTCCTTCGTACAATTTCAATGCAGTCTTGTACCGGTAAGCATGTGAATAAAGACTGTACATCGAAACTCACCATTGTTTCATTCTGAGTGAGTTGTAGGTCTTTAATCTCACTCACAAATTGGTAAGAATCCTTCACATACGCTGTTGTGTTGCCTCTGAGTGGTGACAGTACCTTTGCTACGTGCTGAGCCAGTTTGTACGTTGGACTGTCGATCTGGCTTACAATTGGACGTAGAGGTACATTTATTTTGTGTATTTTTGGTAGGCCATATAAGCGCGGTGATTTTGCACATGTGGGTAGTTTAACATCAATTTTTAATTTGTCGGAGTATTTCTTTATTAAATCATTTGTTTCTTTTAATATTTTATTCGTTGGATCTTTATTAACGATTTTATACGTACTTTTATCCGACAGAAGTTGTTCTATTTTTGTATTGTAATCTGATGTGTCCATGACTACTGTAGCGTTCCCTTTATCTGCACGAAGTACTGTAATATCTGACCTCGCACGCAAGTTTTTTAGAGCAATTGATTCTTCCTTAGAGAGATTTGGTTTCGGCAATTTACTTCGACGTAAGACGGAAGAAACATCTTGACGCATAGCCTCCATATCCTCTTTGCGTAAGTTGTTTTTTATCAAACAGTCTTCGACGTTGCAGATGATTTCTTCGAAGGGAATTCTACGTGGTGTTATTGCAAAATTTAGGCCTTTTTCAAGTACTTTAACGGTTGCTGCATCCAGAGTTTGTTTTGAAATATTTACTACTGACGTTGACGTTTTAGATGTATGTATTTGCGTGTCTGTGGTCGATGCCGGTACATTCACGTTCCATTTACCGGTTTTGTTATTTGAATTTTTTAATAATTTAAAATTGTATAAAAAGCGGGGTATGTAACAATTAATTCATTATTCGGACACCCACCACCTCAGTCCCCCGAGATCATGGACGCTGTAAAGGGTCCGAAACGTCGGGAAATAATTTAAAATATTGTAAAAATATAAAGTTTTAAATAAACGCGATAAAATCCGGTATAGACTTTTAATCAAATGAGTAAAATTCGCGTAAATATAAGAGAACATTAGATGCAGATTTTAATATAACGTCCCTTACGTTACAACATTTACGTGTTTTAGCAAAAATCTTATCGTTATAACCTAGCACGCTATAAATATATAGCTTATTCCATGTAGCGTGTTATCCAAATACCTATAGCCGTTAAGAACATCACTGGGCACCATTACATCACAGCGTACATACGCGAGTATAGCATAAAAATCAAATTAATCAAAGGCTCATTTTCCACAACAACATTTTAATTTTTAAAATTATAATGAATAATTATTTTTCAGGTTTAACTAGCGGGAAATTGGAATCAACGTAAGGGCAGTTTTAGCGTTTTATTAGATTTTTAGAAACGTTTTGGTTAAATAGATACGATTATTTAAAGTTCGGATTAAATTTAAATTAGTTATTTATTTTTAAGAGAAAACTAAAAGAGGACAAATTCAAAATCTTAGGTCAAATTAAAGAGCAGATCAATATCTATAGCCTGGTATTTTTTATTAACAAATATAGATAGGGGTTCCCGAATCGCTAGTAGCTACTATTATTACCGAAGGCCGTGCGTTTGGTACGCACGAACGGTAACGAGTTCGAACCGATGAGATCACACAAATCAGTGCTTTATGACATGCAACCGAATGCCTATTTTTGCGTAAAACGATCTTCATTGTTACGTTGACACCTGTTTTATGCACAATTCTTTCCCAAATAGGCAAATACCTATACCTTGTCCAACTGTTTATGATCTTTTTGAGAGCTCACGCCTATAAATTATCGTTTATTTATTTATTTTTTTTCGGAATAATGTACTAGAGTAATTTCGTACTTTATGGTACATTATTGACGGATAGTTAAGTGCTCTGTGCAGAACAAAAAACCACAGACTATGAAACAGTTCTTGAAATGCGATAAATCGATCATATGATAAAAATTATTTGACTTCATGCAAGTATTTTTTTTAATAAATTTAATAAAAAAAGGAAATAAAAATAGTATCTATGACTCCAAGATTGATTATTTACAAGGAATTTTAGTTTAAAACAAGAGTAAAGAACAATAACTCTGTTCATTCATTTAATTATTTTTTGACGACTGACTTAAAATGTAACTACGCACGTGTTTAAAAATAACTAAGAAACGAATAATTAATATTTAAACTAAAAATATTTCATTAAATCGATTGAAAGTTCTTCTTAAATAAAATCGATTATTATTTCAAATCGATTTGGTAACGTGAGGTGTCACTAATGCAGTGTTCGGAACCGTACGATAATTATCGTACACATACGATAATTTTGTGCCTACGTACGATGTACGATAGCATATTATTATCGTACGCAGATTGTACGATAATTTCTATCATGATGCAAAATTTGAGAATTTATATTATTTCACTCTTGCGCTGATAGTATAAATCGCAGTAGCATGATTTTATTTTGTCCAATAAAATCTTGGGAAAATACCGGGAAATACAAGTTCTCTATTCCTATTGGTTCCTACGATTCGCTCTGCTAAGTTTCACCACTGCCACTTATTTTGTAATACCACTTATTTTGTCCAATAAAATCTTGGGAAAATACCGGGAAATACAAGTTCTCTATTCCTATTGGTTCCTACGATTCGCTCTGCTAAGTTTCACCACTGCCGATACTGTAACTTTATCCAGCGCCTGCTGTACACGCTTTCTTATTGGTTAGTATAGCATCTACCAATGCGATTAAGAGAATATAAGTTCGATATTTCGATTATGTGCACACTTCATATGTATCGTATATTTTGTGTAGAAAAGTTGGCAGTCATTTCGTTATATTATTATGATTATACGTCTGTATTCGCTTTGACAAAAGGAATTATTCAAATTAAGTGAAGAAAGAATTAATTTTCTAGAGCCGCAAAATTTTGATTACACAGTGTGTAATCAAAATTTTGCTGCTCTGACCAGCTGTGGTCTGTACCACGTGTAAAACATTTGGATTTCAGTGTTCTGTTGATTTGACAGCGGTGGTTTAAAAACGATAGACTATAGAGTACTTGCATGCATATCAATATTACAATTTATATGATTTATTTATCTATAATAGACATTATCCTAAAAAATACGATAATTTCGATTATTTTCGATCCATGTACGATAATTTTACGCCCCCTGGTACGAAAGTCAGTCCACTTCAGGTTGGGAACACTGCACTAATGTCGAAATTTCTTAAACTAAACTGTTAAAAAGATAAACGGTTTACGGTTGCTACTTGCTTGGATACGGTATAATTTTAATTGACGCCAAATAAAAAAAAAAAATAATAATTTTAATTATTGTTGTATAAACTTTTTTCGCGCCGCGTTTCACGCGACATTTGTGTACTTTCGTAGCGAATTTGAATAAGTGGTTTTGTACCTATTGTGTATATAGATAATTATCTAGTGTTAATAAGAATATACAGTAAGGTGTAAACAACAACAGTTTAGTGTTCTATTGTATTGTGAATAACAATTTTTCGAAGATGGTGCGTGAAAATAGTAGTATTTTATGCGATTATTATGTAAAAGACAATGCTAACAAAAAAGCAAAATGCAATGTGTGTGGTGTGTATATAAGTTACAGAACAACAACCGGTAATTTGAAAGCTCATTTGAAAAATCGACATATAGAAATTTATAGAATTGTAACGGACCGTCAAACAACATCATTGCACAAGATGAAGCGTGTAAATACTCGTAATGTATGCGATTATTATGTAAAAGACAATGCTAACAAAAAAGCAAAATGCAATGTGTGTGGTGTGTATATTAGTTACAAAACAACAACCGGTAATTTGAAATCTCATTTGAAAAATCGACATATAGAAATTTATAGAATTGTAACGGACCATCAAACAACATCATTGCCCAAGATGAAGCGTGTAAATACTGGTACTTTATGGGATTATTATGTAAAAGACAATGCTAATAAAAAAGCAAAATGCAATGTGTGTGGTTTAAATATAAGTTATAAAACATCAACCGGTAATTTGACATCTCATTTGAAAAAAAAACATATAGAAATTTATAGAACGGTAATGAACCATCGAACAATATCATTGCACTCGAACGAACAAAATGCTGCAATAGAAGTAAAACCCCAACGTAGTTCTTCACCCACTTTTTCGTTGATCTCTCAATCCACAGCATCGACTTCTCGTTCAGTACCTACTGTTGAGTGTCAAGAAAAAACACAGACCAGTCTTGATATTTTCACACCAAAAAAAATTAATAAGGACATGAAGTCTAAAATCGATAATGACCTCTTGGAACTATTTACAAAGGGGTTTCAGCCATTTAGTTTGGTGGAGGAACCGTGTTTTGAAAAATTTTGTCGCTGGATACCGGGGTACCAACTTCCCTCTAGGAAACACATCTCCTCTACCCTTATTCCTCAATACTATACAAAAGTAAGAGCTGACGTGAAAAAACGCCTGTCAAATCCACAAAAGGTTGAGAAAATATGCTTAACTCTAGATATGTGGACATCTAGAGCCAACGAAAACTATATGGCAATCACAGGCCACTACATAACATCTACTTTCACAATGCAATCTGTATTACTAGCTTGTGATTACTTCTCAGATCGACATACCAGCATCAATATTCAAGACTTTTTGAAAAAATCAGTTGACGAATGGAATCTACAAGAAAAAATTAACTTCGTTGTAAGTGATAACGCCTCTAATGTACAACAAGCTCTTACAGATTTAGGATGGAAACACTTTGATTGTTATGGCCATACACTTAACGTAATAGTTCAAGACGCATTATCAACCGTGCAGACGACCATAGACAAGGTGAAAGAGATAGTGCATTTTTTTAAAAAAAGCTCAACTGCCATGGAAAAACTACTCGAATTTCAGAAAACAGAAAACGAGGCTGCTGTTCCTTTAAAATTAAAACTGAATTCTGAAAAAAACTGGAATTCCACATTTCACATGATTGTTAGGTTCATTGAGCTGCAGTCCGCCATAAAATCTACTGCAACTGTGATAGGAAAAGATTTACCATTTATAAGTAAAGAAGAGTGGATCCTACTGCAACAGTTGAAAGTAGTTTTAAAGCCGTTTGACGATATAACTTCGGCTATGAGCCGAGAAAAATATGTAACTGCCAGCTCAATAATACCTATTACACAGGCTCTAATAAATACATGTGATAGAATCCTTGACAGCTATGTGCCGCCGGTTTCAGAAGAAAATCTCGTCAGTCCAGCGACCGTAGTAAGCCAGAAACTGAAAGATGGTCTAATAACACGTCTCGAAAATGTCCAAAAAAACAGGACATTTTCATTGTGCACTTTTTTGGATCCGCGTTATAAAATATCCGGATTTCAGGATAAGGCAGAAGGAGTCAGAACAAAAAAACATGTACAAGACCTTGTACATAATATGATCACTAAAGAAAATGTCGAGGTTATACCAGCATTGACGGCATCTGATACTAATACGCGTACCGTAGGAAAAGAGTTGTCGCCTTGGTCTATCCTCAGTGACCTGATCGAAACAAATAAGTCACCAAGAACTAGCACGCCGTTATCGAAGGCGATTCAAGAGGTGGATCTGTATTTGGATGAAGACAGGCTGCCAATCTATAATTCAGACGGAATACAGAACTGCCCTTTGCAATGGTGGCAGAACCACCATCAAAAATATCCCCACCTCAGCAAACTGATCCGATTGCACGGAAACATCGTGGCTACGTCAGTGCCCTGCGAAAGAATTTTTAGTAGAGTAGGCCTACTAATTTCAGATCGGCGCACACGACTTGACCACAATAAAGTGGCAAAACTAATGTTTATAAATGGGAATACCTAAGACCCAGATTTGTAAATATAACATACGTGTAAATAATGTATAATATGTAAATAAAAACGATGTACATAGTCTAATGTAATATACAATGAACTTTTAAGTACGCCTGTATAAAAATATAAATATAATTTAATCATTATCACATTGCTTTAATACAGACAGTCCTAAGCCTGTAAAAGTACGAAGGGAAGTTCATTGTAAAGACAACGTTTTGTAACGTCAAATGATATCAATCAATTATAACACTTGTGTCAATAAGTATAAGAGCCATAATATATTGACGTTCTTAAAATAGATAGTTTTCAAAAATAGTTTTTACAACGTTGTTCGCAGGCACATAGCGGTTACATTTCGTTATTTGAAAAAGCCATAACGACACATCACTACGCCGCTGCCTCTTCTCACAACGCGATATATCGCTGCGAGATTCGGCTGCATAGTTGGTGCGCTTATCGAATTTTTGCTAAAACCTAATTTTTTCATACATTTATGATCAGGAAAATATAAATCTACCAAGTTTCCTATACCAAAGAGAGGCCGTTAGTATGTGAAGTGGTTGGTATTATTTAAAAAACGAGTGAATGAAATTTTATTCCAAAAAATCGATAAATAATAAATTAATTGAAAATACTAGCGGTCACTTTTTGATAGGCAACCTGGTATATTTATATTCTCCTAATCATAAATGTATAAAAAAATTAGGTTTTTAGCAAAAGTTGATGAGCATTGAGCACACAAATGTTGCAGTCGGATCTTAAGCCATAACGCTTTTTCGTGAGATAAAAATCCTAAGATCCCCTCGTCTATATAGAAGTTTCACTTCAAAAAAAAAAATAGATAGCGTCTTTATCTATTTTTGTTAGTAAATAAAGACACATATGTTATGTCACTGTTCTCTTATGTTTACGCGAATTTTATTCATTTAATTAAAAGTCTAAAAAAAGGATTTTATCGCGTTTATTTAAAGTTACGGTTTAACAATATTTAAATTAAATTATTTCCCGACGTTTCGGACCCTTTACAGCGTCCATGATCATGGAATAATTTAATTTAAATATTGTTAAACCGTAACTTTAAATAAACGCGATAAAATCCGTTTTTTAGACTTTTAATTAAAAAAAGACACATATGTCGACAACGCCAACTGTAGCTCTAAAGGCTTTTTCAGATTTTATAAATGGATCGATGTTATCTGTATTTATCTCCACCGCAGTATGTGGAGTTATATAATATACACTAAGTATTATGTATATACAGGATGTCCCAGAACTCAACGTCAAGCCAAAACAGGGTGACAGGATTGATTGTAAGCATCATAAGAAAAATCAGAAAAAAAATCTATCCCATGCAGTTTGGAAATTATGGGCATTTAAGCAAAACTTAGAAATTTGGTCAAACTGTAACCATTTTTCGGTTATTGTGGTTAATTTTTATTATTTTTGTTCATTTAAACTTTGAAATCGTAACCATAAATAACATTTCTAGAACCACAATCAAAAATAATGACACAATTGCCCCAAGTTTTCTAGAATTAAGACTATTTGTTAAACTATGAATTTAAAATTTTCAAAATTTGTCGACTTTGAAAGGCCCTCCTTTAAAAAAAATGTACTAAAGTGCCTTGGCAAGTACCATTAAAAGTTCGCGCACTTAATCAGAATTGTAAAATGGTACAATACTTGTTAGTTTCATACTAAAAAAAAACTGGTAAAAAAATAAAAACCTCAAGTAACCCGATTTTTGCTAACCCATTATACTCAGTTCAAATGTTTTTTATTCGCACAAGCTCTTGGTAGGTTTTTAATTTAACAGCAAAATGATGAGAGAGATGGATAGTGTACATGTTTGCCATGAGCGAGCGAGACAGATAGTGACGCCACGCCACTGTGAGCGAGACGTAACGTCTCACTAGACGGAGATGCGCCTGACACCGTTGACTGTTAGTACGTTTCGCTCATTCGTCTACTGCGCACCTCTCCGTATTCGCTTGTGTTGATTTAGTTCTGACAACTTTGGCTTCTCTCTTTTGGAATTGGATTTTTGTGTTGGCATCTTTATTATCTACCATGCCTACGCGCTACACTTCACATGAATATGCGAACATGCATCTCATTTATGGAGAATGCAGATGCAACGCAAGTGCCGCCGCTAGACTTTATCGTGAAAGATATCCAAATTTAGAGCGCTATCCCGATCACCGCGTGTTTGTTAATGTGCACCGTTCACTCACGGAGTGCGGCCATTTCCCGAATCAAATACAGGCTGGAGGTAGAGCTCACTTTCCTAACGAGGAGGAAGTGTTGCAAGAGGTAGCAGATGACCCAAGTATTTCAGTTCGTGGAATTGAAGAAAGAACGGGAATACCCAAAAGCACAGCACATCGTATTTTACAAAAAGCCGAAATGCATCCGTTTCACGCACAACGAGTTCAAAGTCTTCTTCCTCGAGATTATCCTGAAAGGATTTCTTTTTGTAGAACAATGCTACAGAGGCATAATGAAAATCCCCAATTCATCCAAAAAGTTCTCTAATCTGATGAAACTACATTTAAAAAAGATGGTTACATAAACTTACACAATTTTCACGAGTGGCATGTGTCGAATCCATATTTAATGCGAGAAGACAGATCCCAGTATCGCTTTAAGGTAAACCTGTGGACCGAAATTTTAAACGGCAAAGTTGTTGGGCCTTTTGAGCTGCCTGAGAACTTGAAAGTCGCCACATGTGGTATCAACAAGATGGCTGCCCAGTGCATTACGCAGTGCAAGTCAAAGATTTCCTTAACCAGGAATATCCGGGAAGGTGGATTGGACGTTCAGGCACTATCTCGTGGCCAGCCCGTTCCCCAGATTTAAATCCACTGGATTTTTTTTATTGGGGCGTTCTCAAAGAAAAAGTTTATACAAAGCCCATTGACAGCGTAGCCGAACTGCGTGAACGAATTTCTCAAGCTGCTGAGGACATCAACTCTCGAGGATATGCCCGGGTAATAAATAGATCTTTTTTAAGAAGATGTAGAGCGTGTTTTGAGGCTGATGGCAAACAATTTGAACATTTATTGTAAAAAAAAATGTTATTTCCTTTTATTCTAATAAACCTAAACTAAACTAAGTCGAGATTTTTCATTATTTTATTAATTTTACTTACTTTTGTTGACTTTGGTAAAAGCTTATGGTATTCCCACTAGTCTATGTACTTGGATCTCTGATTTCTTGAGGGAACGGTCAATTCGTGTAGTTGTTGATGGCTGCTCGTCTGACCTATTGACTATCAATGCCGGGGTACCCCAAGGATCTGTTCTCTCCGCAACACTATTCCTGCTCCACATAAACGATCTGCTTAAACCCGGTATCTTTGGGTACGCAGATGACAGCACTGTCGCGGAGAGATACTTCTCCAGTGCAAGAACGAGTCAAACAGAAGTGAACGATCTTAGAGAAGCAATGGTCAACCGTGCCAATCTTACTCTTCAGGCTGCCTCCGATTGGGGTGATGCCAATCTAGTGAGATTCAATGCTTCTAAAACCCAGGCGTGTCTCTTCACCGCTAAAAAAAGCCCGTTTAACTTGGCTCCCACTTTCCGAAATGTATCTGTTCCAGTCACTAACCATCTTGAACTTCTCGGTATAGACTTATCGTCCAAACTCAATTTTGGAAACTATATCGAGTCCAGGGCTAAGACTGCTTCAAAAAAACTGGGCATCCTCTCCAAGGTCCGTCACTATTTCACACCGGACCAGCTGCTAAGACTTTATACAGCTCAAGTCCGCTCCTGCATGGAGTACTGTTGCCATCTGTGGGACGGTTCCGCCCGGTATCAGCTCGAAGCCCTGGAATCTATCGACAGGCGTGCCAAGAAACTTATTGGCGATGAGATGTTTGCTTCAAGACGGCTCCAGAGCCTCGAACATCGCCGTCTGGTTGCTAGTCTGTGTGTCTTCTACAGGTTGCATTTCGGTGAGTGTGCACAGGAATTGCACGAATTGATTCCGCCAGCACCATTCCACTATCGGACGACGCGACGTGGACGGGGATTTCATCCATACGTGGTCGACATTCCTCCGGTTCGCACCTCGCGGTTCGCATCTTCTTTCGTTATTAGAACTGCAAAGGAATGGAATTCTCTTCCTGCGTCGCTGTTTCCCGATACGTACAATTTAGGGATTTTTAAGGCAAGAGTGAACAGGCACTATTTGAGTTTGCGTGCTCCACCTTAGACTTCATCTTTGTTTACCATCAGACAAGATAGAAGTCAAACGCGCTCAAATTATTTCATAAAAAAAAAAAAAAAAAAAAAAAAAAAAAAAAAAAAAAAAAAAAAAAAAAAAGCGGCGTCACTCTCTGTCTCGCTCACTAATGACAAACATGTCCACTATCCATCTCTCTCATCATTTTGCCGTTAAATTAAGAACCTACCAAGAGCTTGTACGAATAAAAAACATTTGAACTGAGTATAATGGGTTAGCAAAAATCGGGTTACTTGAGGTTTTTATTTTTTTACTAGTTTTTTTTTAGTATGAAACTAACAAGTATTGTACCATTTTACAATCCTGATTAAATGCGCGAACTTTTAATGGTACTTGCCAAGTCACTTTAGTACATTTTTTTTAAAGGAGGGCCTTTCAAAGTCGACAAATTTTGAAAATTTTAAATTCATAGTTTAACAAATAGTCTTAATTCTAGAAAACTTGGGGCAATTGTGTCATTATTTTTGATTGTGGTTCTAGAAATGTTATTTATGGTTACGATTTCAAAGTTTAAATGAACAAAAATAATAAAAATTAACCACAATAACCGAAAAATGGTTACAGTTTGACCAAATTTCTAAGTTTTGCTTAAATGCCCATAATTTCCAAACTGCATGGGATAGATTTTTTTTCTGATTTTTCTCATGATGCTTACAATCAATCCTGTCACCCTGTTTTGGCTTGACGTTGAGTTCTGGGACACCCTGTATATATATATAATTTTAGTAAAGTTAGTCTATATCAACACACCGAGACGAGTCTCAAACACAATAACACACTCAACTTTTCGTCATGAACGGCCTTCAGGTAACATGCCGGGCTCGAGTACATGACGTGTACTTTATGTCCGTCCTTATAAGTTTTCTTGTTAACATGGCTGGAATGAAAAATAAATAATAAATTAAATCAAAAGTTTTTGTATAGTTTATCCTGAAGTATGCAGATTATAATCGACAGTCGCAGTCGATAGCAAAAATTGTACAACGATTGCTGTCAAATAACAAACCAGAAGCGATAGCAAAGCAGCGAGATAGTTTGTTACTGTAATATATGCAAAATCTACATAACATAAATATTTTTGGATTTATAGAATCCTTAAACGCAAAAATATACTTTTTATCTCAAAATTTAAACGGGATCCGGGATAACGCGGGTAAACCGATTACAGTATGATCGATCGTTCAATAATTGTGCGACTATCGCAATTAACTTTAGCTAATAGATAAGGATTGTTACGAAATATATTATATTTGATTTTATATTAATGTCGTATTCGGTGAAGAAATCATAGTAAGAAAATCTGAAGACCTAATTGTTTAACATGGATGAACATCTATGATCTATTTCGGTCCCTGATCACTACACTATAATAATTTATGACTATTGTAGTCTGTTACTGTAGTGTTTGTACCTATACAATAGATATAATACACTGTCTCACGTACCACACTGGAAGGGGCAGCTGTCAATGTCGGGTAAGTACTAAGTAGTTGAATAACGAACGCGGTACGGAGCGCACGTGCCGCCTGCGTTCCAGAGTACTATTTTTTTTTTTTTTTTTTTAGTAATAGAGGAGGGAAATCTTCAGAAAGACACCTGCCAGATGTTGTTGGTAGGGAGCGTGGGATTTTTACCCACCAAAACCCTCCTCCCTATCTTAAGTAACCACCACCCTGGAACCGCATTAGCATTACTTCGTGGTGGTGGTATTCCGCCCTGCCGGCTTATTTACGGCATGTCTTCCGGTTCTTATACTACCTCCTTCTTCTTCTCCTGCAGGATCACTCTCACATACTCCGTCATTCTTTGCCAGTTTTCTGTTGTTTCCAGCATCCAAGGAACGACCACTTCCACCATATCAGACACTTCCTTTTCCTCCTGGTAGCGCATACGTGTTTCAGACCAACGCTGACATTCGAAGAAGGTGTGTTCGACGGAATCAACAACTCCCGGACAGTACTGACAAATAAGTATCGTTTCGCATCCCCATAAGATGTAAGTACTCGTAAAGAGTGGTAGTAGTTAACCAGTGTCTGTCTTAAATTCTCCTTGAGGGACCGAAGGGTCCTACAGTTACTATTGCTTTATTTTCGTGAATTAGACATGTCTATCGATAGTTTCAGTTATCGGATACTAATCTAACTGTAATTAGGGGGACTCATTGATTGCGGGACTATTTATCATAGGCCAGGGTACCCAATGCATCAGAAAAGCCTGCGAACGTATTTGGAGGTGAGAGGCTGGAGTTGAAAGGGAAGGATCCTTCGACCAGACGGTGTTGCGTCTGGTGGGCTACGCGCCACTTAACGTTTGTTGTCGGGTTCTTGTATATATATTCAATCGCTTTGAAAACTTCGATAGCGCGATGTAGGATACGTCTATAAGTTAAACATTATAGACATAACTTGGTTGACTCGTGGTGTGATTAAGCCTTTTCATGTTATGTTTAGGTGCTAGGAGCGAACTCCAATGTATCGCGTTTAACAAAAAAAATTAATAAAGCTGTTGCTCGACTGACATTTTTAGCTCTTCTATTTCAGTATTAAAAAAAGAATGTTTTGTATTAACTTTATAAATAGCAAATCGTTATTTGTATTTACATAATGTACTTCACGAATGTTATCTATGATATCTACAGTAATTGTGTAAACTAATTGTAAAACTGCTAGTAAACCTTAAATAACTAAAGTATATTACGTTACTAGGAAAGGAATTGAGACATTGCAACCCATGTGGTTGTTATAACACAAGTATAAGCATATGAAATTAATTCATTAATAATTTAAAATAAAATTAATAAAAACTGTAAAATCAGAGATTAGTGGTATTCTCTGTCACATACGAATTATTACAAGGAAATTCTGAGATTAAAATATGTGTTCTGTCATAACTTTGAGATTTAAAAACAATATATTTGCATGGCGCTCATTTGGCCGGGAAGCAATGTGGTATTTTCATCCCTAAAATTACAATTGAAAATTGAACTTTCAATCCAAGAGTTATAAAAAATAATATATTGTATTTAGTAACTAAAGCGACGTCCTATACTCACTCGATTAATTTGTCGATGTTGTCAAACCATATTTTAGCGTTGAAGTACCCCATCCGCTGTCCCATCACAACCAATACTTGATTCGTGCTGTAGCTTGGCGCTTGTCGGTGTACTATAGAGTCTATGAATAAATCTACCTAAAATATAATATTTATAGAATCGTTATGTCCGTTAAATCGTAGTGGAACAGCGTGGTGAGTTAAGTTCTAAACTTTTTGAAGTAATAATTTCTTAACGGAGGGTAAATCACTTCGTTACGTAACACGTTACGGCGCCAGTCTGTCTAAATTGACTGATAAAGGTAAATTATGTACACGGATTACATATATGTGTAGGAGGTATAAAAAAATCTTTTTTGTTTTTAAACGTTTGAAAACAAATTAAACAGGTAAAGATCGTAATTTTTTTCTTAATTTTATTTAATATTTACTTATTTCCTTTGAGCGTAACGGATTAACCGTTACGCTCAGAGGAAATAAGCGCCAATTCTTTGTCTCAGAATACAAATCATGAAATTATGCCGATCTAGTATTAAGACAAAAAATCAACTTTAAATGTAGCTTACCCTTTCATTAACATTACTGAAAAGACTGTCAGAAGTTATCAAAAGAGGATCCGAACACATACTGCCGAAGCAAAACCCTGGAGGTGACCAGTACCCGTCGAAGAGTTTATTAGTGTAGATGTCTGTTTCTGGACCTAAAAAGATAGATAACACTTTATTTAACAGTCTATAATCTTGGATATTGATATACCAGTACAGGTGAGCAAAGGTAAATAATACGTATATTATAATATAATAATGGGAACAGAGTGAATAAATAAGAAAGGTGGACAAGGTCCGATGTCTATTCTAGAAATTTTGTCGTTTGAACTGAACTTAATCAACCTGTAAACATCCCACTGCTGGGCAAAATCCTCTTCACATACGGAAAAGTTGAAGTTTAATATCTACAGGCTAACCACGTTGCTTCACAGCGGATAGGTGGATAATCTCCCGACCATGACTAATGATCGCTTTTAGGCGTCCATGATGACAACTGGCAACCGATATCTTTACGTACTGTCCATGGCATGGTGGGGACCCAAAAGGATATATAACCAAAATCAAATTTACCAAGAATTGAAAAAAGACACCGCGCGACAACAAGGACATTTCATATCACATTTTATCTTTCTTTAAATCCCTGTAGTTGATTTGGTTTATTGGAGCTAAGTGAAGAGGAGCGTTCTTCTGACTCCTTCGAACTTCTGGAATCAACTACTAATGGCAGCTATATAGGAACTGTGTTCAAATTTGTTATGGACGAAAGCAAGGTAGATGTTCCACAAGAAGTTAAGTGATTACTAAGCCCTTAATACTCACAAGATAGTATTGACAATAAAATAACTCACCCAAATCATCGCTCCCTCTCCAAACAAAATCCAACCCCTTCCTCTCCATCCTAATAATTTCGTCGTCAAAGCTTATTGGGTTTATAAACAACCCATCGTAACCCATTTGAGCGATGAGAGAAGCAAATTCCTTTGAATGACCGAACGTGTCAGCCTGCCACGCAACCAGTGGCCTACCGCAGGTTAAAAACGTTGAATCAATTTTTCTATAAACAAAAGAATTTAATATAAGGAAACCTTACAGAAATAACACGAGAGAGAAAGAAAGAGAGAGAGAAAAACACGAGAATTACAGAGTATACAAGTAAATAATGAAATACCTCAAAGAGTAAGTGAAGCTGTCGATAACGGACTGGTAATACGAAGAAGCCTCGTCTGCCATCCCCCACCCGCCCCCTATAAACATCAACCGTCCCTGTCTGATCAGTTCGTACACCATGCGACGTACTGAAAGAAAACCGTATACCAAAAAATTCCATAACAAAAAAAATCTCTTATTTAAAAATCAAACAAGAATGAAGTTTTTCCAAAATCTATTTGAACTATTCTTTATACCTAATCTGTTTTGAATGGGAATAGTATATTCATTAATAAAGAGTATGTAAAGGAAACTAAAATCTAAATGTTGTTGTAAATCATTTCTTTGAACTAAACTGAACTGCAGTGAATCAGTCTGTAGACGTCCCACTGCTGGGCAAAAGGCCTGTTCCCCAGAGAGGTGAAAGGTTAAGGCACATAATTTCCCTATTAGTGAGTGATTCATGAGTAACGAACGCTATCAGCTCTTTATGATAACAACCGAGACCGATGGCTTTAGGTGTTGTCCGAGGCATGGTGGAGAGACCCACATAGGTACATCCAGGCCGGAAAATGATTTTTGTACAAATACAAATATATGTCTCGAGTGTTAAAGCAAAAATACATAAATTATTTCTTTAATAAAGGTAAAATCATAAACTGTGTGGTATCGGGTGTGATCTTCTAATTTAATACATTTTCTATGCTAGTAATGGTTCCCAGCTGTCTTCAACTTGCTCGTCTGCTAATTGTTTACTTTTTTATGTAAGAGGGGGCAAACGGACAGTCGGTTCACCTGGCGGTAGTGTACGCGACATCCATTGACACCCGCCAAATCAGAGGATTAGCAGGTGCGATGCCGACTACTTACTTACTTAAACTATAAACTATAAATCAAAATGAAACTAACCAGTATCGTGTCGTCTAGACCACCAATAAAAAAAATAAGGTAGCTCGCTGTCTGATAGGGTAAACCTGATAAAGAAATGAGAATATCACATTCATACAAATGATGTTTGTAATAACCTATTAATATTATAAAGGCGAAAGTATGTTTGTTACTCTTTCACGCAAAAACTACTGAACTGATTTTGATGAAACTTTACAGTACTATAGTCTATAAATCAGAATAACACATAGCCTACAATTTATAAAGATTTTGTGTAATTTGGCCATAATATTGACGACCGGCTGGTCGAGTGGTCAGGCAACTGGCACTTTACACAGCGGTCGCGGGTTCGAATCCCGCCAGGCGCAGATAATTTGTATGACGAATATAGATGTCTGTACCGGGTCATGGATGTGTATATTTATGTATATATGTATTTATATAAATTTATTTCCGTTCCTAGTACCTGTAACACAAGTTCTTAGGAACTTAGCACGGGGCTAGGTTAACGTGGTGTGATTGTTGGTTAATATTTATTTATTTATTATTTATTATTATTATTTAATATAACATAGTTTAAAATATATCACACTAAAAAGCGTAAATCACGCCTATTTCATGACGCTTACGACCTTCTTTTCGAGAGAATTCACTAAAGTGTCGACTGGGCAATATTACTGTGCACTCTGCTAGCGTGAAGGAACGTTTTTTGTATGAGAGTCTTTGTTATCGAGCTGTTGTAAGAATTTGATACGGTTAGTCTGAAGTCTGGGGAAGGACATAGGCTACTTTTTGTCAATACAACCACGTATATTTGAAAACTGTTATTGTACACCTTTTATTGGCTGATATTTTTTTTATAAATATAGCCAGCGAACTGACGTTGATCTGATGGTAAGTGACTACTAGTCTACCGGTGGGAGGGATGCGCTGTGCCGCGCTCCCGGCTGCATGGGTACCACCATCTTGCTTATTTCTTCCGTGAAACAGCTTTGCTGTGTTTCGGAAAGAAGGGCAAGACAGGCAGTGTAATTACTGGCACCGAGACTTAACATCATATGTCTCAGGATAAGCAACACATAAACGAGTTGCCAGGTAAACTAGTTTATGTTCATGGGCGACGTCGACCACTTACCATCAGGTGGCACGTCTGCCAGTTTGCCTATTCAACTAACATATAAAAAAAAAAAAAAAAAAAAAAAAAAAAAGTGACTAACACCGCCAATAAACATTTACATCTCAAGAATACTGTCGACTAAAGGAACGGTGAGAGTAAGTGGTATCTATGGATGAGTGAGGAAAAGGGTATGTTTGCTCGAAATATATTTAAGTTTCTGTCAAGATTCATTTCATGTACACACATAATGCAGTTACACATTTATTATGTGTATCACATGCAAAAAATAATGACTTTTCTTATTCTTCTACCACTCTTTTCGCTTCTGCATAATCCTGTAACAAAAACTTGCTGACTCACTTTCTCCTCTTATCTGCCCACAGCTCGCTTATTGTCGCATCCAATACCTGCTTCATATTAATTCGACTCTTTTGAAAGAAATCGTCATCTGGAACAGATATTATAATTATGTGACTTGACGTCCGTTATTTCACAGAAACCGCGCGGTGACAACAAGTATCAACCGCCGGCACAAGTGTTAAGATCTGCTGACCTCCTGTGTAGTGTTCGGCGAACGTGTTCGTGTAACCAAGCTCGGCGTGGGAGTGTGGCGCGATGTGAACATTTATCCACCCGTTTCGTACTGCGGGACAGCTCTGGTGATAAGAGATGTTAATTAAGGAAGAGACGGAAATTTTAAGTAGGTCATTAGGATTGATTAAAAATTGGTCGTCAAATATAGTTCACTTTCGTAATAAAAAAATCAAAAAACCCGACTGCGTAAAATATTCTTATTATAAACTAAAAAGAATAAAACAATTTAGTAGCTTTCATTTCCTTCACTCCCCCCCCCCCCCCCTCATTCCGCCATTTGCGGGCGCCATTTTGAAAATTTATATAGCCTATGTCACTACTACAATTTAGACAAATCCAACGACACCTCATATGTCAAAAACCGTCCAGCCGTTTGGGCTATAGGGCGTGCCAAAGAAATGGACATACATATACTCGAAAAACATAACCCTCCTTCTGTCGCAGTCGGGTAATAACTAAGAAGGTAAGTCAGCGGTAATCATTTTGCCATATTATTTGCTAACAGCGAATAATTTTAACTTAAAATAATGATTCATAAGCTAGTTAAATACACATCACTACATATTATAAAACAAAGTCCGCCGCTGCGTCTGTATGTCTGTCTGTTCGCTCAAAAACTACTGCACGGGTTTTCACCAATAATAAGGTTCAAGTACATACACATACCCCGGGCGCAGCCGGAGTGGGCCACTTGTTAATTAAATAACAATAGAGGTAAAACCGTAGTGGTAAAATATCATGTAAAAATTTAAGAGTGAATTAAGAAGTAAGTATTTTAGAAAGAGAAGAATGTCATGTGACCAGAAGAAAGTTAAGTGAGAATGTGGATTTACTAATCCAGGGGTTCGTGGAAACCACAGAGTACATTGTAATAGTTGGTGGAAACTGAGGACAAGATTCTGTTTTCTTATTAGAGGTTTAGAGGTTAGAGGGTTATGTTTTTCGAGTGTATGTATGTATGTCTATTTCTTTGGCACGCCCTACAGCCCAAACGGCTGGACGGTTTTTGATATATCAGGTGTTGGATTTGTCTAAATTGTAGTAGTGACATAGGCTATATAAATTTTCAAAATGGCGCCCGCAAATGGCGGAATAAGGGGGGGGGGAGTTGAATTTTTTTTTCTTACTGTAGCAATATGGGTATCAAATGAAAGCTAGTAAATTGTTTTATTCTTTTTAGTTTATAATAAGAGTAACTATTTTACGCAGTCGGGTTTTTTGATTTTTTTAATTAAGCATACTTGTACCTATTTACGCGAATTTGACTCTACTACTGTAAAGTTTTAAATAAACGCGATAAAATCCGTTTTAGACTTTTAATTAATAGGGAAAAGATTGATCGATTTTGTGCAAGATGGGTGAAAAAAAAATTACGCAAAGTACCTATAGCTGGAAGGCAAAACTAGCACTTTAAACGCTTACCTCATAGCCACATCTCTCTCCAATCTGCGGTATCGGTGTCAGCAAATCTTTTATCAACGGGTCTATCGTCGACCCACAGTTGAATGAAAAGGATAAAATCATTAACGAAACTATATATTTATTCATATTAACAGAGTACTGTAAACCGCCTTCTAAGGACTTGCCTACCATTATCTTAATAAATAGGTACAAGTTTAAAAGAATTCTGGAGTTCCTTCTCTTATGAATAAAGGCAAGTGTGATTATTGAAATGTTCCATGAAAATAACGTAAGATGATATAAAATTACCGTATATTGAAAGTGATCGAGTGATATTTAATAAATTCAATTCAGTTTTCAGAGTTAATCAGTTTAAAAACATTTGCAGTGTTTAATAATATACCTAAGTTTTGCGTTATTACAAGTTGATACTACTTTGAACGGGTAATGTTGATTGTAAAATATTTATTTCCAATAAGTATAAATAATCTTATATCTTTAAACGAGCAATTCTTGTATATAAATATATATATATATTTATATATATAATCTGAATCTCGGAAACGGCTCCACGATTTTCATGAAATTTATTATGCAGGGGGTTTTAAGGGCGATAAATCGATCTAGCTAGGATTTATTTTTAGAAAATGTCGCTTTATCCCTTTTTTTACGCAATTAAAAAATATAATAATAAATAATAATAAATATTAACCAACAATCACACCACGTTAACCTAGCCCCGTGCTAAGTTCGTAAGAACTTGTGTTACAGGTAGTAGGAACGGAAATAAATTTAAGATATAAATACATATATACATAAATACACATCCATGACCCGGTGCAGATGTCTATATTCGTCATACAAATTATCTGCACCTGGCGGGGTTCGAACCCGCGACCGCTGCGTAAAGTGTCCAGTTGCCTGACCACTCGACCAGCCGATCGTCAAATATATCATTAGAATACGAAGGTAAATTTCGCTGTCATTGATAATTTTATAATAGCTCGGATGGGAATCAGGCGGATTCGAAATCAGAAAACCCGGGTTCCAGTTCCAAGTGTCCACCAAAGTGTTTTTCCTTTTTTTTTTCAAGATTCTTCTTTTGTGACAAAAACTATTATTGAGAGCTCTTTTTATTTTTTATTTTAATAACCAGTTCCTATTATTTTCTATTATGTCGGTAAGATCGAAAATATTATTTACGTTTCATTAGTATAAATAATGTATCTTAATATAATTTAACCGAGCAAGGCTCGGTCATCCAGGTACTTATTTTTATAAACAAAGCGACAGTATGACACAATATGGGACATTGCTTTAGACCTCAAAATAATGTATCGTATTTATAACGCAGACTCCAAGAAAATAACTCAATGTAAGTATGATATTCTGACAGTTCAGCATGATAGATTAGTTAGACAGAAAAACGAGCCCGGATAATGAGGCAGTACCGTGAGACAAGACATTGGGGCAGGACAGTGAGACAGAACCAGAGGGTAGAACAGTGAGTTAAGATATTGAGACAGGGATATATATAAAAACGCTGCAATATCGCAAAAACTAAAAATATACGACAAACAAAAAAATATATATCCATAATATATAATATAGAAACCAAGAACATAATTATCCTATGATTTTCAGGTCGTTTGAATAGTGTGCAGCTAGTTATGGCAGGCTTCTTGCACCGGAGAAGGTTCTCTACAATGCACGACCAGCAGTTGTAAGAAATCATACCATCTCATACATGAAAGTACGTATTTATCCGTCAAAGAGAGGTGTTGCTTGCTCTATATATCTATTGTTTATGAATTACTCCATTTAGATGTAACTACGGCTCAACTCACACGGCGTTTTTCGGGTCTGTGTTTCTCTGTCTCTCTGGTTCCGGCTCGCGTCTTGACATCCACGCTTATCGAGTGTCTCCTTATAAATATACATATATTATCTCCTTATAAATATAATAAACTACCTGTTTTGTGTCGAAAGTGCAGCTAGCTGTTAGGGTGTCCAGACGACGCGTACATAATTGGATAATTAATGAGAAACTTTACTTAAAAGTTTATTAATATTTACCTGTTTTTTTTACATAATTCGAATGAGAATCATGTACCGAGTATTCTCCTTAAATATTGATAGTAATTTACCAGTCATCCTGTACAAATTTAATAGTAAATAGTACATTGCTAACAATCGTAGGCGCCAGTAGACAGTGCAACACTACCTCTGTCTAATAGCACCTGCAGAAAAAGATTGTTGTTACTTCTGATGTAAATGAGGAAGAAATGCAGATTAGTGAGTCTTTGTCTGAAAATAAAACAGCTTCGTGAAGGGATTTCTTGACTAAAAACCAAGTCAATCAAGCGATGTAATTACTGTCTCAGTATCATGAGCATTGTGATGATTACTTTTTACGCTTTGAAACTGCTATAACAGTTGAGTCCAACCTAAAGAGATGAAAATGTGGCTACCACAACATACCGGAAGCCATTACCGTTACACACACCTTAAACTATTTTACCGTTATACCTTCACCTTACCGTTATTACCACAAACCTTTACCAAAACCTTTACCTTTACCTAGGGATGTGAGATTAATAGAAAAGAATCGATTAAATAAAAATCGATTAATCTTGATTCAATATTAATCGATTTCTCAAAAATCGATTAATACAAAAATAAATAATCGATTTTTACGGAAAATCGATTATTTTATTAATCTTTTCTTCTTCTCTTCTTAATCTTTTTATTAATTTTTTTCTATTATTTAAAAATCTACATGCTTTTCATATTCCAATAATAAGCCTAAGAGATTCATATTAACAACTCATCAGGTTAAAAATCAAATAAATAAATAAAAAAATAACCAATTTTAAAATAAAAAACAAAGCGAATGTTCCTGAAAACTTTCAAGGTAGAGAATAAGGAAGGACAAATTTTCAGTACGATTAAACGTTTTACTATAATAAAAATGAAATGGTGTGCATCCCTACAAAACCTTATGGTCTGAAAAACTAAAATATAAATCAATTAAAAAAATCGTCATAAATTTTCAGTACTATTTTATAATCACAGCACAATAGCATTTTTGTTGTATGGAATGTTTTTTATGGATTTAGCTGCATTTTCTACACTGATTTCAAATATATACTCAGATTTATGCTAGCAGCTCTACTTTTTGAGATATGAAGGGTAGCTATTTTTATCAAAAAAACATGGTTTCTCGTCACATAACAATATATTTAACTATCTAATTAGAACAAAACTTTCTTTTATGTGACTTTCTTGAATAAGTTGGAGTTTTACTACTATTCTGGATAATCCAACAGTAGTCAGTACTATAGTAATCATACTTTCACTCCAATAGCCTTGGTAGCGCTCCTCCATGGTGCAAATATCCTGATGAAAGCGTTCTCCCTGCTCTTCGCTTAAATCTCAAAGATTTTCACGAAATCAATCAAGGTGAAAGGAAGATCAAGGAAGACTTCTTATTTCTCAAAAAGTTTTTTACGAGCCAAATAAACTCATTCCATGCATTTTTGTCTGTGGTGTTGTGGAGATCTCTTATTAAATAATTTAGCTCCTCTTAGTTTAATGGTATTAGTCTTTCGGCGTCTTTAAATTTGCTACTACTCTCTTTGCAGCTTGTATCACTTTCCTTCATTCGTTGAACAATTTTGTGTGGACATACGTGAGATGTACTTGGTTGGGGTTCTAATGTATCAGTAGAGCGCAGGACAGGTCTAGTATTGAGGGCACAGTAGGATAAACCCACATGGAATGATATTGGCGGTTAATTCCTGTTATGTTTACAACGCAGAAATAACAGTCGTTGTGGTAGTTCGACGGTTCACGCCAAATCATAGAAATAATAAGGTTCAAGGAATCCCTCTTATTATTTTTCCATAATCGTAAAGACTCCATACACGTTTTACACACTTTATTCGGTATCCAAGACTTGTTTGTTTCCAATGGGTGTTGAAAGTACTACATGTAGGCATTTTTCACAAAGTCTGACACTTTTAAACAGAATATTTTGAATTTATATTTGTCACAAATGTGACTAAATTTATTTGGATTGTTTACACAGGTCCTTATAGACGAAGCCATTACAAAAAAAAAGAAACAGAAACTAGTAAGACGTTGACGATAGCGATATCAACAGTCAAATGGAGAGTAAATTTTAAGGGTGTACCTGTATCTCCTAAACTAGAGCTGCTAGAAAAAATCTGAGGATAGATTTATAAAAAAAGCGAACCTAAATTAGTAAACAACAAGTGAAAAATGTCATACAACAAAAAAAAAGTTCGATTTTATTGTGGAGTGAATAGACTAGTTTTAAAATAAAATATTTAAAACGATATGTAATTAAAAAAACTAAACGACTATGTTGTGGTCTCAAAAACTAAAATATAATCTTTCGCTGTTTATAAAATTGAAACTTACTTCAAGTTTTTTTCATCCGTCGCATAGATGGCGCTATGATGAAAATCGATTTAAACGCGTAATTTATATAATCGATTTATTAAAAATCGATTAATATTACTTTAACAATCGATTATAAAAAATCGATTAAAATGAAATAAAAATCGATGTATATAAAAATCGATTATTTTTTAACATCCCTAGCGGGTTGGCGAATGCAGTGTGTTGTGGCAGGTGACACTGCTGCCCATCAATGGTTCAGCCTGGTTGGTTTACAGGTGTTCACACCACTATGACTTTAATCGCCATAAGTCAAACCTAATTGCAAGTTTTTTTTTTTTTTTTTTTTTTAAATGTAATCTTACTCACCTATAAAAATTTTCTATCTTATATTAGGATAAAATTATTTCGTAATTTTCGAAGATATACTTTGTTAAAACAGTTTTTTTTTTTTCATTATTTGCAAGACATTTTTTTGACAATACCTTAGAATAAACCAAAACAAAGCAATACATGAGCCAGAATAAAGCAATCGCGTTTCGAATTAATTAAAATTTAACAATGAAATGTTTGTCAAGCTAATTTATAAATTATGGTAATGTTTTGGAATCAAAATCGTTCATAAGCATCGCCCTTATGGAAATTATCGGATTCTAAGCTCTATATAGTTGTAATAAATAGAATAAAAGACTTACTTATAAAGACTTTTTTAGAGTTTTATTTGAGAGAATTGTACTAGACTTTTTTACTATAATAAAACTCTAAAAAAATTTTATAACTCTTTTATTCTATTTATTAGAACTATATAGAGTTTATATTGGAAATAATTTCCATTTTCATAAGGGCGTGTATAGAAATTCCGAGATGCATGGCTATCAATCAACCAGTTTAAGATATGGCTTGCCAAGGTTCTGATTTTCTAAACAACTACTTTAGCTTTTTAGATTAGACATGTAGAGGTGATGACCGTCTTTTTTTTTCTTTTTTTTTTTTACGACACATTGGAACGAAAAACGATAATTTTACGCCCGAAAATACATAATACTGTCAACAAATAATGCTAACACTGCTCAAATGCAGTTTTAAGGCGGGAACTGCCGTGATAAGAAAATCAGGCAATTATTTACAATTGCGGCTTTGCGAAATATAGTTCCAATTTTTTTTTTTTGTAATATTGTTACTAAAAAATGTTTTTCCATATAAAATTACGGACGGGGAACCCATAAAACTCCACGAAAACCCCATAAACAACAAATATAATTGACGATAAACAACAAATATGATTGACGCCTGACAAAATATGAAGGCAATTCTTCACTGAAGTTACATTTTTCTTCTATGCAATTTTGCCCTTTAAAAATAAAAGGCGCATTGAAGTAAAATAATATAATGAGGTAATAAATTGTTAATAATTAAAAGTTCTAATATTTTTACAACAAAGAAAAAACCTAACAACCTATCAATAATGTTTGTTAAGTTTTTTTAGATTATTCGTTTTTTTTTTTCCTTGCCTTTATATTTTGTCAGGCGTCAACTATATTTGTTGTTTATGGGGTTTTCGTGGGTTTTATGGTTTCCCCTCCACAATTTTATATGGAATACTATTTTTCAGCAACAATATTTCTGATAAAAAATTTGGTTCCATTTTTCGCAAAAGCCGGGATTGTAAATCATTACCAGAAATCACATGAAATTACAAAGTTATAAACATAAATTTGTACCGGCACAAAAATACCTGTATTTTTCAATAAAACTTAAAAGAAAGTTGTAGATATTGAGGCATCTCACATCACCATAAAATTGTGTTATTGCCTCGTCGATCACAATATTCCCTTCCGAGCTTAAGATCACTTAACACCATTGCTAAAAGAACGCGCGACTGAATGATTTAGAAATGAACATCGTTAAATTTGTAAATATTTGATAAATTAATTTTAAAACGTAATTTATTTTGACTAAAATTTAAGGATAATAATAATATGTACCAAAAGTACATATTTCCCGTAAAATCAAGATGCTAATGTAGTAAAAGTTTCTAAAACCGAGGATTCGATTTCTTGTTGCTTGCTTGTTCCTCTTCAGTCTTCTTGTATTATAATAAATAGTAAAACAACTAATGGCGACCATTAAAAAGTATCAATAACTATGAGATGCAAATAAAACACGAAAAACAATAAATATTTTTATTAATTTTCATATTCGAAGTCTACGATAAAAGTTCTTATTTGCTGCGGAACCAACACCACAGCTTCATTTATATTAAAATCTCTTACCGGACCTAATGTGTCATTAGAGAACTCTTCTTTATGGTTACCATAAAAATCATTAAAATTCTTAACAAAACTACCGTTAATTTGCCATTGTAATGGCGTCCAATCTTTCAAATTAATATTTGCCGATAAAACTGTTTCAGTGACATTTTTTAAGTTAATATTTTTTAATAAATCTTTTAAAAACACTTTTTTTATTCCATCATTAATAACATCGACTTTTTCTAAATAATTCTCTAAACGCAGTAGTAATTTATTTGTCTGCCATTTTTGTAATGTTAAAATATGTACTCCGAATGGTAATTTCGTTTTTAAACTTGAATATTCATTTTTTAAAATAATCCATTTCTTTTTATCTGTATTACGATTTAATTTCGATATTAGTATCTGTGGTTTGAGTTCAATTTCCTTCGCGAATTTCTTTTCGAATAATCGATTATGTTTGTAATTCGATTTAGTTATATATAAGTAGTGAGTGCCTCGAACGATTATTCCGACATCGTTTTCGGTTTCATTCAAAAACGTTTGTACGCCACTGTCGTCCGTTAGTATTCGTCTGTGAATCATTAAATCTATGGAACCGTCCAGAAGAGATGTGCCGCCTTGGGAACGATCGTTGAAAACCGAAACACGAATATTTCTCTTCATATCTTCTATATAAATTCTCGATGTTACCGGATAGTAGTTTCCTAAAAGTATACATTAATAATGTTAATAAAAATTATTAAAAATAATTGACTGACCCGTTAGCGCAGTTTGCAGTGACCCTGTTTTCTGCTCCAAGGGTTGTGGGTTCGATTCCCGCGAATGTGTGTAATATATGTTTATTTATATGTATATTTATTTAAAAAAAAATGTATATCAGTCGGCTGTTACCTAAAACACAGGCATTAAGTTGCCTACCTTAGGAACAGACGACCGTGTGTGTGTGTGTGTGTTAAACATATTTATATATATTTATATTTATATTAATAAAAATCTAAAATGAAAATAAATAAGTCATGTTAGAATTAAAAAAAAAAGTATTTATTTATAATATAACAACAGTAATATGTACATTTATTTATATCGAGCATTAGGTACACATAAAAAATACAATAATTTATTTATTGTTATACTTTAAATATGATTAATATCCGGGAAAAAATTATCAGGCCTGATTATGCATGAAAAATAGCTAGGATCAGGTCTTTTTGTGTATGATCAGGCCTGTTCGTGTATGAGCAGGCATGAAATTTGACAACATCATACCTGTTCATGTCTGATCAGGTCAGTTCATGCATGATCATATCTGAAGAGTAAATTATAATTTATTCTGTCTCATCACCTGCAATATGGTCCAAATTATACGGCTCATACAACGCCCTTCTATCCCTGATCCTTTTCATCGTCTGTCTTCCATTAGCATCTGTATAAAAAACACCTTTATTCTCCAAATCGGTTGTATATCTTATAAAAACTTCTTTTCCTAAATCATCATTAATTGGTACTGGTCCAACGAGCCAATCTACTTCGACAATAGGATTATTGGCGTACAGTTTTAATGTTAAAGATGCGTATTTAGAATACTTGCAATGAATTTCTTCTACAACATTGCTTTTAAAGATGGTCGTCTCGAAGTCATCTATTATTGGCTCTGGGTGACTGTCGATGGATCGGAATATATAAGCGCCTGGATTCCGTTTGCTACTATTGAGTTTCGCTGGTTCATCAGACACGTAGTAAAAGAATTGTATATCCAAACTAATATTAACACCATTTGATAGATTTAGGCTTGATATCTTTCGATATTCGTCTATATTTATTTGAATATACTGAAAATTTAAAAATCTTAATTAAATCTAAGAAAAAAAGTGCAATAATGTTAACTGTAAGTGTTTATTGTTATTATATTCTTTATTGCACAGTAAAAAAAAATTGTTTACAATATTTATTTAGGTATAATGAGTTTTGGTAAGGGCGAACTTATCTCTAGAAGAGATCTCTACCAGTCAAACCGTGATGGTAAGAGAATAAAAAATAAATTATTAAAGTATAAAAGAAAATCATCAATCTACATTTCACCAAGTCTAATGCTATATATAATAGGTACTTTGAACACAGATCACCTAACATGTATATCTGTTAAAGTATTTGTGAAGTTTTGAAAATGAAAAAAAAAAAAATTACCAATATCGAAAACTAAAAGTGCTGTTTTTATTAAAGTTTAAAACAAAATACTGTGCAAAAATTGTAAAATTCTAAATAACTTGAAGCGTTAATTCTTATCCGCTCCACTGTCCGTGTCAACTACTAGTTGAGAAGAGTTTACAAACTAACCACAATAACCGCAAGCGCCCGTGTCGAGTAATGGTCGCCATGGCTATATTGCCTATGTCAACTTTTCTTCGACACGGGCATTAGTATGCGAAGCGCACCTGTCAACTACTGGTTGATTAACGTATATTACATTATCACCGGTGAGAAATTACGTAACAAAACGTAAAAAAGAGGCCTTGGGCAGTTTTGTGCAGTTGGTAAACTAAAAGGTCATTGCCAGGACACTCATAGATTATTAAAGTTTAGGCGAAATGTCAAACAACTATTGAGATATATTAATACATACCTTATTCTTTATAAAATTATCATTAGATTCTTCAGAGTAATACGAATCTTTTTCCAAATCATATTTCATTGCATCATTATCTGCCATTTTATCATTACCAAAATATTTAGCATTTTTTACTTCTTGTATATTTTCATTAAGTTTTGTTGAATCATAACTTTCAGTAGTTTGTGCACTTCTAGTGGGCTTAGGAGTTATTACGTTGTTATTATTATTAGTAACTTTCACGTCACCAATATCACCAAATTCAACTTTAGTTTCTGTTTTAGAATAATCGTAATCATCATAATTTTCGTTGTCATTAAAGTAAGTGAGATTATCTTTTGAGGCTTGTCTTATAAAATATTTCTTTTGACTGTTTTTGTTTATTTTCTTTATCAATGATTTCTTTTTACGATTTACATTCGTTTCCTCTACGAAGTAGGATCTGAAACCTAAGGCTGGTATATTTTCCGCTATAAATATTAGTTCATCTTCAACTTTCGATCGTCTTTTTGGTATTTTCATTACATGTTCTGATAGTTTCATCACAACTGCTTTAATTTTATTTCCTAAAAAATCCACCAAATATTTAGGTATTTTCAATAAAGTTCCGGTGTTCAAAATACCAAAAATTTTTAGGGCCAAATATATTAATCCAGGTAATTTTCCTATAACCTAACTGGAAATTTTAAGTATTTCTTCCAGGATGGCGGAGGAAGGAAGGACGAAGAGAGTCTTTTTATGGTAACAGCTCGAGTGACCTGATGTTACTAGATCATCCCGAATAGACATCTATAGTATCAGATAAGTCATAGATACGTCGCTGACTTATAAAAGAACATGAAGAAAGGCAAGGAGAGGACGGAAATTTTAACAAGTATAGTCATAAAGTGTCTGATGTAGTTGCTTAACACGTTCGCTGTGTTGTGAGGTCATATGAGCTCATAGAGAACTTTCGTTAGGTGCGGCGAGCAAAATAGCGGTTATTTCCATGGTGCGGAAGGCATAACTTTGGGTATTTCTATCATAGGAAAGAGAATTAAATATCATTGTTACTGCCCCTTTAACTTGAACAATCCAACATTTTCAAACACTCGTGAGCCATTATTCAATAATAACTAACACCATTGAGAAAAACCTACATCAAAACAGAACTGAATGAGGGCTTATTTGACCACACGACGCACTGTAAAAAGGTCCTCTATTAGTCAATATAACCACATGACTCATCAGCAAAAAGTACACTGAAAATCCTCACGTAGTGAACGCGTTGAATATCCGTTGATTATTTGTGTGATTATTTTACTACCCTTTTTTTTACGCTGGGAAATGCATTTACGCATCCCGCCGCCCGAAGGCGGCGGGTATGTGGGACTCGCTGACACGGCAGAACGTGCCAGAATACCGCACTAAAACCCAGCGATGCCCTTATCGTCGTAGTGGAGCGCCACGGGATCGCTTTCGCATGCAACCGTGACGCCCCGAAATTATTTTACTACCCTGATCTATCCAGCAGTAAAACGAACAGATCAAGTGGCTGTAACTAGGCTCAACCACAACAAATATAAATTAAAAAATTAAAAATAAGTAAAATGCATTACCGAGGGGATCAAACACATCATACTTCTTATTTAAAATTGGTAATCTAACTGGCATAGTGACTGGCCAAGCTAAGCTGTTGTATATAATTATCTGAAATAGGAAAGTAATTTATTTTATGAATTGATCTAGCAGTCATGGTAATACATAATTTGATATTCTGTGAAAATTTAAAGTGTAAATTTAAAGTACCAAAGATATTTGACGTATAGCGGAATTTTACTAATAGGGATAATTCTATTGAAAGGGTTTTGGTTACGGAACCTTCAAAATAATCCTTCAAGACGATACAAAATACAACCCAAAATATTTATTCTATGTAGAAGGAGAGACAATCGTTATGGTTTAGTGGTGCGAGTAGTCACCTCAAGGCCGTGGATTCGATTCCCGCTTGAGGAAAATATTTGTATTCATACAAAAATTTATTTCTGGTCTGGGTGTATGTTCTTGTGGGTCTCCCCACCGTGCCTCAAAGAGCACGTAAAGCGGTCAGTCCTGGTTGTAATCATAAACACCTGATAGCAATCGTTAATCATGGTAGAGAGATTATCTACCAACCCACAGTGGAGCAGTGCGATCGATTAAGCTCTAACCCTTCTCCTATTTGGAGAAGAAACCTGTGGCCAGCTATGGGATGCTTATAAGCTGATAAAGTAGAAAGAGATGCGGGAGCCAGTATATAAATACTTACATAAAACCTCTCAACCTCTGTGTTAGGACAAGATGAGATATTGAAATAGCACAAACGGTACTCAGTCGTTGTCGGACTTCCGCGGACTTTACTGTAATATTACAATAGTATTAATACCTACTAAACCTAGCAGAGCGGACAAATGACTGTTTATGAGACTTTAATTAAATTAGTTAAATACAAGGTTTATATTTTTAGGTTTTTTAGGTTTGAAGGTTTCTTAAATAGCTATAGGGGAAAGGAAGGCAAAACGGACCCTGTGGGCAAAACGGTCTACCTTGATAATTTTGCTACGTGTAACGCTATCTATGAATTTATTACGTCAAATTGTTGGCCACCATGTTACCGCTTTCGGTCAGTCTACTCAATTCCACCGACCGCACGTGCACTGATTTAGAATGATAAGTTATTTTTTTTAGATATTGATGTAAAACTTCCATTTTTCAAATAGCCTGCAGTTTGGTTTCGTTTGTGATAGTGTGTTCTGATGATAACTGTATGTAAACTGACATATGATGAAACTAATAACCAAGTAGATCGACTATATCTCAAGTTATAACCTCAAAATTTTTACATTTTTGTTGTTTATAGCAAAAAGGCAAAACGGACCCAGGTAAAACGGACCGAGGTACCGCTTTTCAAGGGTGTCGTCACCGTCTGTTTTAAATGCTAACCAAATTGATAAACAAACTGCCATGACTTCCACATCAATAAAGAATGCTGTTAACCAACAGTTTCACAGTCATTATTTTTGAATCAGTGAAACCAAATATTTCACATCCACCACAATTGTGATTGCCAATGAACCTTGCAGTGTGTTCCATTTTGGACCTAAAGATATAACGCCTATCCCAAAAATAAAAAAGACTACAAAAGCTAACGTCAAGGAATGAAAAACAGCAATGATTACATCATCACCTTATCGCTTTGAATTGGAAACTTCTCAAAATAATCAGACTGCAAAGATTTAAAAAAGTACTTTGTTTCGAGAAAGACACAAAATCTTCAAAATAAAAATAAAAAAAAATCAAGAAAGAAGAAAGTAAAAATATATTAAAAATTAAAAAAAAAGGCAAGCAAGAAATCTGACATAAGAAAATAAAAAAGTAAGGAAAATGATAGTGCATATGACACGATGACGCTGAGTGTCTGTACTGTAATTATTTGTACTCAGAATCAAACGGAGGTCGGGTGCAATGTCCAAAATGTCGTGAAGATAGGATGATGAGATAGTATTTTTATGTAAAAATGTGTTGACTAATTAATTTTATGTAAGTCCGTTTTGCCTTCCAGTGTGGTCCATTTTACCTCACCCATGAAGGTAAAACGGACATATTAAAACTATTAGAAAACATCCAATATCTTCATTGTCCGTGATTTTATCAAAATCTTATTCGTACGTAATATAGAGTAAACAATTTCGATTACTTTTAGTTTGAAGAAGTTTAAAAAAAATGAATAGATTATTTTCTATACATGTTTTCTGTTAAGTGGTCCGTTTTGCCTTCCTTTCCCCTATATTATTAAAAAATCGTTATATATATATAACGATTTATATATATATATATATTAAAGAAAAATGTAAACCTATAATTTAAGAATTTTAGTTAAAATCTCAAAAGTGGTAATTTGGCCAAAATCAAAATCAACTTTATTCAAATAGGCCCCACGAGCAGTACGGCCCCCAGAGTAGATTCTGCAGAGAAGAACCGGCAAGAAACTCCGCAGTTACTCTTTTGAAAATAATATATAAACTGTGTTTTAGTATAAAATTAGTAATATCTTGCATGAAATACAGCGCCACTAAGTCCACACATCCTAATCGACTAAGTTAGCTTAGTTAATTGAGCTAAGAGACCGCTCTGGTAAGTTTAGTATTAAAAGAAAGTATTGACGTTGAGATGAAAGAAAACGTTACAATAGCGTCAGGGAAAGTACCCATACTACGTGACCTATTTTTTTACAATTTTCCATCCTTCTCTCCCCATCTGTGACCACCCGTTTTTGCTAAGACCCCTCCTCAAATTTTCACCTAGTAATTCGTAAATATGTTTTTAAATGATTTTTTTGCAAACAGAAAGTTTAGTACTACACACACACACTTTGTAGTCAGTAGTAGTAGTGTAGCGTAGTGTTGTCACCAATTTAAAAAACGCTAAACAATGCGCGCTATAATTGAATATAACTCGAAAAAGCGCGAGATTTCTCTAGAGGATATTGACAAAAACCTAAGACCAAGTGTCCAAGGGGACTACGTGACAAAAACCTAAGACCAAGCGTGGTATATTTGAAGACCCTCCCCCCTGAACGGATCGCGTAGTATGGGTACGTTCCCTTAGTTTCGTTATTAATATTTTTAAAAACGTCAACACTTCGAACTATTCTAAAATACCAGTTTTCGAAAATTCGAACTTCTTGATTTGGATTCGAAATTAATCAAATATTATAATTCGCTCGTCTGATTCGTTCACTTCTCATCTTAACTCTTCTCGACAGATCACCAATAATTGATAGAAAACTATTCCTCACTTGATCGCTTCTGTAATCACGACGGAAGCTCCTTGCACGGCGAGATGCAACTTCTCCGTGTAATAATCCTTGACGTAAGGTCGCATGGCGCCGGAAATGACGTTGTGATCTTGTGCTACACCTAAACAAGGAATTTATATACAAACTGGAATGCGCGTGTGCATTCAAAAAACTTTCCGAAAAGAGGGATTACATCTCTTTCTACCATGGATTCAAGTCAACTCGTAAGAAAGAGGCAAAATCCCAGTAGTCAACGGTCATGCTCGGAACGATTTTTTCACTTTACACGTTGGAAAAGAAATATCAACCTTATTGCAGTTATTTCAAGGTGCATATTTGCATATACGATTTTATTAAGTCAGTGTTCCACTTATGATATTAATTCCTTGCACCTAAGATACAATTATATACCATTATCTGAAGATACATAAACTCTTTGCAGGTATAAAAATAAATTTAGTTAGTTTTCTTTTTTAATTCACAAATTCTTATGTATGCTGTCTGTTCATTTGTAACATACGTCACAAGCTGTCATTTTACGCCTAAGATTTTTACAGAGTGTGTATTATTCAAGGAATTTATATCATAACTGGAACGCTCACTTAATAAAATTGTATATTCGAATATGCACCTTGAAATATTTGACATAAGGTTGACATTGGTTTATAGCATGTAAAGTGAAAAATCGTTCCGAGCATTTCGTTGACAACCGGTATTTTGTCTCTTTCTTACAAGAGTTGCCTTGAATCCATGGTAGAAATAGATGCAATCCCGGTCTACGGAACGTTTTTTGAGTGCACGTGAGCATTCCAGTTTGTATATAAATTCCTTGGAATTATTATAGCTTTATAAAAATAGATGATAAATGAAATGAACTTAAAAATTAAAAGGTCTCATAAAAAGTGTTCTCCACCATATTGAATTCTACTAGGTATTTTTAAGACAGAATTCAAAACACTGGAGAAAAAAAAAACATTTTCTTATATGGTTTCCCCACAAGTTTTTTTTTTTTGTGTTTTTATTTGACCGACCGTTTTGGTGTAATGGTGTGAGTAGTCGCCTCAACACCTATAATATTTGTATATGAATATTTTTTTGGGGTTGGTTGTATGTCCTTGTGGGTCTCCCCACCGTGCCTCGGAGAGCACGTAAAGTCGTTGGTCCCGGTTGGTATCATAAACATATTAGTTATCATAAGTGTATCATAGTTGTTATCATAAGTATGTTAATTATTTAATAACCATACTTTGATTATCATTATTTGATATTTATTATTATAATTATTATTGTTACTTTTTTTTTTATTTACAGCTTAATTTTTTTCGTGGAATTGTTTACGAATTAGGTATTTTTGTTTATAATTCTATGATTTTTATCCTATTTTGATTGCATGTATAATATGTATCTGCTCAACAATGTTTAGTTGATTTGCGAAAACTCTACTGGTCATTAAATTTGTTAATGTGTACAAAATTTTTTGTGTTATTGATACTGTTTGTTTTCCAAAAAAAAAAAACACCTGATAGCGATCGTTACTCATGATAGGGAAAATTATCTGCCAATCCGCAGTGGAGCAGCGTGGCGGATTATGCTCTAACCCTTCTCCTACATGAAGAAAAGCCCTTTGCCCAGTCGTGGGACGTTTACAGGTTGATTAAATTCAGTTCGGTTTTTATTTAGCTCGTGTTCTACAGAATGTGTTATTATTATCAATATTCTACGGTGGTACAAAACCCTTTCTAGAAATTTCCGATTTGCATTTGATCAGTTTATAACATCTTACCCATTATCCACGAGAACTCTTCAAACAAGTTGTCATTATTTCCCAAGTTGGCTACAACTTGCAACTGCCTCGCCGTCTGTCAACGAAATAGGTAATTACAAAAATATATATATATTAAAACACGATCGTTCTGGTGTGAGTAGTTGCCTCAAAGTTGCGCGCCGGTCGTCGTGGGAACGATTCCCGTTCGAGACAGATATTTGTATTTGTACAAATATTTGATTCCGGTCTGGGTGTGTCCTTGTGGGTCTCCCCACCGTGCCTCGGAGAGCACGTAAAGCAGTCGGTCCCGGTTGTTATCATAGACACCTGATAACGATCATTATCTATGGTAGGGAAGTTATCCGCCAATCCACAGTGGAGCAGCGTGTTGGATTAAGCTCCAACCCTTCTTCTATATGGAGAAGAGGCCTTCGCTCAGCAGTGAGCGGTTTCAAGCTGATACAGTAGGCTTAAAACACAACTGCCCAAACTTATCCAGAACTCAAATTCAAACACACGAACGCAGATGAAACAGCGACTAGCAGCTAGTTCAGCTATAAAAGAACGCACCTGTTGGAACACGTTCGCCTCCCTGACGAAGTACTTGAACGTCGGTCGCGAAGTGAACATGCCGCTCGTGTAAGAATGTTTGTCGTACGCGAGTGGAAAGAAGTCGTCCTGCTTCGTTTCTAAAACTGGACTGAAGAATACATTTCGTTACTGAATTTATTTATTTTTTATATATATGCTTAACACACACACACGGTCGTCTGTTCCTAAGGTAGGCAACTTAATGCCTGTGTTTTAGGTAACAGTCGACTGATATACTTTTTTTTTAATAAATATACATATAAATAATACATATATAAATAAACATATATTACACCCAGACTCGGGGCGGGAACCGAACCTACAACCTTTGGAGCAGAAAACAGGGTCACTGCAAACTGCGCCAACGGGTCAGTAAATTATTATTAATTCAGTAAAAGATTATATTGAAGACTAGTGGACCCAATAGACGTACTTTACACACGTCTTAGATCCATAAACTTAAAACTTTTTGAAGTGAAACTTCTTTAGAATCGTTGTGCTTTGAAGTGAGATGCGACGGAAAAAACGACAGGTAAGAGACACAAATATAAAAATGTGTAGAAGAGAATGAGATAGTATGATATCGCGTATCCTAGCAACGCGTAAACAACGCGTAAATAAGTAATAGAATGTTTAACTATTAATATTAATAAATTTTAAATTGAGTTTGCCAAAAATGTTTCACTTCTGACATGTGTACTCAGTACACACGACATTTTTCTTTAACTAGTTAACTACTTATTTTAAGTTTTTTGTAATAAATTTATAAAGTCAAAAAAAAAAAAAAAAAAAACTAGTTAACTGTTTCGACTTTATTGGAATATGTGTGGAAAGAATCGCTAAATTAGCTATCGGGTGGCGCTGTCACTAGTGCTGGAAATTCTGCTGTACAAGTCGGCGCGACTATTATTACACTGTACATGGTGGACGAAGTGTTATATTCGTCATAACATGAAATTCTATAATTTTTGAAGTGAAAACTTCTTTAGCGGCGTTGTGCACTTTTTGTGATGGGTAAAAAATGTTAAACTCACGTCAGGACACGAGTCTGATCGAAAATTCGTAACGCAGATGGAGAGTCTTTCTACCTGCCTAAAATGTATGCCTGCGCCTGCTGTTTCGTTTAGGCGGCGCAGGGCGCTTGCGGGAAAGTGCGTATCAATTAAAACTGCAAAAGTCAAGATGTCATCCGGTGTCAGCATAGAAAAAATATGTCAATGGGTGTAAGTTTCATTTTTTTATTGATATAATTTTATTATTCAGGTTAGGTTTCGATCGAGTCTACCGTAATGCTTGACGAAATTATTAATATCGATACATAATGTGTACTTACAACTACACATTATAGATATTTGTGATATGTTTATACTCTATTGCATTAACCTATATTTTCATAACATCACAATAAGCACATGTGCGGTGTAGGTTTACCAAACAAATAATTTCAAATGAAAATAAATGAAATAAGATAATAATAAATAATCTTCGTTATTCAGAGAAAGAAAAGAAAAAAATAAAGGAACAAAATCGAGAGTGCCAAAGGGCATGACGTCAGCGTAAAAAAGATTTGAAGATAAAAGATTCGGAGGAAGAAAAAGAAGAAAAAAGGAAAAGACATCGTGAGAATCAAAGGGCATATTATCAACGTACAAAAGGTTTGAAGGAAAATGACAAAAATCTAGAAGAATTGTTGCAAAAGAAATTGGATGATTTGCAAATGTAATTTAATTTCATATTTTAAATATTGTAATACAACTATTACAATATATTTTTAATTAAATAATTAAAAATATCTAGTACATATTATAATGTTATGACTTTTGTTCTATTCATACAATAAAGAGTATTATTATTATTATTATAGTTAATGTGAAGCTACCACCGATTCGAAATTAATTAGATTCAGACTAGAAGTATCGGCAAGAAACTCAATAGTTAGGTATCTTTAAAAAAATCGTCAATATTATAATTATTAATTTCATTCTTTATAAATTAGATCATCACAAAGCAAAGGTACAATAAAAATAACTATACGTATCGATATCTTAAATCGTAATTCACGAAACGCTTATCGATATCACTTCTTGAATTTCCGAATTTCCGAAATACTAGAATATCGCGATATATAGTTTCAATATTCTACATCGGCTTTTGATAGGTATGTAGTTTTGAATAGATACGGAAAAAACTTCATAAGAAAACATTGATGAAAAAAGTGTTTGTGTACCTACTTATGTATATACTTATAATTAAAGATGCGCCGAGTTAGTGGCGCGCGCCACCTGTAATTTCACTTGGAAGCTTGTAGAGTAATGTAAATGTAATTGAAGTTATTAGCAAATCTAACGATAGATGGCGATTATGGAAATCAATTTTAATATCTTACAATTTTATCTTAACCCTTTCCCAGCCGTCACCGTAATATTCCGTGTTTTCATGTTAATGCCTGTGGCGCCAAGCCCGTAATATTACGTTCTATTTTTTCCATCTCTATTTCTTGACTAGATATAAAAAATATGAAGAAATTTTATATTATTTATAATACTTCAGGATGTGTACTTTACAATAATCCAACTTTAAAACAATAGCCTTAACATTCTGATACATAAAAATGCAATTTAAATGCAATAGTCAAATTAGGCGCTATCACAACCCTACACACAGCGCCGAACCCGTAATTTTACGTAGGCTAGTGAAGAGCTAGTAAAAACTAAATAGTAGAGAAGATGTCCTTTAAAATTATTAATTATCTTATTAATACATGTCTAGAGTATAAATTAATTATTTAATGTGTTTTTTAAACCTCTTATTTGAATAATAAACCAGAATTAATGAGAATCGGTAGAAAACTACGAAACCAAAAAAATATATATTCTTGATCTCGATATTATTTTGGGACGTCACTAATACAGTTACTGCCAGACGATCACTTGCCGCCAACACCGTGATTTTCCGTGCGGCGCAAGCGACACGGTAGGCATATTTGTTTGTAAACATCGGTACCTGCAGAGCCGTCCCCGTAATAACACGTTAACTTCATGTGCCTAGTGCTGTACAACATTATGTTGGACGACGACGAATTATTGAATATATTACAATATTACAAGGAAATATCAGCAACGACAGTAATTGCAGTTCGAGTAGTAGTTAGTGTTCCCATTTAAGACTTCATTTTAAAATTCGTCCGCTTGGAAATAAATATATGTAAAAAAAATATTCGGCGGGAAACTTATGCAAACTACTATAAAAATAGCTTAAGAAATTCAACAGAAGAAGTTCAATTAGAAATCGGACCGTGTTCATCTCCAAAATATTGAATTAATACATTAAGGCTGATTAGATTATATTATGAGCAAAAAATTTATTTTTTGTTAAGGTAAATATTCGGAAGTGGGGCTCCTACTAAAATCGGGGTAACAAACTTTTTTTTTTCATTTTTCATGCGTAAAGAACATGAGAGAAAGCAATATTAAGGTGGAGCATTACTTTATTTTTGAAAAAGAAAAAAAAAACATTATTCAGTGTACGATGGAGTGTGCTTGTTAGAATTAACGCTCAAAAAAAAAAACCTAACAACCTATAAATAATTTTTTTTTTAATTTTTTTTTTTGGCCGTGCGCCACCTTATTATTACTTTCTCTCATGTTTATTACTCATAAAAAACGTTTAAAAATATTTTTCTACCCGATTTAAGGAGGAGCCCCACTTCCGAATTGGGAAATTATATACTTTGTTAATTATATACTTAATATTACATGGCTTTTATTTTTATAATTTATTTATTAGTGTTTTATTTTAGATTAATTTTATATCCTCCGTTCCGTTCACCGTGGCACAGGTAGATTGTACCACTGATGGTACTGTCAATATACATATAACTACTTACTGCCCATTGGCACGATCTCCTTTATGGGCTTAAAACAAATTCGTACGATATCGCAGACAAAAGTTAACTACATGTGTAATATCGATAAAAATTATTCAGATGTCCCATCACTGTTTGAAATTATACCTAAAGTTGTCTGGCCGTGGGGGCACGATTACTGTACCAAAATCTGGCCGGGAAAGGGTTAAATATATAACTTTATTTTACCAAAATATCGTTCAACTGATACGAACTACAAAGTAATTTAATAAAACTAACTAACTAATAATAAACTGTATATAAATTTTAAAGTTAAGTTTATCTTGTAACTAATATGATTCATAATAAAGTGACAAACAAAAATAGCTATCTAATTGCAATGCTGCATTGCAAGTAGGTAGCCATTTTTGCATTGTCAATGCATCATATTTTCTAATAATTAATAGGTAAATAGATGAAATAATAAAAACTGAGAAATAAATTAATAAAATGCAAGACTCTAGCGGACTTCCCACCCTCCGTGCGGATGCGCATTAGCCGGCGCCGCATTATATGTATAATAATAATAATAATACAGTTAATCAGTTAGCCGTTGCGGCGTTGCCCTCTCTCCGCCGCACCGCCGCACAGTGTGATATTTCAACGAATTAGCGGGACTTAATTCAAAAAATGAAGTTTGATATTTTCTATATCTATTCGCATTATGTCAAATACAACAAAACAATAATTGATAATCGGGATTTGTTCAGTTTCTGTACCGCTTATTCTAAGACAAATAAACATAGTTTTGTTATGTTTTGACTATACATAAAACGATAAGATTATTATTTGTCGTAGTAAGACAACTTTCCTTAAGCCACAGTGCTGTTTATAACTCTGTGTGGTTCATTTGAGTTATTTTTTGCGATTCTCTGGATTTTCGAGGTCAGTTTTCAGCGTTGCTTATTGAATAGAAAAAATTATTTCGTGCCTTAAGGCTTGCAACAATATGTTGGGATTTCATGCTACAAATAGATTTTTTTTCCTATATAAATTAGACCATAACTTTGAAATCCCGTAAGATCCCGTCTACACTTTTTGATATTCTTAAAGAGTGTTTTCTCCCCTTTTAAATCATACCATATTTGTCTGCGGATAGCTGCGGATAGAGGATATAGTGGGCTTTAAACATGGCCGGATGCGGCGTGCCTCACGTTCACATTTTTGATATCTGGTGCAGTACAGCTAAATAACAAGTGTTTGAAGCTGTTTTAATTTTTATTTTGAATGATTACAAAGTAAACAATGTATCCGAAGTTATTTTAATAGAAAAAAAGAAGAAGATTAAAGAAGAGATCTGTTAGGAAAATTTTTCATAAAATAGAAGAAAGATGACAAAAATGTTATCAAAGCAAGGAGATATTTTTTATTGACAATGCCGAATGGGTTACAGATGGCAGACAATACTGGAAATTGTTATCCGACTGACATAACAGTGACCGAACATTATTTACCATCTCTTTAATTTTCCGCCGTTTTGTTTTGTTACAACATTCCTCAAAACTCTTTCTCGGCCTTTCTATGGAAGAATTTGACTCTCGTTCCGCTGAAAGTAGCTTGTCTAGCTATGAAAACATGCCGCTACCTTTAAGCCATTCAGCATTTTCATTAAAAAAATATCTCCTTGTTTCGATAACATTTTTGTCATCTTTCTTCTATTTTATGAAAAATTTTCCTAATAGATCTCTTCTTTTGTATTAAAATATCTTCGGATACATTGTTTACTTTGTAATCATTCAAAATAATAATTAAAACAGCTTCAAACCTTTATTCTTTAGCTGTACTGCACCAGATATCAAAAATGTGAACGTGAAGCACGCCGCATCCGGCCATGTTTAAAGCCCACTATATCCTCTATCCACAGCTATCCGCAGACAAATATGGTATGATTCGAAAGGAGAGAAAACACTTTTTAAGAATATCACAAAGTGTAGACGGGATCTTACGGGATTTCAAAGTTATGGTCTAATTTATATAGGAAAAAAAATCTATTTGTAGCATGAAATCCCAAAATATTGTTGCAAGCCTTAAGGCACGAAATAATTTTTTCTATTCAATAAGCAACGCTGAAAACTGACCTCGAAAATCCAGAGAATCGCAAAAAATAACTCAAATGAACCACACAGAGTTATAAACAGCACTGTGGCTTAAGGAAAGTTGTCTTACTACGACAAATAATAATCTTATCGTTTTATGTATAGTCAAAACATAACAAAACTATGTTTATTTGTCTTAGAATAAGCGGTACAGAAACTGAACAAATCCCGATTATCAATTATTGTTTTGTTGTATTTGACATAATGCGAATAGATATAGAAAATATCAAACTTCATTTTTTGAATTAAGTCCCGCTAATTCGTTGAAATATCACACTGTGCGCCGCCAGCCTTGCTCTGCCTCCAGTGATGCCAACTTAGCAACTTTATAGCTAGATCTAGCTATTATTTGGTGACAGACAGCTACAATTTAGTAAAACTTGTAGCTAAATTTTTTAGCTACTTTTTCTAGCGACTTTTCATTTCGTCATGAGAAATGAGACTATGGAGATCGGTAAAATAGGATATCGAGCACTGTTGCCAACTGTTAGCTTTGCCCAGTTACTAGACATTCTTAAAATGTTGCTAGATTGCTAGTTTTTTTTTACCCCAAAAAGTTGCTAAATATCGCTAGATTTTTTTTTTCATTTAATTAAAAGTCTGTAACGGATATATATATATCGCGTTTATTTAAAACTTTATAGTTTAACAATATTTTGAATTATTTCCAGACGTTTCGGACTCTTTACAGCGTCCATGGTCTCGGGGGACCGAGGTGGTGGGTGTCCGGATTAATTATTCGGTATAAAATCCGTTATAGACTTTTAATTAAATGAGTAAAATTCGCGTAAATATAAGAAAACAGTAGCTAAATGTTCTTCTTGTTCTTTAATATTTGGCTTACGAGCGCCATTATACCTTACAATAAATACAATTTGTGACAATAATTTTTATTTTATAATTGTATAATTTGACTGACCGTCAGGAAATAATTCAAAATATTGTTAAACTATAAAGTTTTAAATAAACGCGATAAAATCCGTTATAGACTTTAAATTAAATGAAAAAAAAAACATCTAGCTACTTTTAGCAACTTTTTGGGGTAAAAAAAACTAGCTATCTAGCAACATTTTAAGAATGGTTAGCACTTAGCAACTGGGCAAAGCTAACAGCTGTTGGCAACAGTGTCTGCCTCGTGCCTGCCTCCGCCGCCGCTGTAGTTATATGCGCTATATAGCACAGATAGTTATAAAACTATCTATTCGCTGCGACAACGATAGCTAGTTATTTAGCCATAGAGTTGTATTTAGCGAAGCAAAACTATCTCTTTTCCACAACGTCCGCTGTCTCTGTCATTCAAGTAGCGCTTAAATTAGAACGATATTTTATAACGTGCGGCGTTGGCACAACGAGTCGTTGACCGCAACGGTCCGCCGCCACCCGCTATCACGCTATGCAATATCGCGCGTTGTAAAATAACGTGAAATATATCTCGCAGTCGTGTATGTTGTGGCTGGGCTGACGGTTTCGCGCGCTTTCTTAGCCCATGTCCGATAACTCGTTGCCTTACGTATTACGTAATACGTACGTTTTTTTAAATAACTTTGGTAATTGATATAACATTTCTGTTTGTGTAAATATACCAGGGGACTGCAGTACGACCTCGAAATTTTATTTGGAGATGAGACTGCAGGTTTGTAGTATATCTAAAGGGTATCTATCCTGTAAAGCAAAAAGACTAGATGGCCAATGGTTTGCAAGAAAAACGGCCCTAAAGTTCCACGCGCACATTATATACTAGTGATGCGACTCGAGTCCAATTTTACCACTCGAGTCATTCGAGTCATTTTGCAATGTCACTCGAGTACCACTCGAGTGGTCGAGTCACTCGAGTACTTTTGGAGTCACTCGAGTGACTCGAGTTATTGCTAAGATTTTCGGACGACGAAAAAAAAAAAAAAAAAAAAAAAAAAAAAAGAGAAGTACACCCGGCCTCCCCTACCGACGTTTACACCCTAGCCCTATCCGAATACCTAAAAAAAAGTCATCCGCCGAACCATAATTATCGAATCACAATTATCAATACTTCTCGGATCCAAAACCAATTATCGCACACCCTACTAACGGCTTGTCACACTCGTACATACTTAAACTTGTTTGTCTCGACGAGTGATAACTCGAGTCCAAGTGAACTCGAGTCAATATTTTTTTCACTCGAGTATGATTTTTTCCGTAGTCAACTCGAGTCACTCGAGTAAAAGTTACTCGAGTCGCATCACTATTATATACAGGTAATTTGACTGACGCAGCAAGCGGGGCGTGGTGGCCGAACGGATAGTGAGCGTGCGACCAGGGTTTGCTCCCCATTCGTCGCTTTTTTGTTTTCATTTTTTTTTTCGTTTAATTATTATAAATGATAAATAAAATATATTATCAATTAAATCATGCCTTTTTGAGAATAATAAAGAAACCCTAACTTAAAATTTACAATCGGTTGTAGTCTTACTTATTGTTGAAGTTATTTATTGTTTAATTGTAAAGTATTCTTTTTTGGTGATTTAAATTTTTCTTCACGGAAATCGTAAATATACGTTAATTTGATAATTATAGATATAGGGGTAGAACAAGTTAAACTATATATACAATAGGATTATAGTCCGTAGGTATACAATAGAGATGCCGCGAATAGTTGTTATAGTGAATAATTGAATACCGATTAATCGCCATTCCATATGGCGAATAGTCGAATAACTCGCTATTACTATTCGACATAAAAAAAGGAATATAAAAAAATTGGTTGTCTGTAAAGTCGGTTTACGGACGATAATTTTTACGCGATAACGTCATAAGAAAACATAGATGAAAAATTACATACTTTTATGAATGGAATCAAATTATTATCACTGAATTATCATTATTTTGTATAATATATATTTATTATTGTTATACGATCTGCAAATGCAATATTACTGTCACTCTCAGGTTGGCTGGCAGAAATTTTTCTTTAGCAATAAGACTGCCTTGTTGTACAGCTTATAATGATGTTAGCTTAAGTTCTTAATTTAGTTATCTGTTTTGGTGTGCAATAAAGTATATTATTATTATCTAACTGCTTCACTCCACCCGTTCAATAATATATATATATATATATATATATATATATATATATATATATATATATATATATATATATATATATATATATATATATATATATAGATATACATAATTAATACTACTTGTTATTATGTTTCTTATTTAATCTCAGATAGCCGGTAGGTTGATGGCATAGGCCAAAGCCAAATGTACATCAACGGGGTAATTAAAACCTCATTGTTTATTTTTACTGCAATCTAACAAATATATATAATAATTTATGTTTGTAGTTGGCCATCTACATTATTCAGTACTACTGCTTTTTGCAACAGGTGATAAGTGCTGGCTGGTAATTTAAGTATTATTATTATTATGAGCAATTTTTTTTAGAAATATACTTTAATCAAATTAAAGTTAATGAAGTTTTAATTTAAAACGATGAAATTGAAACTATATCCATGAAACTGATGCTTTTGAAAAGCCTCCCAAAATCTGCTTGATATAATAATATATTCCCTTGCACTGCATTAACTTGTCATTAAAACATAAATATTTATAAAAATCTGGTTATCAATCATTAATTTTTGATTTTCAAATATTATTTACAATTTTTGCAAAGGATGGGTGTCAATAAGATGGGTGTTTTTTCTCCTGAACAATTTTGAGTTTTTATAGATATGTTTATATACATACAGGTTTATATGCTACAGGTAATTGTATTTAATATAAAAGCTAAATAAAGTTAAATACTTTGATATGTAATACATGAAATAATCAATTTTTCATTTAATTGAAAGTCTATATCGGATTTTATCGCGTTTATTTGTTAAAAACTTTACAGTTTAACGATTTTATTAATTAATTGAATTATTTCCCGACGTTTCGGACCCTTTACAGCGTCCATGATCTCGGGGGACTGAGGTGGTGGGTGTCCGAATAATGAATCAATTGTTATATACCCCGCTTTTTATACAATTATAAATTATTACTTTTAACCGTTCCTATTCATGCAGAATGAGCTTATTGTGTCTGGAAGTCGTGCTGTGTTCTTATTTTCCTTGGGTTTAATTAATTTTAGTACTGGCTCCCAAGCTGGTGGTACGTTCCAACCATCCTCTCTATTGAAATTAGGATGTTTTTTGATTTCAATAGCCTCGCGAATCATCCTTGGTAGGAATCGGTGTTCTTTAGCGAGAATTTGTGGCTTATCAAATCTGATATAGTGGTTGGTACCTTGTTGAGTATGTTGATACACAGCAGACTTTGTCGACCGTTGGTGTTTCATGTCAGCTATGTGTTCCTTGACGCGTGTCTCTATACTCCGCTTAGTTTGCCCTATATAAGAGAGACCACATTCACAGTCTAATTTGTAGACCCCTGCATCTTGTAAAGGTATTTGACACTTGACAGATGGTAATAATTGACTTATCTTCGTTGGCGGCTTGTAGTAAGTTTTTATTGAAGCTCGCTTCAAGATGTAGCCAATCTTGTCAGTGACTCCTTTGACATATGGTAGTACGGCAGGCTGGCGCTCAACTGTGGCTGTCTTCTTTCTCCGGGATCTGTGACGCTGACGCGGTGCTCGGAGGTTGTTGTCTCGCAGTACCTGCTTGACGTGCTGTAGCTCTGCGTCCAGGTGTTTCTCGTCACAGATCCCGCGAGCTCTCTGAAACAGAGACAAACCAACGGCAGAGAGTTGTCTAGGATGATGGTGAGAAGCACCGTTTAAATACCTGTTTGTGTGGGTGGATTTTCTATACACAGAATGGCTTAAACTATGATCAGGATTCCTGATTATAAGTACATCTAGGAAAGCTAGTGTGTTGTTTGCCTCTAACTCCATGGTAAATTGAATATTGTTATTTATGGAGTTAAGGTGTTCTAGGAATATGCAAGTACTGTCTGTTGGTAATATGGTGAAAGTGTCATCTACATACCTCTTGTAAAATCTAGGAGAGATAGGTGCCGTCCTTAGGGCTCGATCCTCGAAGTCCTCCATGTAGATGTCAGCCACTATGGGGGATACTGGAGAGCCCATAGCCACGCCATCCACCTGTATGTAGTATTTGTGGTTCCACAACAGGTAGCCAGTTGTAAGGCAGTGCTTGAGTATTATTGCATATTCTTCTGGCATGTCGTTCTCCACTAGTCTCCTTCGTACAATTTCAATGCAGTCTTGTACCGGTAAGCATGTGAATAAAGACTGTACATCGAAACTCACCATTGTTTCATTCTGAGTGAGTTGCAGGTCTTTAATCTCACTCACAAATTGGTAGGAATCCTTCACATATGCTGTTGTGTTGCCTCTGAGTGGTGACAGTACCTTCGCTACGTGCTGAGCCAGTTTGTAAGTTGGACTGTCGATCTGGCTTACAATTGGACGTAGAGGTACATTTATTTTGTGTATTTTTGGTAGGCCATATAAGCGTGGTGATTTTGCACATGTGGGTGGTTTGACATCAATTTTTAATTTGTCGGAGTATTTCTTTATTAAGTCACAAGTTTCTTTTAATATTTTATTCGTTGGATCTTTATTAACGATTATATAGGGCAAACTAAGCGGAGTATAGAGACACGCGTCAAGGAACACATAGCTGACATGAAACACCAACGGTCGACAAAGTCTGCTGTGTATCAACATACTCAACAAGGTACCAACCACTATATCAGATTTGATAAGCCACAAATTCTCGCTAAAGAACACCGATTCCTACCAAGGATGATTCGCGAGGCTATTGAAATCAAAAAACATCCTAATTTCAATAGAGAGGATGGTTGGAACGTACCACCAGCTTGGGAGCCAGTACTAAAATTAATTAAACCCAAGGAAAATAAGAACACAGCACGACTTCCAGACACAATAAGCTCATTCTGCATGAATAGGAACGGTTAAAAGTAATAATTTATAATTGTATAAAAAGCGGGGTATATAACAATTGATTCATTATTCGGACACCCACCACCTCAGTCCCCCGAGATCATGGACGCTGTAAAGGGTCCGAAACGTCGGGAAATAATTCAATTAATTAATAAAATCGTTAAACTGTAAAGTTTTTAACAAATAAACGCGATAAAATCCGATATAGACTTTCAATTAAATGAGTAATATTCGCGTAAATATAAGAGAACAGTATGTTAACCAGTACGGACTGGAAACAGCGAATAAAATACGCCGGTTAGAAGATCTCCAGACGAAGCGCGCAAGAAGTATTACATCTTTGAACTTCTTGAAGAGATGCCGAGATCACAGTCTCATTCCAACGTGCGTCAAGATTGCCGCTAAAAAGAACATACGTGGAAGCGCTAAGATCTTAAAACAGGCAAGTCAAAAATTGTTATGTCAATGCATCCGCGAAAACCGTTACAACCTCTTTAAAGTTAATACAGCTATAGAGAAGGCATCCATTGAGTTAAAAAATATACTGACGTCATTTGATTATAAAAGCTGCATAGATACATTAAATCAGCGTGAAACATCCAAATATATTGCGTGTAAAAACAGACAAATTTTAAAATATAATAAATTATTAAAAAATTCAAATAACAAAACCGGTAAATGGAACGTGAATGTACCGGCATCGACCACAGACACGCAAATACATATGTCTAAAACGTCAACGTCAGTAGTAAATATTTCAAAACAAACTCTGGATGCAGCAACCGTTAAAGTACTTGAAAAAGGCCTAAATTTTGCAATAACACCACGTAGAATTCCCTTCGAAGAAATAATCTGCAATGTCGAGGACTGTTTGACGAAAAACAACTTACGCAAAGAGGATATGGAGGCTATACGTCAAGACATTTCTTCCGTCTTACGTCGAAGTAAATTGCCGAAACCAAACCTCTCTAAGGAAGAATCAATTGCTCTCAAAAACTTGCGTGCGAGGTCAGATATTACAGTACTCCGTGCAGATAAAGGGCACGCTACGGTAGTCATGGACACATCAGATTACAATACAAAAATAGAACAACTTCTGTCGGATAAAAGTACGTATAAAATCGTTAATAAAGATCCAACGAATAAAATATTAAAAGAAACTTGTGACTTAATAAAGAAATACTCCGACAAATTAAAAATTGATGTCAAACCACCCACATGTGCAAAATCACCACGCTTATATGGCCTACCAAAAATACACAAAATAAATGTACCTCTACGTCCAATTGTAAGCCAGATCGACAGTCCAACTTACAAACTGGCTCAGCACGTAGCGAAGGTACTGTCACCACTCAGAGGCAACACAACAGCATATGTGAAGGATTCCTACCAATTTGTGAGTGAGATTAAAGACCTGCAACTCACTCAGAATGAAACAATGGTGAGTTTCGATGTACAGTCTTTATTCACATGCTTACCGGTACAAGACTGCATTGAAATTGTACGAAGGAGACTAGTGGAGAACGACATGCCAGAAGAATATGCAATAATACTCAAGCACTGCCTTACAACTGGCTACCTGTTGTGGAACCACAAATACTACATACAGGTGGATGGCGTGGCTATGGGCTCTCCAGTATCCCCCATAGTGGCTGACATCTACATGGAGGACTTCGAGGATCGAGCCCTAAGGACGGCACCTATCTCTCCTAGATTTTACAAGAGGTATGTAGATGACACTTTCACCATATTACCAACAGACAGTACTTGCATATTCCTAGAACACCTTAACTCCATAAATAACAATATTCAATTTACCATGGAGTTAGAGGCAAACAACACACTAGCTTTCCTAGATGTACTTATAATCAGGAATCCTGATCATAGTTTAAGCCATTCTGTGTATAGAAAATCCACCCACACAAACAGGTATTTAAACGGTGCTTCTCACCATCATCCTAGACAACTCTCTGCCGTTGGTTTGTCTCTGTTTCAGAGAGCTCGCGGGATCTGTGACGAGAAACACCTGGACGCAGAGCTACAGCACGTCAAGCAGGTACTGCGAGACAACAACCTCCGAGCACCGCGTCAGCGTCACAGATCCCGGAGAAAGAAGACAGCCACAGTTGAGCGCCAGCCTGCCGTACTACCATATGTCAAAGGAGTCACTGACAAGATTGGCTACATCTTGAAGCGAGCTTCAATAAAAACTTACTACAAGCCGCCAACGAAGATAAGTCAATTATTACCATCTGTCAAGTGTCAAATACCTTTACAAGATGCAGGGGTCTACAAATTAGACTGTGAATGTGGTCTCTCTTATATAGGGCAAACTAAGCGGAGTATAGAGACACGCGTCAAGGAACACATAGCTGACATGAAACACCAACGGTCGACAAAGTCTGCTGTGTATCAACATACTCAACAAGGTACCAACCACTATATCAGATTTGATAAGCCACAAATTCTCGCTAAAGAACACCGATTCCTACCAAGGATGATTCGCGAGGCTATTGAAATCAAAAAACATCCTAATTTCAATAGAGAGGATGGTTGGAACGTACCACCAGCTTGGGAGCCAGTACTAAAATTAATTAAACCCAAGGAAAATAAGAACACAGCACGACTTCCAGACACAATAAGCTCATTCTGCATGAATAGGAACGGTTAAAAGTAATAATTTATAATTGTATAAAAAGCGGGGTATATAACAATTGATTCATTATTCGGACACCCACCACCTCAGTCCCCCGAGATCATGGACGCTGTAAAGGGTCCGAAACGTCGGGAAATAATTCAATTAATTAATAAAATCGTTAAACTGTAAAGTTTTTAACAAATAAACGCGATAAAATCCGATATAGACTTTCAATTAAATGAGTAATATTCGCGTAAATATAAGAGAACAGTATGAAATAATCAAGTTTAATAAAAAAGTAAATTTAATAACTTAATTAAAGTTAGTAAAACAAATTAGATTATCATTAATCACTTATGAAAATAATAAAAATAAATAGTGTGTTTTCTAGGATGTAGTCACTGTAAGTGACCGTTTGAGATTTTTCTTCTTCCAAGTAACTTGTATCCTAAATGCCAGAGAACTGAAGCTACAGAGTACACTCACAAACTAGTAGAGAAAAGCAGTTAATATTATATTGAATCCATGTGTTATATCATTTCTTGTCCTATCAATCATTAAAATGCTATTTTATATAACTCTTCGCCTGTTTTATCTGATAAGTTAATCTAGGAAAATCTAATTCATTCAGTTTTTGGATTCAATTAAGTTTTTTCAACTGATTACGATTAGGATATAGGTTGTGTTACTTAGCATTCTACCAGCAAAAACTTCAACTTTTTGGCTGTTTTAGATTTGAGGAGGTCGAAATAGCATTACATAAAACCCAAATAATAGGTAAATAATCATAAATAAAAGGGAGTTGCCTACTTTCGTTAATTGGTTTTACTTTTGTCATAGTTTCTATGTTCGTAATAGATAAGCGAAATGCACTAACACTTTGTTGTTTATTTATTTTATTGTTTATAATATGCTACGGTTTCTGTGATATCATTTATTTATTCGTGATTTACAGGAGAAATTATTTGAGTTACTGACACCCATCCTATAATTTAAATAATTTGTTTAAATATAATTACGAACAATTAGTTATAGAAATAAACTGAAACCAAAACAATGTCAATAAATGGCTAAGGCACGATCATTTTTTTCATTGAATACTAATTAAAAGGAGTTGACTTTTTATCTGATCGTAATTCGTAATTATATGAGTCCTAATAAGACTAATAAGTTTTTAGTCAAAATTGTAATATAACCTATTATTACTGCACTCGCCGACCGATGCTATTTATTTTAATAATCAAAGAAAAAAACAAATATATGACATTATATCGCTAATCAAATTCTTAAAATGCATGAATTATTTTCCTTTTTTGCTGCATTTACTTTTCACATTACTTTTCAGTTTTTCACTAACTCACTTTAACTTTCAGAGGTTTTTTATAGATCAATGCTTTCAAACAATAATAATTAGGGATGGCGATCTGAGATCGATTAATCGAAGAATCGATTTTTCAAGCCAAAAAGATCGAGATTTGGATCGATATTTAGTACTGAATCGATATTTTACCCTCGATAATCGACATTCGATTTTTATGCTTTATTAAAAATTATTATTATTACTAGCGGCCCGCCCTGGCTTCGTACGGGTCTTTAACTAAAATTTTAAAAATTATACATTTATATTTTTTATCACCTACACCTGCGTCGATACTGGAAAATATTTTATAATAGACGGATTGAGTGACAGATTTATTATATCTATATACATACATACATACATACATACATATATATGTATATAGATAGTACGGATGAAACATTTGAAATGTTTTTTTTATTAATTATTTTCTCATTGATGAATACCATATTTTAATAAGTATTATTCCCGACGAAGACAAATCCAAAAACACAAAAATCATAAAAATCGTTCCACTCGTTCTCGAGTTATAAACGGTGTAACTAACACGACTTTATATATATATATATATATATATAGATTACAACTTAAATAGCTATAACCATCCAACTTTGTACAATCAACAAACAAATAACGACCAAATATTTTAAATTTTAACAACGAACAAACAATCAAGACCGTAGTACCCTAAAGTATTTAATTATATACAAAAAAGAAAAACAGATTTTTAAATACGGGCGAGTGTCAGTCTTTTGGCCGAAGTTTTGGTCAGCGCGATTCAGAAAATTATCTGCGCCATCTATCGTATAATGGTAGAATATCGTTTTTATATTTAGTGACATTTAAAATAATTAATATTTAACATAATAGTATATTAATTGAAAATGATGTTTATCTAAAATATTAAAACGATTTCTATTCCTATCCGACATATTTAGTAAACTTTTAAGTTTAACAAAATAATAACTCAAAAATAAGTTTTGTGAGTTTTAAAGATTCCTTAGACCAGATGGCGTTGGCGGCGTAGGTACCTATTTCTAGTTTCTTAAATATTTATTTTTAAATTTAATTACAATGAAACAAAAACTAAATTATACTGTGAGTTATTTCTAATTTTTATGTATTAAAATTATTAACATTGGTTTTGTACTTTTTACGTGATACGTGATCAGAGAAAAACACGATAAGAGATGGCGCTGATACAAAAAAATACGCGCTATTGAAATTTATTCTTGATGATATATAGTGTATTAATAAAACGGAGGTTTTAACAGATTTATTATTTGTATAGATTATAAAATATTATCAATTAGTTTACGAAAAGTTATACAAAAGGATAATAAAAATTTCGTTAGTTGAACATAGACATATATGTATGCAACAGACGAGCTTAATGCTAAAAGCATTTTGTACAATTAAAAACAGCACCAATTTCTAATTAATTTTTCGAAACACTTATTGGCATGATCATTTTACATAAAATAAGGATATTATTATGGGTGTACTTCCGAAAAGCAGATACCGAATTTTCTCATGAAATTTGGCACGGACCTTCCATTTGACTATCTAAGCATCCCCTTAAAAGGATTTTTGGCGGATCGTAATATTTTTCGAAATATTGAATTTTTTGAGTACGCTGTTTAGTACGCTCTATATAAGAAAGCAAAAAGTAGATACCGAATTTTCTCATAAAACTTGGCACAGACATTACATTTGACTATCTAAGAGTCCCCTTAAAAGGGTTTTTGGCGACTCGCAATATTTTTCGAAATATTGAATTTTTTGAGTATGCTGCTTAGCACGCTTATAATATATCTATATATTTATCGCCACGTTACACACACACACTACAGGTGTTATTTATACACATATATATAATCAATCCACTTTTTTATTTTCCCGGATACACGCTTTATGTTTTGTAATAATTCATTGAACGGATTTTTGTTCAATTTTTTAACGCGACGACGCCATAAAAACTCGCATAGATGATCGGCCATTGTTTCACTACGTATTCTGCCACTTTTTTTTTTTTGAAGGCTGAGAAATTCATTCCGCAGTTAGGGTTTTTTTTTAAGGTTAGGTTAGATTAAGATTTTTTTTAAATCGTTAGGTTAGGTTAGGTTTTTAGGTCTTTTTTTTAAATAGATAGGGTTTTTTTTAAAGGTTAAGTTAGGATAAGATTTTTTTTTAAATCGTCAGGTTAGGTTAGGTTGTTAGGTCTTTTTTTTTTTTTTTAATAGTTAGGGTTTTTTTAAAGGTTAGGTTAGATTAAGATTTTTACGACGATGAGGGCACCGCTGGGTTTTAGTGCGGTATTCTGGCACGTTTTGCCGTGTCAGCGAGTCCCACATACCCGTCGCCTTCGGGCGGCGGGATGCGTAAATGCATTTCCCAGCGTAAAAAAAAAAAAAAAAAAAGATTAAGATTTTTTTAAAATCGTTAGTTTAGGTTAGGTTGTTAGGTCTTTTTTTTTAATCGCTGTGAAATGCATTTACGCATTCTAGGATAGGTTAGGTTAGGTTTTCTTTTTCCTTCTTCTTTTGATCGACTCGCTTTCTTATATAGAGTGTGCTAAGCAGCGTACTTAAAAAATTCAATATTTCGAAAAATATTGCGTGCCGCCAAAAATCCCTTTAAGGGGACTCATAAATAGTCAAATAGAATGTCCGTGCCAAATTTCATGACGAAATTCGGTATCCGCTTTTCGGAAGTTTATCCATTATTATTAATAGATTAAAAAGATTGATTTTTGAGAAATCAATCTTTTATACTTTGATTTTTTTTAAAGAATCCATTCATCATGTTGCGATTTGAATCGATTTAAAAATCGATCTTTTTTTAGAAGAATATCCATCCCTAATTATAATGACAATTTGACAAAATAGTTGACAGTACGTGTGTAGATTGCGTGGGTTTGCCGCCATTTCCCGCTGTCTCTTCTACTCGGACGCGTCATAACTTAGGCCGACCGCCGATCGTGAGCCGAACGCTTAGGCCGAGCCGATCGTGCCTCTCTATCGCTTGTTCCGCGCTCTCGCTCACTAATTGTAACAATGACGTCATCTTTTTCGGACATGCACCCAGTACCAGTAGCTTTCAGAAATTTACTATTAAATTTACGTTATCACGTCAAAAATAATTTATTTGTTATCAAATAATAATATCACGCCTGTAGTAGTCTTGAACTTACCAATTATTTATTTGTTACTGTAATCTAAAAATTTTCTAACGATATAGATAAAAGAAAACAATCAATTTAAAGATATCAGTCTCATAATATACTGATTTTACACCACGATCTTTTGGACTTTAAGGGCCTGTTTCACCGGTTGCTGATAAAGTTTATCTGGTACAAATGTTACTGATAGGCTTCAACAGCAGGAGGTAAAACAGGTGCTTAGGGCCTGTTTCACCTCAACTAATAAAGTACAACTTTCGGCTTCACAGGTTGCGAATAGTAATATCGGATCGATAAAGTAGAGTTTGTTAGTGAAAAATAAAAATAAAACATAAACTTTTATCTATGGGATATCGTTATACGTCAGATAGCTTTATCAGAAACCGGTGAAACAGGGCCTTAATATTAATTAAAAAGCCTGACTAATTAACTTCAACATGACATGACTGATTTTTGGCTAATTTTTTTATATGAATGACAATAATTAATAGGTCTTGTGTTTTATTTTTAAATAAATATTAAAGTTTGATTATTTGATGTTTTTTTTTTTTTTTTGTTCATTAAAAGTTAAGAGTTAGGTTAGACAACTATTCGCCGAATGTCGAATAATACTGTCAATTATTTGATATTCGACAAATAACAAAAAAATGTCGAGTAATGCCGAATACCGAATAATAGCGAGTATTCGCGGAATCTCTAGTATACACTGATTGAAACCGGTTCTTCAAATGTAGAACGAATATTTTAAATCATACTCAATAATAATTACAATTAAAATTTATCTTCATTAAAAAATTTTTTTAATTATTTATGTCTTTTCGAAAATAAAATATTAATTTTAACAAAAAGTAACATTTTCATCAGCTCCAACCGTCTTTTCATTTAAAGAAAAAAAAATTGTAAAAAATTCAAATTTAAAGATTAAATTGATAAAATATAGATATATTTTATTTATTATTTTTAATAATTAAATGAAAAAAAAAAAATGAAAACAATTTAAGCCACAAATGGAGATCGAATCCTGGTCGCCCGTTCGAACACAGTAACCAAACACACTATCCGTTCAGTCACCGCGCCGCTTGCTACGTTAGTCAAATTACCTGAATACATATAATCCGCGCGTGGAACTTTAGGGCCGTTTTTCTCGCAAACCACTGGCCATCTAGTCTTTTTTGCTTTGCAGGATATATACCCTCTAGGTATACTATAAACCTGCAAAGTCTCATCCCCAAATAAAATTTCGAGGTCGTACAGTCCCCTTGTTAGTTATTATGCATTTACTGAAATGCTGTTAATTTGAAATTACAAACAGACACTTCACTTTTATATAAATAAAATTGTTCTGTGTTCTGTCCTTAAATAATATTAATAATGTGTTATATGATGGTGTGCCAATTAATTACGTTGATATAGCTAAAAATCTAGGTCTTCCTTTTAGCAGTGACTTGTCCTGGTCTAAGCATATTAACGAAATTTCTAAAAAAGTACATTTCTCAATCAAGGGACTGACCCTAAAAAAATCTTGAATACTTCCTTGCGATTAAAACTAAAACTCTTCTTGCTCAATCGGATTTACTGCCTCTTCTTGATTATGTCCGTTCCTGTTACCTTGATGCTAATAAAGAACAATTAAATAAACTTGAGAGGCTACAAAATGTATGCATTCGATTCATTTTCGGACTTCGCAAGTTTGATCACATCTCTAAGTTTAGAGCTGAACTCATGTGGCTTCCTATTCGACTTCGCAGGGATACTCACATCCTTTTTCTCCTTTATAATATCCTATTCAAACCATTGTCACCCAACTATCTACGCGAGCGTTTTAAATTTTTACATCCTCCTGGTTCCTCATGTCGATCCAGTGTTCAAATCCTTCTGCAAATTCCATCACACTCTTCCAAGTTTTACTCCTACTCATATACCGTCCATGCAGCAAGGTTGTGGAATTCGTTACCATCATCGATTCGCACCAGTAAATCTATGAATATCTTTAAAAAAAGTTAAAAGAGCATTTTTTTGTTCTTGACATGATATTTTATAGTATATAAATATGTATTTATATATTTAATTGTGTATTTAAGTAATAATTTATGTAATATATATGTATGTTATGTTTGTCTAGTGTATACCTACATCTTAAAAGCGAAAGGTCACTCACTCACTCACTCATCACGATATCTCTGGAACTGTAAGACCTAGAGACTTGAAATTTGGTAGGAATATTCCTTTAGCCAAGTAGAGATTAGCTAAGAACGGATTTTATGAAATTCTACCCCTAGGGGGGTGAAAAGGGGGGGGGGGGGCAAAGTTTGTATGGGACAACGTGATTCCTTGGTCCAATCTACTTCAAATTTTGCATAAATATTCTTTAACAGAATCGAATGAAGGCGTGTTTCGTATTTTATCGAAATTAATAACGGGGTTAAAATGGGGTAAAATCTTATTTGCTTTGTAGTTGATATCAATACTCCTTAGTGCTTTTGATTTAAATTACATTTTATTATGACACGTTTGACAACTCAATCCGTATATTATAAAATATTTTCGAGTATCGACGCAGGTGTAGGTGATAAAAATATAAATTTATAATTTTTGAAATTTTAGTTAAATACCCGTGCGAAGCCGGGGCGGGACGCTAGTATTGGATGTGAATAAATATAGTATGTTCTACATTTTCTTCGCCCATAATTTTGTTTGATAATGAAGTTCTATTTTGAATTTGTTTTTTTTTTTTGTTTTTTATTTTTGTCTGAAATTGTACGTCTATCTTATTTATGTCTAAGATGATTTCTTTTCGGGTCTGCTGGAGAAGAAATATCTTATAGGGATAAGCAAACCCTTTATACATTCATTTCAAGGACTTGTATCATAATTTTCTGTATTCGTCGTTTCTTTATCGTATAATACATATAAAAAAGAGTAAAAATAAAAATAAATAAAGAGTTAAATAAATAAATAAAATAAAATCGAAGCGTCTGAATTGTATAAACTAGCTATTGCCCGCAGCTTCGCCTGCGTTAACTTAGATTTACAGTCTTATCCGGAGTGATAATGATTATTTAGTAGCCTAAGTTACTCTTTATAATATTAGCTATCTGCCATTGAAAGTCCCGTCAAATACGGTCAAGCAGTTTCAGAGATTATCCAGAACGAACAGACAGACAGACAAAAACTATAAAATATATATTCTGATGTCATTACTGTATATATTTTCAAATGCATTTAGTGAAAAGCTGTTAATTTGAAATTACAAACAGACACTTCAATTTTATTTAATTGTACCTATAGATGTATAGATGGAAACGTTATATTATCCCACCACGGTAAAATAGTCACTGCATGTTGTATGTTAACAGAATATTTAGCGGCAGATTTTAATATAACGTCGCTTACGTTACAAAATTTACGTGTTTTAACAAAAATCTTATCGTTATAACATAGCACGCTATAAAAATATAGCTTATTCCATGTAGCGTGTTATCCAAATACCTATAGCCGTTAAGAACATCACTGGGCGACATTACATCACAGCGTACATACGCGAGTATAGCATAAAAATCAAATTAATCAAAGGCTCATTTTCCACAAAAACATTTTAATTTTTAAAATTATAATGAATAATTATTTTTCAGGTTTAACTAGCGGGAAATTGGAATCAACGTAAGGGCAATTTTAGCGTTTTATTAGATTTTTAGAAACGTTTTGGTTAAATAGATACGATTATTTAAAGTTCGGATTAAATTTAAATTAGTTATTTATTTTTAAGAGAAAACTAAAAGAGGACAAATTCAAAATCTTAGGTCAAATTAAAGAGCAGATCAATATCTATAGCCTGGTATTTTTTTATTAACAAATATAGATAGGGGTTCCCGAATCGCTAGTCGCTACTATTATTACCGAAGGCCGTGCGTTCGGTACGCACGAACGGTAACGAGTTCGAACCGATGAGATCACACAAATCAGAATCAGTGCTTTATGACATGCAACCGAACGGCTATTTTTGCGTAAAACGATCTTCATTGTGACGTTGACACCTGTTTTATGCACAATTCTTTCCCAAATAGGCAAATACCTATACCTTGTCCAACCGTTTATGATCTTTTTGACAGCTCACGCCTATAAATTATCGTTTTTTTTTTTTTGGAATAATGTACTACAGTAATTTCGTACTTTATGGTACATTATTGACGGATAGCTAAGTGCCCTGTGCAGAACAAACAACCACAGACTATGAAACAGTTCTTGAAATGCGATAAATCGATCATATGATAAAAATAATTTGACTTCATGCAAGTATTTTTTTTTAATAAATGTAATAAAAAAAGGAAATAAAAATGGTATCTATGACTCCAAGATTGATTATATTTACAAGGAATTTTAGTTTAAAACAAGAGTTAAGAACTATAACTCTGTTCATTCATTTAATTATTTTTTGACGACTGACTTAAAATGTAACTACGCACGTGTTTAAAAATAACTAAGAAACGAATAATTAATATTTAAACTAAAAATATTTCATTAAATCGAATGAAAATTCTTCTTAAATAAAATCGATTATTATTTCAAATCGATTTGGTAACATGTGAGGTGTCACTAATGTCGAAATTTCTTAAACTGTCAAAAAGATAATAAACGGTTGCTTGAATAAGCTAAGGTATAATACATAATTAAGGATAATCAATATAATTTTAATTGATGCCAATTTAAAAAAAAAAAAATTAATGTTGTATAAACTTTTTTCGCGCCGCGTTTCACGAATCACGCGACATTTACTACACGTACTTTCGTAGCGAAGTTTGTTTGTTTACGGTCGGAATAAGTGGTTTTGTACCTATTGTGTATACAGATAATTATCTAGTGTTAATTAGGCTTGGGCCTAACCGGTCACTACAGAGAGCGCTCAATTTAGTTCATAATACAAGGATGAACTAGTTCGCTCTATTAGTTCATTAGTTCTTTTTTTGAAATAATTTAGTAAGAACAATAAATAAAGAAAAAAATATAGTTATGATTATTGTAAGTTTTGTTTATTGTTATTTAAAAAATACAAAGTATTACATGAAAATTTTACACGTCCATTTATGTAATATGAGATTTTTTATTTATTATTTAGTAAAAGCAAATAACTCGGTTGGTCACATAGCGCCACTGTCTAGTAAAGTGGACTCTAACAGAAATATAAAAAGAACTGAAAAGAACTAAGAGCGGGGTTTTCAATGAACTAGTTCGCATAGTTCACCTAAAGGAGCGCTCTTCCCACCTAGGTCGTTCGCGAACTACCCAAGACTAGTGTTAATAAGAATATACAGTAAGGTGTAAACAAACAGTTTTAGTGTTCTATTGTATTGTGAATAACAATTTTTCGAAGATGGTGCGTGTAAATAGTAGTATTTTATGCGATTATTATGTAAAGGACAATGCTAACAAAAAAGCAAAATGCAATGTGTGTGGTGTGTATATAAGTTACAGAACAACAACCGGTAATTTGAAAGCTCATTTGAAAAATCGACATATAGAGATTTATAGAATTGTAACGGACCATCAGACAACATCATTGCACAAGATGAAGCGTGTAAATACTGGTAATGTATGCGATTATTATGTAAAAGACAATGCTAACAAAAAAGCAAAATGCAATGTGTGTGGTGTGTATATTAGTTACAAAACAACAACCGGTAATTTGAAATCTCATTTGAAAAATCGACATATAGAAATTTATAGAATTGTAACGGACCATCAGACAACATCATTGCCCAAGATGAAGCGTGTAAATACTGGTACTTTATGGGATTATTATGTAAAAGACAATGCTAATAAAAAAGCAAAATGCAATGTGTGTGGTTTAAATATAAGTTATAAAACATCAACCGGTAATTTGACATCTCATTTGAAAAAAAAACATATAGAAATTTATAGAACGGTAATGAACCATCGAACAGTATCATTGCACTCGAACGAACAAAATGCTGCAATAGAAGTAAAACCCCAACGTAGCAGTTCTTCACCCACTTTTTCGTTGATCTCTCAATCCACAGCATCGACTTCTCGTTCAGTACCTACTGTTGAGTGTCAAGAAAAAACACAGACCAGGCTTGATATTTTCACACCAAAAAAAATTAATACGGACATGAAGTCTAAAATCGATAATGACCTCTTGGAACTATTTACAAAGGGGTTTCAGCCATTTAGTTTGGTGGAGGAACCGTGTTTTGAAAAATTTTGTCGCTGGATACCGGGGTACCAACTTCCCTCTAGGAAACACATATCCTCTACCCTTATTCCTCAATACTATACAAAAGTAAGAGTTGACGTGAAAAAACGCCTGTCAAATCCACAAAAGGTTGAGAAAATATGCTTAACTCTAGATATGTGGACATCTAGAGCCAACGAAAACTATATGGCAATCACAGGCCACTACATAACATCTACTTTCACAATGCAATCTGTATTACTAGCTTGTGATTACTTCTCAGATCGACATACCAGCATCAATATTCAAGACTTTTTGAAAAAATCAGTTGACGAATGGAATCTACAAGAAAAAATTAACTTCGTTGTAAGTGATAACGCCTCTAATGTACAACAAGCTCTTACAGATTTAGGATGGAAACACTTTGATTGTTATGGCCATACACTTAACGTAATAGTTCAAGACGCATTATCAACCGTGCAGACGACCATAGACAAGGTGAAAGAGATAGTGCATTTTTTTAAAAAAAGCTCAACTGCCATGGAAAAATTACTCGAATTTCAGAAAACAGAAAACGAGGCCTCTGTTCCTTTAAAATTAAAACTGAATTCTGAAAAAAACTGGAATTCCACATTTCACATGATTGTTAGGTTCATTGAGCTGCAGTCCGCCATAAAATCTACTGCAACTGTGATAGGAAAAGATTTACCATTTATAAGTAAAGAAGAGTGGATCCTACTGCAACAGTTGAAAGTAGTTTTAAAGCCGTTTGACGATATAACTTCGGCTATGAGCCGAGAAAAATATGTAACTGCCAGCTCAATAATACCTATTACACAGGCTCTAATAAATACATGTGATAGAATCCTTGACAGCTATGTGCCGCCGGTTTCAGAAGAAAATCTCGTCAGTCCAGCGACCGTAGTAAGCCAGAAACTGAAAGACGGTCTAATAACACGTCTCGAAAATGTCCAAAAAAACAGGACATTTTCATTGTGCACTTTTTTGGATCCGCGTTATAAAATATCCGGATTTCAGGATAAGGCAGAAGGAGTCAGAACAAAAAAACATGTACAAGACCTTGTACATAATATGATCACTAAAGAAAATGTCGAGGTTATACCAGCATTAACGGCATCTGATACTAATACGCGTACCGTAGGAAAAGAGTTGTCGCCTTGGTCTATCCTCAGTGACCTGATCGAAACAAATAAGTCACCAAGAACTAGCACGCCGTTATCGAAGGCGATTCAAGAGGTGGATCTGTATTTGGATGAAGACAGGCTGCCAATCTATAATTCAGACGGAATACAGAACTGCCCTTTGCAATGGTGGCAGAACCACCATCAAAAATATCCCCACCTCAGCAAACTGATCCGATTGCACGGAAACATCGTGGCTACGTCAGTGCCCTGCGAAAGAATTTTTAGTAGAGTAGGCCTACTAATTTCAGATCGGCGCACACGACTTGACCACAATAAAGTGGCAAAACTAATGTTTATAAATGGAAATACCTAAGACCCAGATTTGTAAATATAATATACGTCTAAATAATGTATAATATGTAAATAAAGACGATGTACATAATCTAATGTAATATACAATGAACTTTTAAGTACGCCTGTATAAAAATATAAATATTAATATAAATATTATGACGGCCGGCTGGTCGAGTGGTCAGGCAACTGGACACTCTACGCAGCGGTCGCGGGTTCGATCCCGCCAGGTGCAGATAATTTGTATGACGAATATAGATGTTTGCACCGGGTCATGGATGTGTATTTATGTATATATGTATTTATATCTTAAATTTATTTCCGTTCCTAGTACCCGTAACACAAGTTCTTACGAACTTAGCACGGGGCTAGGTTAACGTAGTGTGATTGTTGGTTAATATTTATTATTTATTATTATAATTTAATCATTATCACGTTGCTTTAATACAGACAGTCCTAAGCCTGTAAAAGTACGAAGGGAAGTTCATTGTAAAGACAACGTTTTGTAACGTCAAATGATATCAATCAATTATAACACTTGTGTCAATAAGTATAAGAGCCATAATATATTGACGTTCTTAAAATAGATAGTTTTCAAAAATAGTTTTTACAACGTTGTTCGCGGGCACATAGCGGTTACGTTTCGTTATTTGAAAAAGCCATAACGACACATCACTACGCCGCTGCCTCTTCTCACAACGCGATATATCGCTGCGAGATTCGGCTGCATAGTTAGTGCGCTTATCGAATTTTTGCTAAAACCTAATTTTTTCATACATTTATGATCAGAAAAATATAAATCTACCAGGTTTCCTATACCAAAGAGAGGCCGTTAGTATATGTGAAGTGGTTGGTATTATTTAAAAAACGAGTGAATGAAATTTTATTCCAAAAAATCGATAAATAATAAATTAATTGAAAATACTAGCGGCCACTTTTTGATAGGCAACCTGGTATATTTATATTCTCCTAATCATAAATGTGTGAAAAAAATAAGGTTTTTAGCAAAAGTTGATGAGCACACTAATTTTGCAGTCGGATTTTAAGCCATAACGCTTTTTCGTGACATAAAAATCCTAAGATCCCCTCGTCTATATAGAAGTTTCACTTCAAAAAAAAAATTGATAGCGTCTTTATCTATTTTTGTTAGTAAATAAAGACACATATTATACTGTTCTCTTATGTTTACGCTAATTTTATTCATTTAATTAAAAGTCTAAACAAGTATGCTTAATTAAAAAAAGTAAAAAAACCCGACTGCGTAAAATACTTTTATTATAAACTAAAAAGAATAAAACAATTTACTAGCTTTCATTTGATACCCATATTGCTAAAGTAAGAAAAAAAATTCAACTCCCCCCCTCATTCCGCCATTTGCGGGCGCCATTTTGAAAATTTATATAGCCTATGTCACTACTACAATTTAAACAAATCCAACGACACCTCATATGTCAAAAACCGTCCAGCCATTTGGGCTGTAGGGCGTGCCAAAGAAATGGACATACATACATACATACATACATACACTCGAAAAACATAACCCTCCTTCTGTCGCAGTCGGGTAAAAATCCATGATCTGGACGCTGTAAAGGGTCCGAAACATCGGGAAATAATTTAATTTAAATATTGTTAAACCGTAACTTAAATAAACGCGATAAAATCCGTTTTTTAGACTTTTAATTAAAAAAAGACACATATGTCGACAATGCCAACTGTAGCTCTAAAGGCTTCTTCAGATTTTATAAATGGGTCGATGTTATCTGTATTTGTCTCCACCGCAGTATGTGGAGTTATATAATATACCCTAAGTGTGTATATATATATATTGATAATTTTAGTAAAGTTAGTCTATATCAACACACCGAGACGAGTCTCGAACAACACAATAACACACTCAACTTTTCGTCATGAACGGCTTTCAGGTAACATGCCGGGCTCGAGTACATGACGTGTACTTTATGTCCGTCCTTATAAGTTTTCTTGTTAACATGGCTGGAATGAAAAATAAATAATAAATTAAATCAAAAGTTTTGTATAGTTTATCCTGAAGTATGCAGATTTTAATCGACAGTCGCAGTCGATAGCAAAAATTGTACAACGATTGCTGTCAAATAACAAATCAGAAGCGATAGCAAAGCAGCGAGATAGTTTGTTACAATTATATGCAAAATCTACAGAACATAAATATTTTTGGATTTATAGAATCCTCAAACGCAAAAATATACTTTTTATCTCAAAATTTAAACGGGATCCGGGATAACGCGGGTAAACCTATTACAGTATGATCGATCGTTCAATAATTGTGCGACTATCGCAATTAACTTTAGCTAATAGATAAGGATTGTTACGAAATATATTATATTTGATTTTATATCAATGTCGTATTCGGTGAAGAAATCATAGTAAGAAATCTAAAGACCTAATTGCTTAACATGGATGAACATCTATGATCTATTTGGGTCCCTGATCACTACAATATAATAATTTATGACTATTGTAGTCAGTTACTGTAGTGTACAATACCTACAATACCTACCTATACAATAGATATAATACACTGTCTCACGTACCAAACTGCGCCCGCGTTCCAGAGTGCTAGTTTTATTTTTTATTTTTTAGTAATAGAGGAGGGAAATCTTCAGAAAAACACCTGCTAGATGTTGTTGGCAGGGAGGGTGGCATTTTTACCTACCAAAACCCTCCTCCCTATCTTAAGTAACCACCACCCCGGAAACCGCATTAGCATTACTTCGTGGTGGTGGTACTCCGCCCTGCCGGCTTATTTACGGCATGTCTTCCGGTTCTTATACTACCTCCTTCTTCTTCTCCTGCAGGATCACTCTCACATACTCCGTCATTCTTTGCCAGTTTTCTGTTGTTTCCAGCATCCAAGGAACGACCACTTCCACCATATCAGACACTTCCTTTTCCTCCTGGTAGCGCATACGTGTTTCAGACCAACGCTGACATTCGAAGAAGGTGTGTTCGACGGAATCAACAACTCCCGGACAGTACTGACAATAAGTATCGTTTCGCATCCCCATAAGATGTAAGTACTCGTAAAGAGTGGTAGTAGTTAACCAGTGTCTGTCTTAAATTCTCCTTGAGGGACCGAAGGGTCCTACAGTTACTATTGCTTTATTTTCGTGAATTAGACATGTCTATCGATAGTTTCAGTTATCGGATACTAATCTAACTGTAATTAGGGGGACTCATTGATTGCGGGACTATTTATCATAGGCCAGGGTACCCAATGCATCACAAAAGCCTGCGAACGTATTTGGAGGTGAGAGGCTGGAGTTGAAAGGGAAGGATCCTTCGACCAGACGGTGTTGCGTCTGGTGGGCTACGCGCCACTTAACGTTTGCTGTCGGGTTCTTGTATATATATTCAATCGCTTTGAAAACTTCGATAGCGCGATGTAGGATACGTCTATAAGTTAAACATTATAGACATAACTTGGTTGACTCGTGGTGTGATTAAGCCTTTTCATGTTATGTTTAGGTGCTAGGAGCGAACTCCAATGTATCGCGTTTAACAAAAAAATTTAATAAAGCTGTTGCTCGACTGACATTTTTAGCTCTTCTATTTCAGTATTAAAAAAAGAATGTTTTGTATTAACTTTATAAATAGCAAATCGTTATTTGTATTTACATAATGTACTTTTTTATCTATCTTATATAGACTTCTAAATTACGAATGTTATCTGTGATATCTACAGTAATTGTGTAAACTAATTGTAAAACTGCTAGTAAACCTTAAATAACTAAAGTATATTACGTTACTAGGAAAGGAATTGAGACATTGCAACCCATGTGGTTGTTATAACACAAGTATAAGCATATGAAATTAATTCATTAATAATTCAAAATAAAATTAATAAAAACTGTAAAATCAGAGATTAGTGGTATTCTCTGTCACATACGAATTATTACAAGGAAATTCTGAGATTAAACTATGTGTTCTGTCATAACTTTGAGATTTAAAAACAATATATTTGCATGGCGCTCATTTGGCCGGGAAGCAATGTGGTATTTTCATCCCTAAAATTACAATTGAAAATTGAACTTTCAATCCAAGCGTTATAAAAAATAATATATTGTATTTAGTAACCAAAGCGACGTACTATACTTACTCGATTAATTTGTCGATGTTGTCAAACCATATTTTAGCGTTGAAGTACCCCATCCGCTGTCCCATCACAACCAATACTTGATTCGTGCTGTAGCTTGGCGCTTGTCGGTGTACTATAGAGTCTATGAATAAATCTACCTAAAATATAATATTTATAGAATCGTTATGTCCGTTAACTCGTAGTGGAACAGCGTGGTGAGTTAAGTTCTAAACTTTTTGAAGTAATAACTTCTTAACGGAGGGTAAATCACTTCGTTACGTAACGCGTTACGGCGCCAGTCTGTCTAAATTGACTGATAAAGGTAAATTATGTACACGGATTACATATATGTGTAGGAGGTATAAAAAAATCTTTTTTGTTTTTAAACGTTTGAAAACAAATTAAACAGGTAAAGATCGTAATTTTTTTCTTAATTTTATTTAATATTTACTTAATTTCCTTTGAGCATAACGGATTAACCGTTACGCTCAGAGGAAATAAGCGCCAATTATCTGTCTCAGAATACAAATCATGAAATTATGCCGATCTAGTATTAAGACAAAAAATCAACTTTAACTGTAGCTTACCCTTTCATTAATATTACTGAAAAGACTATCAGAAGTTATCAAAAGAGGATCCGAACACATACTGCCAAAGCAAAACCCTGGAGGTGACCAGTACCCGTCGAAGAGTTTATTAGCGTAGATGTCTGTTTCTGGACCTAAAAAGATAGATAACACTTTTTTAACAGTCTATAATCTTGGATATTGATATACCAGTACAGGTGAGCAAAGGTAAACAATACGTATATTATAATATAATAATGGGAACAGAGTGAATAAATAAGAAAGGTGGACAAGGTCCGATGTCTATTCTAGAAATTTTGTCGTTTGAACTGAACTTAATCAACCTGTAAACATCCCACTGCTGGGCAAAAGCCTCTTCACATACGGAAAAGTTGAAGTTTAATACAGGCTAACCACGTTACTCTGCCCAGCACACCCTCGAGGTGTGCCCGAGATGGGCGGTGCTGCGTCAAGGTCTGACGTCGGTCGTCGGAGGGGACTTGTCGCTCCCGAGCGTCATCACCGCGATGCTCGGCGACGACGAGTCCTGGAAGGCGATGGTCTCCTTCTGCGAGACAGTAATGTCCCAGAAGGAGGCCGACGAGCGGATGAGAGAGGAGGCCGCCGACGTGGCCTCAATCCGCGGGCGGCGAATGGGGGTGCGTAGGAGGCGCTACTTAATGCGCCTCCAGTAACGCCCTTGTGCCCGTGTCGGGCCGGGATGGGAACCCGGTCCTGCTAAACACGGCGTCGTCGGGACTGTTCAGAGGTTAGCCGGACAGTCCCCATGGAGGAGAAGTCTGGACTTTTCGCCGAGGCCAGCCTGTTGCTGGAGGGATCCTGTTGCCTGCAGATCCGGGACCCTCCAATTAAAGCGGCTGAAGGCTCCCGCAGGGGTTTAGTACGGTATTGCACTCCCAAAGTGCCGAGTCCGACATAGGTCTAGGACTGCCGACCCGGGCGTCCTGGATATCATCCGTAAATGGATTCCCCTGCGTAAAAAAAAAAAAAAAAAGGATAACCACGTTACTTCACAGCGGATTGGTGGATAATCTCCCGACTATGACTAATGATCGCTTTTAGGCGTCCATGATGACAACTGGCAACCGATATCTTTACGTACTGTCCATGGCATGGTGGGGACCCAAAAAGATATATAACCAAAATCAAATTTACCAAGAAGTGAAAAAAGACACCGCGCGACAACGAGGACATTTCATATCACATTTTATCTTTCTTTAAATCCCTGTAGTTGATTTGGTTTGTTGGAGCTAAGTGAAGAGGAGCGTTCTTCTGACTCCTTCGAACTTCTGGAATAGACTACTAATGGCAGCTATATAGGAACTGTGTTCAAATTTGTTATGGACGAAAGCAAGTTAGATGTTCCACAAGAAGTTAAGTGATTACTAAGCCCTTAATACTCACAAGATAGTATTGACAATAAAATAACTCACCCAAATCATCGCTCCCTCTCCAAACAAAATCCAACCCCTTCCTCTCCATCCTAATAATTTCGTCGTCAAAGCTTATTGGGTTTATAAACAAGCCGTCGTAACCCATTTGAGCGATGAGAGAAGCAAATTCCTTTGAATGACCGAACGTGTCAGCCTGCCACGCAACCAGTGGCCTACCGCAGGTTAAAAACGTTGAATCAATTTTTCTATAAACAAAAGAATTTAATATAAGCTAAACCTTACAGAAATAACACGAGAGAGAAAGAAAGAGAGAGAGAAAAACACGAGAATTACAGAGTATACAAGTAAATAATGAAATACCTCAAAGAGTAAGTGAAGCTGTCGATAACGGACTGGTAATACGAAGAAGCCTCGTCTGCCATCCCCCACCCGCCCCCTATAAACATCAGCCGTCCCTGTCTGATCAGTTCGTACACCATGCGACGTACTGAAAGTAAACCGTATACCAAAAAATTCCATAACAAAAAAAATCTCTTATTTTAAGAATCAAAAAAGAATGAACGTTTTCCAAAATCTATTTGAACTATTCTTTATAATCTGTTTTGAATGGGAATAGTATATTCATTAATTAGGACTATGTAAAGGAAACTAAAATCTAAATGTGGTTGGAAATCATTTCTTTGAACTAAACTGAACTGAAGTGAATCAGTCTGTAGACGACCCACTGCTGGGCAAAAGGCCTGTTCCCCAGAGAGGTGAAAGTTTAAGGCACATCATTTCCCTATTTGTGAGTTCATGAGTAACGAACGCTATCAGCTCTTTATGATAACAACCGAGACCGATGGCTTTAGGTGTTGTCCGAGGCATGGTGGAGAGACCCACATAGGTACATCCAGGCCGGAAAATGATTTTTGTACAAATACTAATATCTGTCTCAAGCGGGAGTCGAACAAAATAAGAGATTACGGAGCCGCGGGTGTTAAAGCAAAAATACATAAATAATTTCTTTAATAAAGGTAAAATCATAAACTGTGTGGTATCGGGTGTGATCTTCTAATTTAATACATTTTCTATGCTAATAATGGTTCCCAGCTGCCTCCAACTTGCTCGTCTGCTAATTGTATACTTTTTTTGTATAAGAGGGGGCAAACGGACAGTCGGTTCACCTGGTGGTAAGTATACGCGGCATCCATTGACACCCGCCAAATCAGAGGATTAGCAGGTACGTTGCCGGCTACTTACTTACTTAAACTGAACGAAATATAATGAATAAATAATAAATATAACGAAATATAATGAACGAAAAAAATTACAAACATAAACTCAAAAAGCACTTTTTAGAGGAATGTGTATAGATACCGGTTCTGCTTACGGCGTTGATACGATGGACGGATCAATTCCATTTTTATATTTAGATTACATACTACTATAATTTTATATATTATTACTTAAGTATAGTTTAACTACAGTGTACAGTAAAACTAACTTTTGTTTATGAGGCACTGCATGTATATATATTTTAATGTATTAATAAATAAATAAATAAAATAAACTTTAAATCAAAATGAAACTAACCAGTATTGTGTCGTCTAGACCACCAATGAAAGAAATAAGGTAGCTCGCTGTCTGATAATGTGAACCTGATAAAGAAATGAGAATATCACGTTCATAAAAATGATGTTTGTAAATAACCTATCAATATTATAAATGCGAAAGTATGTTTGTTACTCTTTCACGCAAAAACTACTGAACTAATTTTGATAAAACTTTACAGTAATATAGCTTATACATTAGAATAACACATAGCCTACAATTTATAAAGATTTTGGTAATTTGGGCATAATATAACATAGTTTAAAATATATCACACTAAAAAGCGTAAATCACGCCTATTTCATGACGCTTACGACCTTCTTTTCGAGAGAATTCACTGAAGTGTCGGCTGGGCAATATTACTGTGCACTTTGCGAGCGTGAAGGAACGTTTTTTGTATGAGAGTCTTTGTTATCGAGCTGTTGTAAGAATTTGATACGGATAGTCTGAAGCCTGGGGAAGGACATAGGCTACTTTTTGTCAATACAACCACGTATATTTGAAAACTGTTATTGTACACCTTTTATTGCCTGCAATTTTTTTTATTTATAAATATAGCCAGCGAACTGACGTTGATCTGATGGTAAGTGACTACTAGTCTACCGGTGGGAGGGATGCGCTGTGCCGCGCTCCCGGCTGCATGGGTACCACCATCTTGCTTATTTCTTCCGTGAAACAGCTTTGCTGTGTTTCGGAAAGAAGGGCAAGACAGGCAGTGTAATTACTGGCACCGAGACTTAACATCATATGTCTCAGGATAAGCAACACATAAACGAGTTGCCAGGTAAACTAGTTTATGTTCATGGGCGACGTCGACCACTTACCATCAGGTGGCACGTCTGCCAGTTTGCCTATTCAACTAACATATAAAAAAAAAAAAATAAAAAAATAAATAAAAAAAAAGTGACTAACACCGCCAATAAACATTTACATCACAAGAATACTGTCGACTAAAGGAACGGTGAGAGTAAGTGGTATCTATGGACGAGTGAGGAAAGGGGTATGTGTGCTCGAAAGATATTTAAGTTTCTGTCAAGATTCATTTCATGTACACACAAAATGCAGTTACACATTTATTATGTGTGTCACATGCAAAAAAAAATATAACTTTTCTTATTCTTCTACCACTCTTTTCGCTTCTGCACAATCCTGTAACAAAAACTTGCTGACTCACTTTCTCCTCTTATCTGCCCACAGCTCGCTTATTGTCGCATCCAATACCTGCTTCATATTAATTCGACTCTTTTGAAAGAAATCGTCATCTGAAACAGATATTATAATTATTTGACTTGACGTCCGTTATTTCACAGAAACCGCGCGGTGACAACAAGTATCAACCGCCGGCACAAATGTTAAGATCCGCTGACCTCCTGTGTAGTGTTCGGCGAACGTGTTTGTGTAACCGAGCTCGGCGTGAGAGTGTGGCGCGATGTGAACATTTATCCACCCGTCTCGTACTGCGGGACAGCTCTGGTGATAAGAGATGTTAATTAAGTAAGAAACGGAAATTTTAAGTAGGTCATTAGGTTAAAAGTCTAAATCGGATTTTATCGCGTTTATTTGTTTTAAAAAACTTTACAGTTTAACGATTTTTAATTAAATTAAATTATTTCCCGACGTTTCGGACCCTTTACAGCGTCCATGATCTCGGGGGACTGAGGTGGTGGGTGTCCGAACAATGCAATATAAGAAAACAGTAGGTCATTAGGATTGATTGAGACTACTGACCACTGGTCGTCAAATATAGTTCACTTTCGTAATAAAAAAATCAAAAAACCCGAGTGCGTAAAATATTCTTATTCTTATTATAAACTAAACAGAATAAAACAATTTACTAGCTTTCATTTGATACCCATATTGCTACAGTAAGAAAAAAAATTCAACTCCCCCCCCCCCCCCTCATTCCGCCATTTGCGGGTGCCATTTTGAAAATTTATATAGCCTATGTCACTACTACAATTTAGACAAATCCAACGACACCTCATATGTCAAAAACCGTCCAGCCGTTTGGGCTGTAGGACGTGCCAAAGAAATGGACATACATACATACATACATACATACATACATACATACATACATACATACATACATACATACATATACTCGAAAAACATAACCCTCCTTCTGTCGCAGTCAGGTAATAAGGAAAAGATTGATCGATTTTGTGAAAGATGGGTGAAAAAAAAATTACGCAAAGTACCTATAGCTGCAAGGCAAAACTAGTACTTTAAACGCTTACCTCATAGCCACATTTCTCTCCAATCTGCGGTATCGGTGTCAGTAAGTCTTTTATCAACGGGTCCATCGTCGACCCACAGTTGAATGAAAAGGATAACATCATTAACGAAACTATATATTTCTTCATATTAACAGAGTACTGTAAACCGCCTTCTAAGGACTTGCCTACCATTATCTTAATAAATACAAGTTTAAAAGAATTCTGGAGTTCCTTCTCTTTTGAATAAAGACAAGTGTGATTATTGAAATGTTCCATGAAAACGATGTATGATTATATAAATTTACCGTATGTTGAAAGTGATCGAGTGATATTTAATAAATTCAATATGTCTGAGTTAATCTGTTTCAAAACATTTGCAGTGTTTAATAATATAAGTTTTGTGTTATGTATGTCTTGTATAAATAATACAAGTTGATACGACTTTGAACGGGTTATGTTGATTCTAAAATATTTATTTCCAATAAGTATAAGTAATCTTATATCTTTAAACGAGCAATTCTTGTATATAAATATATATATTTATATATATAATCTGAATCTCGGAAACGGCTCCATCGATTTTCATGGAAATGAAATTTAGTATGCAGGAGGTTTTAGGGGCGATAAATCGATCTAGCTAGGATTTATTTTTAGAAAATGTCGCTTTATCCCTTTTTTTACGCAATTAAAAAATATCATTAGAATACGAAGGTAAATTACGCTGTCATTGATAATCTTATAATCTTCGTTTATTTTTGTTTTAATCTAATTGTAAGCTTATAATAGTTCGGATGGGAATCGAGCGGATTCGAAATCAGAAAACCCGGGTTCCAATTCCAAGTGTCCGCCAATTTTTTTTCCTTTTTTTTTCAAGTTTCTTCTTTTGTGAGAAAAACTATTATTGAGAGCTCTTTTTATTTTTTATTTAAATAACCAGTTCCTATTATTTTACTATTATGTCGGTAAGATCGAAAATATTATTTATGTTTCATCAGTATATAATGCATCTTAATTAGACATGAGCGTTTTCGGTTTTTAGATCAAACGGCTACGTAACCGATATTAAGTTTCCATATCGATATCGATAACCGTTTTCATATATCGATATCAGTAGTAGTTTTGCTATCAGTTGCGTAACGTAAACACAAACCGAAACAAACGCAAACTGTTGAACACTTGAACACAAGATTAAAACAGTTTAAATATAAACTATAACAAGTTTATACCTAATGTTTTGAAAAACTACGTCTTATGGTTATAAAATATTAAATATTATAGTAATATTATAGTATTATTACAATGTTTAATATTTTAATATAATAATTATTATATGGCATACTTCAATAAAACTAAATATGATTCGTTCACAAACTTTTTCTTAAATACATTTTATTACGGAAACTAAATTATCATAACCATAAAATCTCGACTTTATTGCTTATCTTGTAGTTATATTTTACGATGTACACAGTTGCATTAAAACCGCTAAATAGGATCGAAAACCATATTCGCCTCATCTCTTTTATTCAGTATGAAGTTACCGTTATAAGAAAGAGATGCAGATAATATGGTTTCAGCTGTCGCGCCGCTTTGCGCGCCCGTGTATCGTCACCGTTCTACCAGTTTCGGTTTCGTGTTCGCGCTCAAGTCAGACCCCTCTTTCCCACTGGGCACTCTGGGCACTTGCCCAGGGCTCCGTGATCAATAGGGGCCCACTAGTTCTTGCTAGATCACTAAACGATAATCGATATTTATTACCGAAGTTTTTTTAATGTGAATCGTCAGCCAATGAAAAAAACCCGGAATCTGACTACAAGGTCAAAGAATAAAAAGCAGAAGCTTTTTTGATGGCTCTGTAACGTCAACTGAACTGAATGGAAGAGAAAAATTCAAAATAGAAACCTTTCTTTCCATAATTGATAGGTTCTCTGAGCTTTCATCTAAAACAACGATTAAGTTCGTATAAGAACATTAGTAGGTAAACGTTTTGATTTATTTTTTTCGCTTGAAAGCTCTGAATTTCGAAGAATTGAAAGAAATTTGCTCAGAATTAGCAGAATTTGATTATGAAGACGTTAATGAGAAAGAGTAATAAATGGAATGTCTGTATATAACAATAGGTTGTTACCTACTTTAAAATTGTTCACAGCGAAATCGAAGGAACTCATATTATACTGGATATATATCAAATTTTGAAAGAAAACAAAATTGAAGACATATTTTCAAATGTAAAAATCGTATTTAATTCTTTTTAAGCATGATGGTAACTATCTACTGTTCCCCACTGCTCCACTCTTCCACGCTCCTTCTCCAAATTGAAAATAATAAAAATCTATAGAAGCATGTTTATTTACCTTCTTTGTCTATTCTAAGAAAATAGTGTTCTGTCAAAGTCATAGGGGCCCCATTACCCTAATATGCCCAGGGCATTAAATAGGTTAAAGACGGCCCTGGCTCAAGTTTTCGTTGGTTATGTGAAAACGGTTATGTGTTTTGGTATATCGATATGATACGATATGGCGACGCGTAACTGATATTAGTTACGTTTTGATATATCGATCTCATGCCTAATCTTAATATAATTTAACCGAGCAAGGCTCGGTCATCCAGGTACTTATTTTTATAAACAAAGCGACAGTATGACACAATATGGGACATTGCTTTAGACCTCAAAATAATGTATCGTATGTATAACGCAGACTCCTAGAAAATAACTCAATGTAACTATGATATTCTGACAGTTCAGTATGATAGAGTAGTTAGACAGGAAAACGAGCCAGGATAATGAGGCAGTACCGTGAGACAAGACATTGAGGCAGGACAGTGAGACAGAACCAGGGGGTAGAACAGTGAGTTAAGATATTGAGACAGGGATATATATATAAAAACGCTGCAATATCGCAAAAAGCAAAATATATATGTCCATATATAATATAGAAACCGAGAACATATTATTATCCTACGATTTTCGGCTCGTTTGAACGCAGTCTGCAGCCTATAGCAGGCTTCTTGCACCCGAAGAGGGTTCTCTGCAATGCACAATGCACGACCAGCAGTTGTAAGAAATCATACCATCTCATACATGAAAGTACGTACCTAAAGGTAACACGTAAAGTAAAGTACGTTAAAGAGAGGTGGTGCTAACATTAGTAGGCGCTAGTAGACAGTGCAACACTACCTCTATCTAATAGCACCTGCAGAAAAAGATTGTTGTTACTTCTGATGTAAATGAGGAAGAAATGCAGATTAGTGAGTCTTCATCTGAAAATAAAACAGCTTCGTGAAGAGATTTCTTGGCTAAAAACCAAGTCAATCAAGCGATGTAATTGCTGTCTCCGTATCATGAGCATTGTGATGATTACTTTTTACGCTTTGAAACTGCTATAACAGTTGTGTCCAACCTAAAGAGATGAATGTGTGGCTACCACAACATACCGGAAACCATTACCGTTACCACAACATACCTTAAATCATTTTACCGTTATACCACCTTACCGTTATTACCACAAACCTTTACCGAAACCTTTACCTTTACCTCTACCAAGAAACAAGATGCAGTTCTGAAAAGAACTACTGTGAATCATCACAGCACGCCATGTAAGCGTATGCACGATCAACTACATGCAGATTCTTCAGTCAAGTTTGTCGCGATATATATATCGTCGCGATGTGTTGACCTTGACACGCCGCCGAGTGGAGCAATCGCCATTTTGAGAAAATAATTTGATTCGATTCAATTATTTTTTTCTTCTCGTCTCTTTGTCTGACTTTAATTACGACAGCCTAGTCTCCAAAAAAGTAAATAACAAAGATAAACCGGCGCAGCAGGAATCGAAGTAGCGCCATGCTGTTTACAGCTGAATGGAACTTAACACCGACGTGAAATGACGGCACTGTCGTCGTGTTTCGTTCGGTTTGTGAGAGATCCGGTGGACTATCCCTTCCCCTACCTGGCCCATCCCTTCCCTTCCCTCCACAGATCCGGTGGAACATCCCTCACCTCCCTAAAGGCCGGCAACGCACCCGCTAATTCTCTGATGTAGCGGGTCTCTATGGATGTCGTTTTTACTTACCACCAGGTGAATCGACTGCCCCCACTAATATAAAACAAAAAACCAAAAGAGCTGAGATTGTTACTATACAGAAGCAACATAACCATTTGCCGAGACTAAGAATGCATCACAAAATTACCGGCAATTCGCTGGCCATTGGCCTTCTTGATCATCTGTAACAACGCCGTTGACAGTAAATAATGTAACAAATTCACAATCTTTACAAATTATTACTTTGCAGTAATAAGATTTGTAGACTAATGTCCCAGTAGCGTAAGACATTAGGCTCGTTGAAAAATTATTTACATTTTTGAGACTTCATTGGCCTGTGGTCTAAAGGAGGATTCGAACCTAACGTCATATGTTTAATGGTAATACACACAAGGGATTATAAGCAGCCGAAGTCTGAAAATTTCTTTGCTAACTTACCTGAGGTGACAAAGTTGAATGTAGATAAGGCATGTCGACATGATTATAATTTAAAAGGTACTGTCTTATTAAAATTGAATACGGTATTAATAAACTCTAGTCAAACTGATTAACTAGACCGGTTAACATTTCAGCGAGTGTTTTTTAAGTTTGTAAGAAATATCGTTTTCTATATCACATATTTAATTTGATTTTAAAGACAGGACAGTACCCTTCCGAATGGAAACTGACTTGAGTCACATTAATACCGAAAAAAAACCTCTACGATGTCGGTCGAAGAATTTTGGCCCAAAGCTATTCTCTCAACACCGACCAAGGTATTCGAGAGATTCGTTTATAAAGAAATAAGTAATATACTATTTGACGAACGACATGATTTAGAATAAAAAAGTCTATCAGCTCAAATTTATTAACAGCCGCTGATTATATATCATCCTGTCTGACATAGTGGCCATCAAGTGGATGCGGTTTATTTTAATTATCGTAAAGCTTTTGACACGGTAAATAATAATATTCTTCTCAATAAACTCAGTGCTGTAGGACTGGCTCCACGGTTCCTTTTTGTAATCTTTGACTATCTCTGTAACCGTCAGCAATTCGGTCGGTGTGGTATTGATAAATTTAAACCATATCATAGGCGATCAGGTGTAGGTCATGGCTCAATTTTAAGGCCCATATTCAATTTTTTTTTTATCGATTACATATTCTTTGAAATATCAAATTCGGTATGTAATCCAAATTGGATTACAGCTCTGGTGTCTCTTCCAAATCCGGTAAGGAAGAAGCCCTCAAAATAGAAATTAAAAAAAAAAAACAAATTTCGGCAAGCAACTTTTTCATAATTTATTTTTCGCATTTTACAATAAAAATTTTGGCGGTAGCGCCATAGATATATGAAATTATAATAAAGGACAAGGCTTATAAATTAGTTGCAATCAACCATCAATGAATCTTGTGTTGTAATGCGCGTGAAACCGTGCGAGTCGACTAGTTCAAAAATAAAAATACAGAAACAGTAAATATTATCATTTATTATAATATAACATCAATACAATAATATAATTAACTATAAAAAGTACATAAAATGTAACCCTATTAGTTATTATAATATACATAATGTTGTAAATTGTTGTAAACAGACAAAAAAAGTATTGATAACAAAATTTAAAAAAAAGATCTATTTTGTCTATTGGAATTTTCAACTTTCCAATTTTTCTTCTTCACTTTAAAGATGTCTGATATATAAAAGGTTGTCAACACCTACCAGTATGATGAACAAAAAAATTAAGTCAAATATTTCAATCTTTTTTTTAATGTAGGTACGGTATAATTTTTTTTTTTTTTTTTGTAATGACTGTATGTGTATGTGTTGATGCTTGTACACACACAGATGTGTGTGTGTGCATGTGTGATAAACGTTATAAATAATTAAAAGCTATCAAAACCTTCTTCCTATATATAACATTATTCAAATATGAACATAACTTGTCCTGGCATATTGATAACAATAAACTCAAGTGAATCAAACTGTACACGTCCCACTGCTGGGCATGTCTCTTATCTACCGAGGACACATACAACACGCACACATACAAGTGTATACCTATATGTATTGTATTATATTATAATCAATAACATAGTTACAAAGAACCAAAGAATTTATATACAAACTGGAATGCTGACGTGCACTCAAAAAACGTTCCTTAACCCGGGATTGCGTCTCTTTCTACCATTGATTCAAGGCAAAACTCGTAAGAAAGAGACAAAACACCAGTTGTCAACGAAATGCTCGGAACGATTTTTCACTTTACATGTTGGTAAGAAATGTCAACCATATGACGTTTATTTCAAGGTGTATATTTGAATATACAAGTTTACTAAGTGAGCGTTCTAGTTATAATATAAATTCTTTGCATAGAACTAAATACGCAAAATGTGCTTTAAAACTTAATAAATAAAGTAATCCCTGAACTACCCTCTCCCAAAACCCTTAATCTTAAACAAAATTAAATATTAAAAAAACGGATATATAAAATAAAAAAATTAACACCTCCGATAAAAAACTTTTTTCGACCGAGAATTTTGTTTAATTGATAAAAATGGAAAAATACACTTTAAAAACCTTGGAACATAATAACGTATCAATATTAATAACTATATAATATTTCTATTTAAAATTGTTTATGCCGCTGCATTATTTTGACAATTGCTGGTTTATCGCCAATCTATTGCTAAACGTCAAAATGTGTACTGATACTAAAGTCATATCTATTAAATTGGTTTAAAGAAATGTGAAATAGTCTTAGAATATATAGACTATATAGTCTATATATTCTTATATATTATGGAATCTATATATTATTATATATTATAGAATATATAGAATATAATAACCAAATATTGTCCATGTATTTTGTTAACTATAGGAAATAGTGTGAGGATTATTAAGTGACTGGTGATTTTTTAAACATTCGAGATATTGATAGAGATCACTCAGCAGTCGATTCTTGCTCTAAATCCGTAATATTATAAATGTGAAATGTAAGTTTGTTTGTTACACTCTCACGCGATAACTACTTAACCCGATCATCATGAAACTTTGTACAGGAGGAGGTATTAGAAGTTAATCGCCGGAAGCCGTTAGATGGAGGCTGCTTGTGTACAACATATTCTTGGAAGTATTAGAAATAACATAGGATACTGTTTTCTTCGTTCGCGCTAACCGACATCCACGCAGGCGAAGCCGCGGGCTGATGCTAGTATGTAATAAAGGTTTAAAAAACAAAAACCGACTTCAAGATTATACCCACATGTACAATCTTTTTTTTAAAAAAGCGCTAAATTGATTCCGATAAAATTTCTATGGGACCACCTCTGAAGTATGATCTACTGATTAAAAAAAGAATCATCGAAATCGATTGATAATTGACGGAATAATCGCGTAACAAACATTTTAAAAAAAAAAACAGTCGAATTGAGATTGTCCTCCTTTCTTGGAGTCGGTTAAAAAATATAATAATTTTGTTGAATATTGTCACGCATGAAGTGTCTTTACATTGTGGTGTCCTTATGTTAAAGCATTTTTCGGATCATATAATTCAATATTCCACCGTTTCTAAAGTACGTGAGATCGACTTCCGTGTCGAAACGTGCTATAACCTGGAATGACTTTCCGTTGTCGACCTGAAAAATAATTGTTTTATAAATAAGATTGATAGATTGAACAATTAATTTATTGAAAAATTTAAATATAAACAAATCTTTTTTTAAATTTATGAATCGCTTTTAATTGAAAAATAGAATCATAATATGATAAGTTAGGCGATGTATTTATAAATTGAAAGGTTGAATGGTTGATAAACTATTCAATTGTTTGATAAAATATTAAAATTAAAAATATCTCCAAATTAATTACAGAACTGTATTACAGAACTCAATAATCGAGTGATGATTTTAACAAATGATAGATTGAATGGTTGATAAAATAAATAATTGGTTGATAAATCAATTGTCTGCTTATAAGAATATGCTATGGCAAAATATTTTGTCATATGTCTCGGACGCAGACAGAATAAGATATATCCCACTCCTAAGTATGAGAAAGAGTTTTTATGCCCAGCGGGATAAAGTTTGAAAAAAAAAAGTTCAATAAACTCACCTTCACAGTGATCACTTGATGAGGAACCAAGTTTTCTGGGACATCAATGGAATACACTTCAGTTCCGGTAAGACCTAGGCTGTCAGCGTTCTGGCCGTCAATGAACTGCAGCGGCATTATACCCATACCGACCAGATTTGAACGGTGTATACGTTCAAACGATTCCGCTATCACCGCTTTTATGCCCTGGGAGTGTTTAAAAGAATATTTTAGGAAATTTTCTTGCAACAGCCTAGAAGCTGTTTTGCTGCTTCATCCGTCTTAGATATGACAAAACAATTTATATTCGAACTATCATTTTTTATAGGTCTACAAAAAAGCACCGCGATGGCATATGGTGGCATTTATAGCTTAATAGTAAGCTACGCTTAAAAGATAAGAATGTTAACTAACCATTTTAATTATTATTATTACTCTCGCCGTCTGTCGATCATAATTTAATTTGTAGTTTATTTTGAATTTAAGTTAGTAAAAGAAATCTAAAAACTTACTAATAAGAATGGTCCCTTGGCTGCCCAGTCTCGACTCGACCCAGATCCGTAATCCTTGCCGACTATCGCTATTAGAGGTACGTTTTCCTTGGCATAACTGGCAAATATAAACACAGAAATCAATTAATTATTATTTCAGTAAGAACTATAACCTCATATGCAAATATGTGATTTTTCAATCGTCAAATTACTTTTTTATAACGCCTGGATCGAAAGTTCAATTTTCAATTGTAATTTTAGGGACGAAAGTGCCACATTTCCTCCCGGCCACATGATGAGTATTTTTTAGAGCGCATGCGTCAACTTTCATTCCGATGCAAATATATTGTTTTTAAATGTCAAATTCAGATGACAGATCGATAGTTTAATCTCACAATTTCCTTGTAATAATTCGTATGTGACATATAATAAAACCAAGGAATTTATATCACACCTGGAATGCTCACTTAATGAAATTGTATATTCAAATATGCACCTTGAAATATTAGACATAAGGTAGACATTGGCTTATAGCATGTAAAGTGAAATATCGTTCCGAGCATTTCGTTGACAACCGGTATTTTGTCTCTTTCTTACGAGAGTTGCCTTGAATCCATGGTAGAAAGAGATGCAATCCCGGCTGTAGGCACGTTTTTTGAGTGCACGTGAGCATTCCAGTTTGTAATTTCCTTGAATAAAACTAATCTCCTATTTTACAGTTTTTAAGTTCGTAAACAAGCAATTATATTGTTTGGTTACGCGTTGCTAGGATACTCGTTGCTAGGATACGTAACATCATCGAGAATATAAAATGTATGAATAAATTAATTGAAAACCGAATAATTACTGTTTTATTTATTTTAATTACAACCGAAATTTCAATATAGCCTAGCGTTATAAAAAATTATAAACGTCACACGGGAGGGAAATGGGATATCCCGAATGGGGTATGACGCAGGCATCCGATAAGAAAAGATTTTCCGAAATTCTTCCCTCTAAGGGGCGTGAAAAGGGGGGACAAAGTTTGTATGGGTTTGTAACAAAAATCCGGGTTGCAATGTTTCACTTCCCTCCCTAGTAACGTATAGTATATTATTTCAAAAAAGTTGGAACACGGACCGGTCGGCGGCATCAAAGATGTCCATGATGTCACCACTGGGCTGGTGCGCCGTGTGCGGGCCCGGCCGCGGCGCGAGCTTGTTCACGAGCCGGATGTTCGCGAACGTGCCGCGGGACATCACCGCGTCGTTGCCCCGCCGGGACCCGTACGAGTTGAACTCGCGGGGTGTTAGCCTGGAAAAGCGGGACGTTTTGGAACGAAGCCTAGAAAATACCTGGGATTGGTAAATATTCGACTGCGTGTATAGTTTTGTGTGTAATGAAGTTCGACGACCGTTCTGGTGTAGTGGTACGAGTTGTCGCCTCAACGCCGGCGGTCGCGGGTTCGATTCCCGATCGGAACAGATATTTGTATTTATACCAATATTTATATCCGGTCTGGGTATATGTCCTTATGGGTCTCACCACCGTGCATCGGAGAGCACGTAAAGCCGTCGATCCCGGTTGTTATCATAGACACGTGATAGCGATTGTTACTGATGATAGAGAAATAAACCACCAATCCGCAGTGGAACAGGGTAGTGAATTAAGCTCCAAAACCTTCTCTCGATGAAAAAAAGGCCTTTGTCCAGCAGTGGGACGTTTACAGGTTGTTCATTCATTCATTCGTATCTGACTGTAGATCTAATCACACGCACACACTTACTGTATGTGTACAAACACGCACAAATAGCACCGCACACACACAGGATAATTTGTATCACATATGTTGTACTCACCCTCTAGAAGCCAGAAATCTCGCAGCCGGAGAATTCCTAGCGATAGAACCGGCGGGTGAGATGTGATCTGTCGTCACCGAATCACCCAATAGAAGTAAACAACGAGCGTTTGATATGCTTTTGATCGGTGGCAGATCCTGAATTCGAAATAAAATATGGGCAAAATTCACAAATATATAAGCAGTGAATCGGGATTTTGCCCAAGTGAGTCACGATCCTGTGGGGACTTCGGGATAATAGCCTATGAGTTAATCCTGAGTATTTAACTACGCATTATATATATTTGAAATTTCATCGAAAACTGTCCAGTATTTTTTTATTTATCATTTTAAGAAACATCTATCTACTCGTCCTTATTACGGTATTCAATTAGTTCATAATAATCACATCGTTAGTTTATAATCATAGAAGATGGTTTCGTACCAATTTAACGGTTAACAATGAACAAATTACAAACTAACAATGTTCACTATCATACGTTGAAATTTATAGGAAAAAAGCGCGTTTTTCAGTTACAAAGTCGGAGTAAGTATTCTTTTTTAGAAAACCAAAACGGTATTTTATAAGACGAACTTTTAATTTTAAATTAAACATTAACACAATTATGAGATTATGGACTCGGTCGATCAATCATTCGATAATTCGTTCATTCGCTTACATATTTAAAAAAAATTGTGATAATTATAACGTCATTCATATTTTATATGATTACATTCCTCTCCCAATCAATCACTCCTTGAATTATTTATTTATTTAGCTTCTTGTAGATTTGACACAACTTTAATTGACCCATTTAATCATTCAGTCATTCAATAATTCGTTCAATCACTTATATCAATATTACCTTGGTCATGCCATCGAAGAATGGTGGTTTCTTAATGTACGTAGAGTTGGGGTCCCAGCCGTACAGCTTCCCCTGGGGTACGTCTAGAGCTTGCCATGATGGCGACCCTTGTTCAATCTTCGCATATACCTGGACAGATCATAATTGTACGATTTTAATAAAACCGGCCAAGTGTAAGTCGGACTCGCGCACGAAGGGTTTCCATACCATTATCTATAAAAACGACAAAAAAATCATGTCTGTTGTATGAAAGCCCCCCTTAATTATTAATTTTATTTTAATTGAATTGTTTATTTTAAAAGTGAATAATATAACTCAATATTCTGTGAATATTTCAAGCGTCTACATGTTGCCGTTATGAATATCGAGCAAAAACAAACAAAAAAATCACATTTGTTGTATGGGAGCATGCCTTTAAACTTTTTTATTAGTTTTTAGTATTTCTTGTTATAGCAGCAACAGAAATACATCATCTGTGAAAATTTCAACTGTCTATCACGATTCACGAGATACCCGGTGACAGACGAACGGACAGCGGAGACTTCGTCATAGGGTCCCATTGTACCCTTTGGGTACGGAACCCTAGTGTTTTATAGCTGAACTGAACTAAGTCAACCTCTAAACATCCCACAGCTGGGCAAAGGCAGTGGACATCGAGAGGCTGACGTTGTGATGGTGGTGGTTGATAAATCAATGATCACCTCCTTGAACATCCCCGGTATAACGTGTTTGTTCTCGACCTCCTGTATCTCGGATCTCGTCGGCCAGATGTCGCGCAGGAACACCGAAGATCCGTCTGCGCGTTTACCTTCAAGATAACAAAAAAAAATTGGTTGTCAGTAAAGTCGGTTAACGGACGAGACGTGACAGCGTCATAAGAAAACATTGATAAAAAATTGCACACTTTTCTGAATTGAATTATCATTATTTTGTATAATACAAAAGAGTTAATTGAAAATTATAATTTTTTCGATAAATTAACATTTATTTGCACTCGTTAATTCAAATATTTTTCTCTTATACTCGGACGCATCTGCCGATGGAGTAGAAGAGAGATAGATGCGTTACAAACCGAACGCTTAGGCCGATCGTGTCTCTCTATCGCTTTTTCCGCGCTCTCACTCGCGGAACGTGACAATGAGTCATTAGTCTATTGAAAAGTTACATTTGGGGTTGCGTTTTATAGAGGACGCAATTTTATTTTTTTGATGTATAGGGGGGGGGGGTCAGTGTAAAGCTAAAATACATAACATATCTTCACGTTAAAATAAATTGAAAATATAAAACAAAATAGACAGTAAAAAGATGTTTGTATCATGACCAACGGGGACCGATCGCTTTACGTGCTCTCTGAGGCACGGTGGGGGTGACCCACAAGGACATACGTTCAGACCGGAAACAAATATTTCTATTGTATAAATAATTGTATGGTAAACGTCTTGTAAATCGATGAATGTCGGCTGCACGAACGAAAAAGCATGTAGCACCTTGCGTTTTTTAGAGGACGCAATTTTTTTTTTGATGTGTAGGGGGGGGTCAGTGTAAAGCTAAAACCAAGTTTGTGGGGTCGCCACCCTTGTCCCACGGCCGCCATCTTGAAAATAGGGGTTGAAATGGTTTTTACGATATATCTCTTAAACTATTTATCCGATAAAAAAATTCTTAACATTTTTTGTTGCAAATTAAATTCTCTACAACTTTGTTCCGGTAACTTTTTGTCGTAGAACTATAAATAAAAAAGCTATAAGCGAAAATGTTCAGAAATTCGAGAAAAAAACTAAAATTTTTCGATATAACTTATTTTTTAACATTTTACGAAAAAATTATATCAGACCATTTTTGTAGATCGTTTTTTGAGGAACAACTTTTATATAAAATATTTTTATATGCCCCCCCCATAAGGTGTGATTTCTTCAAAACATGCCTCTGCAAAGCGTTCTCCTCGTCTACGTAGCACTCGCCGACGTCGGTCTTCACCATGCAGAGATATCCTGGCTTCATCGGAGAACAATACCCTATCCCAGTCTTCATGAGTCCATGACACACAATTTCGAGCGAAGCTAAGCCTGGCAACTCGATGTCCACGGAGTAATTTAGGGCCGCGTGCCGGGCGATGACTGTGTATATTAGCAGCGAGAAGCCTCCTCCTGACCGTCCATAGACTAATTTGCACATTTCTTACTTCTTCGAGGGTGTTCTTGAGGTCCACATAAGAAGATTTGCGATTTCTCAACGCTTGACTAACTAGAAAACGATCATCCCGTGGTTCGGTACATGTCTTTCTGCCAGAACCAGGCCTTCTCTTGACGGAACCGGTCTCTTGATAGCGCTGCCAGGTCCTTTGAACTGTCGACCGACTCACATTTAGCCTCTGAGCCACGAAGCATTGACTGCAACCTTCTTCAAGCAGCGCAATAATTTTGCTCGCTTTTATCACTTTATCTACCATTTTCGAGATTGCTAAACAGCAATAACAATACTTTTAAATGTCAAGGACACCAGATAATTTAATAAAAATTGACAAAAAGTTAATTAGAGTCGATATTAACTATATGGAATTCGCGCCACAAAATGTAGTTAAAAGTTATTTTTAACCGACTTCAAAAAAAGGAGGAGGTTCTCAATTCGTCTGTATTTTTTTTTTTTTTTTTTTTTTTTTTTTTTTTGTGTTTGTTACCTCATAACTTTTTACTGGGTGTACCGATTTTAATGATTCTTTTTATAGTCAAAAGCTAGTGCTCGTCATGTGGTCCCATTTAAATTTGAGCGAGATGTGACTAGTAGTTTTTGAGTAATCCTTAAATAATGCGTAATTTTTTCCTGATACCGCGCGTCGCTGCGCGGGTCGCGTTGCATACAATCGTTCCTTGTGACTTAATTTGTTTCGGAAGACTATCACATTTTATGTTTTTTATGTTTACTACGAGTTAAACTATACAATATTATATTTTGTTTCTCAGATTACGACTCAGGTGTAGAGTTATGTTGCGCTGAACTTTAAGATTTCAAGCGCGTCCTGTATTTAAAAGATCATATCTCGAAAATAGTTATACAGCAAAGTGTAAAGGAATAACTTTTCATTGGTGATTAACTAGACTAACTGTTTACTAACTGTTACTAATTGTTTTTAAATTTTTAATTTGTTAAAATATTTAACGGACACCATTTTGCGTCATTTGTCATAGACTAAAATCTTAAATGTGACATTGTGTGTGCAACAATAGTGTACCTAAGTATTAGTTTATGAGCAGCGGAATCTTTTATGATGTAATCTCAGAAAAGTAATGACAGTTAGAATCTTGGGTGTCATTGAAATGAAATAAATAAACAACTTAAATTAATTAATAATTTAACTTAAATGTTTATAACATAATATATAATAAGTAATACCTAATGAAAGGCAGAAAGGAAGGCACGTTATGACTTATGCCGTTGTGTCGTTACGTTTCCATAATGCAATTCGATAGGCAGAATATAAACAATATATCCCATCTGTAATAGATTTCAAATAATCTGACGTCTCACCACTTGAACGTAAACAATAGGGGTAATAAACCAAACACTCACAGAACCCATTCATTTTATCTATTCATTCATTTCTATTTGGAAAGAATAAATAATTAAATTTGTTACAGTATTTTATTTGAATATGTATTCAAAAGTATCGACATTGGTTAGTTTGCAACACGCACATGGTGAACAGATCTTGTTCGGGTAAATAGACGCTAGTAAAAAATGGCATGGCGCATCTTATGCATCTGCGACGGCTCGACACAATACGCATACGCAAGCGGTCAACTGTCAATTGTTTTTTTTAACCAACCTTTTTTTGTTTTGACTTTTCGGTTTGGATAATTGAATATAATCAATCAGGTAGAAAATTTTACTTAGAAGCGAGATAAATAATACAAATCGACCTCAACTATAGTTGACATGAACGGTTGAGCGGATATTGATTAAGGGATTTAAAGATCATTAAATACGTATTTAAAAATATGTCATGAATGAAAAATAATAACCTTTGTTTTCAATAAAAAAAATTATGTCGATGCTAAATTGACAAAAAAAAGAAACTCTATAGGTGATTTGTAAGATCATCGTAGTATTTCGAGTTGGTGTGGATTTTTTGCAAAAAAAAATTCCTTAGGTCGATTGCGGCTTTTTCGAGGGTGGTAAAATACCTGTAGCTTGTGGACTGTAACCGCCCAGCTTTATATAAATAAATCAGTTATCGAACTGCAGATTCACTAAAAATCAAGAAATAAAACAAAATTTTAAGAAAAAAAAATAACCGACTTCAAAGTTCAAAGCAAATAAAAAACGGTAAAACAAAAATGCACTAAAAAGTAAAAAAATAATTACGTATTCTTTTGTCTGTAATCAAATTATTATGATAATATAATGTACAATTATTGTTGGTTTTGGAGTCGGTGTCAGCCAAGGAAATACGATAATATACGTAGCAATAACAATAGTGACTGTCACCGCCCAGCTTAGTATAAATAAGATTAGTTATCGCACTACAGATTCACTCATTCACAGATCAAGAAAAAAAAATTAAATAAATAAATAAACGACCTCAAAACAAATATATATATTTATATATATAACAAAAACTGGTATATTATCATCATATTTCCTGGGCTGACACCGACTCCAAAACCAACAATAATTGTACATTATATTATCATAATAATTTGATTACAGACAAAAGAATACGTAATTATCTTTGAAAACCAGACTCAGTCAAAAATTTGAATTTGGAATGTACTCTTATAAACATTATGGCACTTTTATAACTGGCCAGTAACATGTTCAAATGATTAAAACCTTTTTGTTATTTTTTTTTTTCAGCCAGGAAGAAAATCGAAACCGCCCGTTTTTTTTTGCAAATGAGTTTATGTTGTTACAGAATATTTATTCTCAAAAGTAATTACATTTCACAGAATGAGAATTTCAAAATGAATTTTAGTACACTATGTTATGATTTGAAATTAGTTCATTCAATTCAACTTGAGTTCATAGAATTGCACGTGCGTGCGTGCGTGCGTGCATGCATGCGTGCATGTGTGCGTGTGTGCGTGTGTGCGTGCGCGCGTGCGTCCGTGTGTTACAAATATAAGACAAACTCAGTTAAACTGTGTATATTTCCTAGGCTCACCCAAGGGTTCCGTCTCGAAGTCGATGTCGACGGTTCCGGCGAGAGCGTAAGCGATGACCAGAAGCGGCGAAGCCAGGTAGTTGGCTCTCGTGTTCGGGTGGATGCGACCCTCGAAGTTCCTGTTGCCGGACAGCACTCCGCAGCAGACCAGCTCGTTCTGCGGAGATTATATTAATTGAATGCGAATAAAACTGACCGATTGAGCTCAAATTTTGCACATAGCTTTTTTTGCCTATTTCTGAGGTATGGTATCAGAATTGAGTCGAACAACGATTTTGCCTACATTTTATAACTCGTTGAATACCCAACAAAGTCAAACTCAAAATATTTTATTCAGCATAAAATAATTACAATTGTTTACTGAACGTCATGAGTCTACCACCAGTTCGGAAAGAAGAAGCCTCTGACCTGAGAAGAACTGGCGAAAGAAACTCAGCGGGAGTGCGCCAAAAATTGAAATATCGTTAATCAAAGTTTAACAGGCCGCCATTTCGTAACAAAAATTGTTTAAGTACTAATTGTGCTACCAGTGCTCAGAATACTCATACAGATTGAGAATATATTTTATTAATTTTTTTCCAGATGCATACAACATCGCCCAGAGTGGGCGCCTATGGAGGCAGTTTTCGGCGGAATACGTCGTAAAAGTTGAAAAACAACATGAAAATAGTTGAATATTTTTTTTAATGTACATACTTAGAGCAACAATGAATACATGTGTTATAGCTAGGGAGGTGGTGGCAATATATTTTTTTACAGTTTTAAAATTATTTTTATAAAAACTCCCAGCATCCTGACTTCTGCCAGCTTTAATTTCACTGTCTATGAAATATATAAGATATCATTGACGGCAGAAACGATAATACAATTTTTGAGTATTATTTTTTTTTCTTTAAAAATCAGAGCAACCCGAGCTCGCCACTTATTTTTTCTAGTTAACATAGGTCCAGACTACATTAAGTCTTAGTATCAACGACGATGAAATCAAATACCTAAAGTGCCACCAGCTCCCTAGCTTTAAGGTTTCATCAAGACAACTTGAACGGTTTCAAAGTTATACCAGCCCAAAATGATGTCAAAAATTTAGCTCTAGACTAGACTACCCCCTTAAAATTATATACGATGACAATATAGAAGTGATGACGTCAGCAGTGATGACGTCATTCCTTTTTAAAAAAATATGGGTCCCGCCAAATTATTTTATTACTTTGTTTTTACCACTTAGAATTTTTTCCGTCTTGCCTAAAGGTTAACTAGGAGATAATGCCACAAGTCATAAACTTATACTGTTCCAACTTTTGTTTACATTTTTGTTAAATAAAATTTAAAAATAAATATTATGACTTACCTTTTCAATGGTGTTAGCGATGTTGTCATCAATGGGCCCAGAGTTTCCGATACAGGTCATACAACCATAGCCGACGACGTTGAACCCTAACTTCTCCAGGTACGGAACCACACCTGATTCCTGGAAACGAACATATCAAATGGTCAGGTAATAATCTTTTAGGCCATCTATAAACTACGTAACTTATTCAGTGTGTGTGTGTGGGGGGGGGGGGGTTTACTCAGACGTTATGTACGGTTACGTGGGGTTATCCTAAGGTTGTCGTTTCGCCCGAGATAGCGGATCTCCGGGTGGCCTGTTCGGAGGCACGTAGGCTGTACGTACGCTGCCGTAGACGCAACGGCACCGATCCGGCCCTGGAAGTGGAGCTGCGGAATGCCTACCTTCAAGCGAAGAAGGCTCTGCAGCTCGCCATCAGCAGGGCGAAGGACGCTGGCCGGGAGGAATTGCTGGCGGGTCTCAACCGAGATCCATGGGGGCGTCCCTATCGCGCAGCTCGAAACAAGTTGCGCGGTCAGGGTGCCTCTGTGACGGAAACGACGCCGCCGGATCTCCTCCAACGGATAGTGTCGGAGCTTTTTCCGCACCGTCCGGGCCACATTCCGCCTGCGATGGCGCCGTCCTCCTCGAACGAGTCCGAGGTGTCCATCCCTCCTATTTCCGAGGAGGAGATGGGCATGGCCCTAGATCGTCTCAGGGCCAGGAGGACGGCACCAGGGCCGGATGGTGTTCCAGGGCGAGTACTGAGCATCGCCCTGGAACAGCTGAGAGGGCGGCTTCGGGTCCTGTTCGATAAGTGCCTCAGCACCGGACAGTTCCCGAAGCCGTGGAAGACGGGCCGGTTGTGTCTGTTGCGCAAGGAGGGTCGACCATCTGACTCCCCCTCTGCGTACAGGCCAATCGTGCTGCTGGACGAGACGGCCAAGATGCTTGAGAAGATTCTCGCTGACCGGCTCGTCCAGCACCTCGAAGAGTCGGGGCCGGACCTCTCAGAGGCGCAGTTCGGGTTCAGGGCGGGCCGTTCCACACTGGACGCCCTGAACGCCCTGAGGTCTCTCTCCTCGGAGGCGGTGGCCAGTGGAGACGTTCTCCTGGCCATCTCGCTAGACGTGGCGAACGCCTTCAACAGCATTCCTGTTGAGACGATTGTGGAGGCACTGAGGTTCCATGAAGTGCCCCACTATCTCCAGAGGCTGTTGGAGGCGTACCTCCGGGAGAGAGAGGTCCTCTGGGAGGGGGGCGATGGTCGACTCTATCGACGTCACGTCGGCTGCGGCGTTCCACAGGGCTCCGTCCTGGGACCGACCCTGTGGAACGTCGGTTTCGACTGGTTGTTGCGGGCACCTCTACCGCCCGGGCTGAGGGTCATCTGTTATGCTGATGACACCTTACTCACAGCTCGGGCGAGGAGCTTCGAAGAGGCGGCCCGCCTAGCTGAAGCCGGCACGTCGATAACCGTCGACCGTATCGAGATGCTGGGCCTGAGGGTCTCTGTATCCAAGACAGAGGCCCTCCTATTCCATGGCCCACGCAGAGGCCCTCCCCGAGGTGCGCGGATCGCCGTCCAGGGTATGGAGGTGGAGGTTCGGGCCCAGATGAGGTACCTGGGCCTGACCCTGGACGGCCGGTGGAGCTTTGGTCCGCATTTCGCGGAGCTCGCTCCGAGGCTCGAGAGAGCCGCCGCTGCGTTGGGTAGACTCCTGCTCAACGTAGGAGGACCGGACTCCCTTTGCCGGCGCTTGTACGTCGGCATAGTACGGAGTATGGCGCTGTACGGTGCACCCATTTGGTGTGACGCACTCACCGCTCGGAACAAAGCCCTCTTGAGGAGGCCTCAGAGGGTCATAGCGGTGAGGGCGATACGTGGATACCGTACGGTGTCATGGACGGCGGCAACACTTCTCGCGAGCGATCCGCCCTGGGAACTCCAGGCGGAGGTGCTTGCGGAAGTGTACCGTTTCCGGTCGAGCCTCAGAGCTAGAGGACAAGTCCCAAGTGCGGACCAGACGGCTCAGATCAGGACTCAGGCTCAGAGGGTCCTGATCCATTGGTGGAAGGAGGACCTGGAGTCCCCAGCGGCGGGCCTAGCGACGGTGGATGCTATACGTCCCCATCTTCGTCGCTGGGTCAGAAGGCAGCACGGGGTGCTGACCTTTCGGCTGACGCAGGTACTTACCGGGCACGGGTGCTTTGGTAAGTACCTGCATCAAATTACGGGAAGGGAAGCCACCCCTGCCTGCCACCAGTGTGGCGCGCCGATGGACACGGCGCGTCACACTCTCGAGGAGTGTGCCGCTTGGGGGCCCCAGCGCCATGCCCTGATGGCCGTGATAGGCGGAGACCTCTCGTTGTCGAGCGTGGTCCACTGCATGCTCGGCAGCGAGAGGTGCTGGTCGGCCGTGGCCTCCTTTTGCGAGGAGGTCATGGGTTTGAAGGAGGCCGCGGAGCGGGAACGTGAAGCAGACGTTAACGCTGACCCGCTCCGCAGGAGACGACCGGGGGGAAGGAGACGCCGCTATGCGCTCCTACACCCTCCGCAATAGAGTGGGAGGGGCACCTATAATCCTCCCACTCGCCACCAGGGCAATAGAGCGCCCCCGGTGCCCGCGAGCGCTCTATAGGCGAAGGCGGCCCGCATAGGCGGGCCAACCGTCGGGGCGTCACGGTTGCATGCGCGAGCGATCCCGTGGCGCCCCACTACGACGATGAGGGCACCGCTGGGTTTTAGTGCGGTATTCTGGCACGTTCTGCGTGCCAGCGAGTCCCACATACCCGTCGTCTTCGGGCGGCGGGATGCGTAAATGCATTTCCCAGCGAAAAAAAAAAAAAAAAAAAAAAGGTTGTCGTTTATAAGTTGAAGTAAAACAGGTCCTAAAAACCTGCTTGTCCTCCTCATAAAATCTATCAGGAACTTATATGCAAGATAATCATATCAGCAACCGATGAAAAGACACTGAATGATAAATAATTGAACTCACTCTCAAATAATAGGTGACAACTCCTGACCCAGGCGACAGCGACGTTTTGATGTACGGGAGAACGCTTAGACCATTCTCAACTGCCTTTTTAGCTAATATACCTAGAAATATAAAATGGTAGAAATATGATAGATGTATCATACAAAGTAGACAACCATTCCGGTGTCGCTTCAACACTGACGGTCGCATATTCGATTCCCGCTCAAAGCAGATATTTGATTTGTACAAATATTTGTTTCCGGTCTGGATTTATGTCCTTGTGGGTCTCCCCACCGTGCCTCGGAGAGCACAGACCAAAGTTTGTTTCATTCAATGTATTATTGAGTTTTTTTTTTATTTTTCGAAAATTCTTAGCAAAAGAGTGATGTTATATTTACTTTAAAAGTGGAACTATAGTTAGAAAAAATGTCTCGAGAAGAGAAATAATAAAGGAAGCAACGGAAGCTCTCAAAATAGATTATTTTTTCTCGTTTTTGTAAGATTTGTTATTACTGGTCGCCCCTATTGGTTGTAGCGTGATGTTATATAGCCTTCCTCGGTAAATGGACTATCCAACACAAAAATAATTTTTCAATTCGAACCAGTAGTTCCTGAGATTAGCGCGTTCAAACAAACAAACAAACTCTTCAGCTTTATAATATTAAGTATAGATAAGCGGAGTATTTTAACCTAAATAATAAACAGTAAAGAGGAGAAAACCGGAGGTCATCGTGTATGAGAGACCATATAGAATTATATAGATTGAATTTTTAGGTAATTCACTGGCTGTAAGAATATTATTTATTATTTAAATAATTGAATAAGTGTATTGAGTGAGAGTAATATATTTTAAGGTATCTTATATCTATATATTAATGCGTGAAGCAAAAACTTTTTACCCCTTTTTACGAAAATTGCGACAGAGAAGTATGAAATTTGGCACAGTTAAAGTTTATATGGAGAAGAAGTGGAGAATGCTAATATTTTTTAATATAATAAAATACATTAAATTAATTTAAAAAAAAAAACACTACACACACTACGAAACAAACGTAATATGTACAATGTACATATATACACAAATTATGTTTATTGTTAAGTTTGTTATCAACACTGTTTTAAATAATGGTCTTGGAACGAATTTTTTATCGATTTTTTTTTATCACAGATCAGGTCCAATGACTGCTGACTGATGATATGATCACCATGTTATGCGCAATCAGATTTTTATGATGTTGACAGTGCTGTCAATTATAGATTAGGTCGAATTTCAACCACTGGGCGACCACTGGTTTAAATAACTGAGTAATTGTATTGAGTGAAAGTAATATGATGTTTTAAGGTATTTTTATATTTATTATAATTTTTAAATTATGTATTTTTCAACAATACATATATTGTATGCCACATGGCTGAATATAGCTTGTACGTGCTTGTATTTATATTGATGATATCCTTGAATAAACGTCTCACACTCAACGGCCCCCAGTAGAATGTGAATCCTGTGTCGGGGGTCCGGAAACACACACAATACACAAGCACAAACGCCCAGACCACGACAAACACCTATATGGCCTATACAAATATTTGTCACGTGCGAGGATCGAACCCTTGACCGCTAGCGCATCAGCCAGTTGGTGACCACTACGCCGACGCGTCGTGAACAGCAATAAATGAATTTGAATAAACGTACCAGCTCCGAGCATGACACTCGGGTTAGAAGTATTCGTGCAGGAGGTGATGGCTGCGATGATCACGGAACCGTGGGTGATGGTGTAGGTCTTCCCGTCGCTGTACGAGAAACTTCCGGAAGCGGACAGCTGAGATGGTGACAGGCCGTAGCCTTTGAAGCCGACCTGTTGACCAAATATCATACATATTATAGTGTTTGAAGGGAATCTCAAAATGTTTTTAAAAAGGTACTTGATAAAATAAATTTTCCATTTTAAATTTGAATATTGATTTTATAAAATCGTCAATCGATTTAATATTTCACGCAATCGGTTGGACTATTACGTAACTTGTACGATCGCAAAAAAATAGCTGTGGCGTCGAATTTCAATACTGGCTCGGCCTCAATTAGGGTTGAAATTCGACACCACAGTGATTTCTAGCGATCGCGCAAGTTACGTAATAGTCCACAGGTTTGTTTCCCACTTATGACACAGATTTGTGTAGGGCAACAGGGGGGGTTATACATTAAGTACGTGAGCTATGTTATTCAATTAGGACTCCTCCCCCCTCCTTAGGTGAAATTTAGTATGATTTAGTTTGACACCCCCGCACCGATTAAGATTTAAATTTTAAGCTAAAGTAGTCAAAGGACAACATGTATTTTTATAAATCGGAAAAATAATACAACTTTCAGATGTACTATAGTGAATATACTTAAATTTAATAAAGTTAAAAACATAAATAGCGAGCAATTAAAAAAAAAATTTGGCGGCCAAAATGAACACTCAAAATAATTACTTTTATTATCTATAAAATAAATTATAGTTTCTTAGAATTGACGTAAGATTTCCAATTATAACCAAGTTCTAATGAGATTTAATAAGATTTTATTGGAACCCCCATTTGAGCTCACGTAATTAAGGGCCTCCACTTACTAAGCAAAAAAAAAAAACCTGTTTGAAAATTACCTCTAAAGGGAAAATACTATCACGAAAATTAAATAAAAAATATTTATTTTATAATTTTGCACACACATGTAATAAGCAATGCAGATGATGTCACGATTATCAGCTAGTCGATAATAGAAATAAAATTAAAATGAGATTTAAAGCATAGTTAAAAAAACAATGTGTCTTCACTACATAGTATGAAACAAACGCCGAGTTGCACGAAACAAATTTTAAATTTAAGTGTTTATTAAACTAATTTAATCACAAGAATCGTGATTATCTGTTGCACGAAACCTACATCTGATTAAGTTAACAAAAAAATTTAGTTTAATTAAAGACCTATCTAACGGATGATTAATTCCAACAGCTTTAAATTAATCACAAGATCAACTAATTTTAAGATTAATTGCAACTTAACTAACGGAAAGTTAGCGACGGTTTCGTGCAACTCGCCGAAAGTCGCTTTTCGCTGTCTGTCTGTCCCTATGTATGCTTAGATCTTTAAAACTACGCAACGGATTTTGATGCGGGTTTTTTTAAATAGATAGAGTGATTCAAGAGGAAGTTTTATATGTATATCCAATTTGTCATCCTTGAATGGTAGACTCAGCTCCGCAGCATTCGCAGTTAGAAAAGTGCGACAACTGACCGACGTTGCTACTGCGCGTTTAATATATTTTAGCTATTTCCATAGTATAATATCTTACGGTCTGTTACTGTGGGGTAATGCTACAGATATTGAGACTGTATTTATTTTGCAAAAAAGGGCTATTCGCGGCATTTACGATCTTGGAGCTCGAGTCTCCCTACGGGATGTTTTTCCAAAGGTAGACATATTAACAATTGCGTCGAAATATATTTATAACAATATTATATATATTCACCAGAATATTCATTGTTTTGAAATAAATAGTATTAATCGCAGTGTAAAAAACAAAAATTGTAACTCCAAGTTTCCGACTGCGCAAAGTAAACGTCTCCTCTCTGGGTTATGGTATTCGCATGTATAATAAAATCACACAAACAATTTTGGAATTGTCTCATAATAAATTTAAAGATTTGATTTAAAAAAAAAAATTAATAGATAAAGCGTATTATTCGGTGCAGGATTACTTAGTCGATAAAGATGTGTGGACTTAGTGGCGCTGTATTTCGTGCAAGATATTACTAATTTTGTACTAAAACACAATTTATATATTATTTTCAAAAGAGTAACTGCGGAGTTTCTTGCCGATTCTTCTCTGCAGAATCTACATTCCGAATCGGTGGTAGCTGTTTAAAGTGTTAATTTGTAAAATGACGATTCGAAGGTGCTCATGGGACCTATTTGAATAAAGTTGATTTTGATTTTTGCTATAACATGCATAGTATAGTAGAGAAACACTGATAATTTTAGACGTTTATAATGTGATGTCGTAAATAAACACATTTTTTTGCGCTTACATTGCAAACGCTGGCCGAACTCTACGAGATAGATCAAAATAAATTACTACAGTATTGTACACCTTAAAAAAGTCTACAAAAAAGTCCGCAATGGTATATAGTATGTCTTTCTCTTAGGGATAACCCACAATAACCATTTTTTATACTTTACTTTTTTCGAGAAATAATGGCTTATTTACGAAGCGATTTTAAGCAATACAGCATTAACCTTTATCTAATTCCCTGCCCCCTGTTGTGTTTTAATTAGATATAAGTACACAAAGGCCTTCAGCCCATGATTAAAAGATGACGAATGAAAGACGAAAATGGTATGCGGAATGAATGGAGAGCAGTATAAGAGATAAGACCGTATGAATGAGTTTGCTAAATAAAAAGACATTGTAAAAATAGTCTCCCCCATCTTAGGGGGAGGTCTAGATGTTATAAAAAAACCCTTATCCAATTAAGTACCTTAAATACATTGTGCATTCAATATAGATCAATATGGCCCTTTACAGCATGTTATTTAAAAGAATATTTTCGAAGATATTACCGATTTAAAATGCAGGGACAGGGGGGAACTGGTGGCGCGTGCCTATACTACATATGTATGTATACGTGCTGTATATATAGGACATGCTATAACATGTTCATATTGTCTAATAACAAAAAAGCTGTAAACGTTGTATACAGGGCCGGATTTAGGGGAAGGCAAGCGGGGCAACTGCTCCGGGCCCCCACATAAGATTAAGTAGATAATCCTAGACTGTATTGTTTTAATCGTGATTTTTAACATATTATATGAGTAACTCACATTAGTAGTGAAGTGTTCTTTTATTCGTTTCACTTATCGTTATTAGTGACATTGCTTAGAGTAAGAAAAATCTTTTTTATCAATGACCGACCGCTCTTCTAGCTCTTCTAGAGGGGGGCAGCTGCCCATCCTGCCCGTACCTCGCTACAACCTTGGGCATATTCATAAAATACATTCATATACTTAATAAATACAAATTTAGTTGCTAACAATATAATTTATATGACATATTTTTTCGAAACAAACACGGAAGATGACTTACATTTTTGTCCTGATTGAACGCGATCGAAAGACCTTGTACGGTCAGCGAAAATATTATACAATACAAAACGCGCTGTTTTGTTTACATCGATTTTACTAATTAAATTTTTAACAACTTTTTTTTTGTTTTTTTTTTTTTTTGTTTAATATACAATAAGGTAAACTTAATGCCTGTTTTAGGTAACGGTCGACTGATATACATATAATATAAAATATTACACCCAGATTCGGGAATCGAAACGGTATAATAAAATCCGGCAACGAAGCCCAATACAGCGTGATACATAGGAGTATACACCAAAACAAAAACAAAAATGTCGTGTGTACGGAGTACACATGTCAGAAGTGAAACATCTTTGGCAAACTTGATTTAAAATTTATTAATATTAATAGTTAAACATTCTATTACTTATTTACGCGTTGTTTACGCGTTGCTAGGATACGCGACATCATACTATCTCATTCTGTCCTACACATTTTTGTATTTTTGTCTCTTACCTGTCGCTTTTCCCGTCGCATCCCGTTTCAAATCACAACGATTCTAAAGAAGTTTCACTTCAAAAACAGCGCTAAAAACGTAAATATGATACTTAAAAATAACATTAATTAATATAAAAAAGCGGCCAAGTGCGAGTCGGACTCGCCCATGAAGGGTTCCGTAGCAGCAAGTAACATCATATAAAAGTTCTTTAGTTCGTTGTTTTATATTTGAGTTGATTGAATGAAAGGTAAATTGCGGTTTACGATTTATGACGTATTAAAAAAGACTACTTACTAGATCACGTACTGGTTTGATAAAAATTTTTTTTTTGAGATTCAGTTCTAAGTATGGGGAACCCCCAAAATTTATTGTTTTTTTTTTCTATTTTTGTGTGAGAATGCGGTTCACAGAATACATCTACTTACCAAGTTTCAACAGTATAGTTCTTATAGTTTCGGAAAAAGTGGCTGTGACATATGGACGGACAGACAGACAGACATGACGAATCCGGGGGAAAATAAGGGTTCCGTTTTTTGCCGTTTGGCTACGGAACCCTAAAAATAAAAAATTAATGAAAAACAAAAAGGAAATTATATATAACATAACGAGACTAATGCAATGTTTGAAAATTTTTACTGATAATATAAAAAATTATTCATATTTTACTAGCTGCGCCACGTGGCTTCACCTGCATAACATCTTATCCCGTCCTCAATGTATAAAAAAACCGGCTTGTGTGTTACTAAAACAAAACTTTAAAACAACTGAACGTATTACACTAACCAGAAATAGACATTAGGCTGTATTATGTATATCACACTATAACTCACAGCAACCACAATTTTTTACAAGAAAAAATCTTTAAGACAACTGAAGGTATTACACTGACCAGAAGTAGATGCAGGCTATATTACATCGTACTATGACTCATAACAGCCACAAGTGCTAACAAATAAACTCTAAGAGAAATTATAACACTAATCACAAGTAGACATAGGCTGTATTACATCACACTACGATTTATAACGGCCACAAATCCCAACGCGTATTAAACAAAGAACATCTAAATAGTATTTTTATATACAAACAGATCGACATTTCAATGTTTTATATTATATATATAACGAATAGGAACTAAAAGAGCTGATTTTGGTATATTGTCTTATATATTAAAAAAAATATTTATATCAATCTCGTTCACTTATAACCATTCTTGTTGATAATCACGTGTTTTAGAAAATATTTTGTGTGACGAAAATTCCGTAAGTACATTTAATTTAAAGTATTTCTTGCCGTTCTAGTGCAGTGGTGACGGTAAATTTACAATAAGGGCCACGGATTCCGTTTATATTATACAAATATTCAAGGGCGTAGCCGAGCAGGCAGGCAGGATTCTTTGTGGGGGGAGGGGGGGAGGTAAAGAAAATCTAAGACTGTACTGTTTTAATCGTGGTTTTTAACATATTATATGAGTATCTCACGTTAGTAGTTGAGGTGTTCTTTTATTCGTTTCACTTATCGTTATTAGTGACATTGCTTACAGTTAGAAAAGATGTAAAAATCATGTTTATCAGTGACCGACCGCTCTTCTAGGGCGGGGCAGCTGCCCCCCCCCCCCCGCCTGTACCTCGCTATGGCCATGCAAATATTTATTTCCGGTCTGGATGTTATTTATTTTTATTTATTTATTTATTTCAATCATAACTAATCATATTTATGTCGTTGTGGGTCACCCCACCGTGCCTCGGAGAGCACGTCGAACTTTGTCCCGGTTGTTAACATAGACAACTAATAACGACCGTTACTCTCGTTAAGAAATTACTAGCTGACTCAATTCAATGTTATTGATATAGAAATACTTACCTATTTTAATAAGTTGATTTTATGTAATGAAGAATAATATTCAATTCACATTAATGAATTAATGAATTATCAGTATTAATTTATATCGTTCTTAACAATTCAAAACGTTAATGCTTTATAGAATATGTAATAATTTGCGTACCTAATAGATCAAAAACACTCGCATAACATTATCCAATAATTTTTTTTTTTTATATATTTTTCGTGGATAGCAGGAAACATTCTTTAAAATGGTATATTAATTATTAATTTTGGTTAAGTATTTAAAAAGATCTTGGCCCTCCAGGAAAAAAAAACACAAAATTTAAATGGAGCAACGTAACGTATTAAGCAATGGCGTAACTACCGGAGGGCTAGACGGTGCCTTACACTGGGGCCCCCAAGCTCAGGGGGCCCTCAGAACCTGACCAACAAACTAAATTGAACTATTGGACGGTCCCTGCTGTGCATGATGAGCAGATGATAAAGTAGCTTTTTAAAGTATCTTTAAACTATTTAAACATAACTATTTATATTTTGGCTTGTATTGTTTTATCAATTAAATAGTTAATCGGGGCCCTAGTTTATTTTTGGCACCAGGGCCTTTGGTGACTTAGCTACGCCATTGGTATTAAATAACGTAATTATTAACATAATCAAAATCAAAAAAATATTTTATTCAAATAGGTTCCAAAGCAGTTTTTAGTCGTAATTTTACAAATATTTTAGTTTTTAATTAATTATAAGACTGGCACTTGGCGCAGTTAGCAGTGGCCCTGTTTTCTGCTCCAGCGTTGTTGGTTCGATTCCCGCCCCGAGTCTGGGTGTAATATGTATTTATTTATATATGTATTATTTATATGTACATTTATTTAAAAAACCTTACCTAAAACACAGGCATCAAGTTGCCTACCTTAGGGACAGACGACCGTGTGTGTATTTTAAACATATTTATCTATTTATTTTATTTATTAATTATAATTAACGTGAAGCTACCACCGATTCGAAATGTAGATTCTGCTGAGAAGTACCGACACGAAACCCAACGGTTACTCTTTCAAATATCTTCGATATATTGTTCAACCTTTATAAACTTACGGCGAGTTGCACGAAACCGTCGCTAACTTTCCGTTAGTTAAGTTGCAAATTATCTTAAAATTAGTTGATCTTATGATTAATTTAAAGCTGTTGGAATTAATCATCCGTTAGATAGGTCTTTAATTAAACTAAATTTTTTGTTAACTCAATCAGATGTAGGTTTCGTGCAACAGATAATCACGATTCTTGTGATTAAATTAGTTTAATAAACATTTAAATTTAAAATTTGTTTCGTGCAACTCGGCGTAAGTCATATAATATGTCCTGCATGAAAGCCGGCGTCACTAAATCTACTAATCTTTATCATTTATATAATTTTGTAAAGAGTAATATGCTTTCATCATCATCATCATATCATATCAGCCATTGGATATCCACTGTTGAACGTAGGCCTCCCCCCATCGACCTTCAGAGCGACCGATTCAGAGCAGCCTCCATCCAACGGCTTCCAGCGACTCTCTTCAAGTCGTCTATCCATCTCGCGGACGGCCGTCCGACGCTGCTTTTGCCGGTACGTGGTCTCCACTCGAGAACCTTTCTACTCCTTCGGCCGTCAGTACTACGAGCTATGTGCACTGCCCACAACCACTTCAGCTTGCAAATCCGTTGGGCTATTGTCGGCAACCTTCGTTCGTCTGCGGACCTCATCATTTCTGATTCGATCTCGCAGAGAAATACCAATCATAGGCCTCACCATTGCACGCTGTGCGACTTGGAGCTTGTTTAAAAGGCCCATAGTCAGAGACCACATCTCAGATCCACATGTCATCACTGGTAACACACATTGGTCGAAGACTTTCGACTTCAGGCACTGAGGTACATATGACGGATGAAAAGATGTAATATGGTTTGGCTATTAAATACTTTTTAATATTATTTTTTGACTGTCTTGTTGGCGCTCTTTTCAGTGACTCTGTTTTCTGCTCCAGGGTTGTGGGCTCGATTCCCGCCCAAGTCTGGGTGTAATATATGTTTATTTATATATGTATTATTTGTATGTATATTTAATTAAAAAAATGTACATCAGTCGACTGTTACGACCGTCGGTCCCGATTGTTATCATAGACATCTGATTGTCAACCATGATAGGGAAATTATCCGCCAACCCGCAGTCCAGCAGCGTGGTGGATTAAGATGTGCAGTGGGTGGTTTACAGGCTCATTTAGTACAGCCAGTCTGAAATAAAAAATATTTTTCTATCTTTCAAATTGTACCAAGTACTTCGAGAAATATCGTTATCAATATACCACACGCAATTACGCCACAACAATAATTAAGTTGTTAACAATAATTATAAAATTAACTATTACTTAAAAATATCAATATAATTTATAACAATGAAGTCGTTATGTGAATTTACTTTGCAATAAAAAATCAATTAGCTAACGACGTACTTAGCTATTATAGCAAATGATAATTATATTTTTCGAAGAATTTAATTATAACCAAATAAATCACAATTGAAATAATGTTTTTTTTTTTTTAATATATAATAAACACACGGTCGTCTGTCCATAATGAAGGCAACTTAATGTCTCTGTTTTAGGTAACAGCCGACTGATATACGTTTTTTTTTTTTTTAATTAAATATCTATATATTAATACGTGAAGCAAAAACTTTGTACCCCTTTTTACGAAAATTACGCGGACGGAGAAGTATGAAATTTGGTACAGTTAAAGTTTATATGGAGAAGAAGTGCAGAATGATAATATTTTTTATAATAATGCTCAAAAATACATTAAATTCATTTAAAAAAAACTCTACACACACATATGTACAATGTACAATGTATAATATATGTATATGTACAATGTAGTATACACAAATTTTGTTTATTGTCAAAGTCTGTTGTTAACACGGTCTTAAATACAGGTCTTGCAACGAATTTTTTATCGAATTTTTATATCACAGATTAGGTCCAATGACTGCTGCATATGCTCACCATGTTTCAGTATTTGAATTTATATAAATATATAATAATTTAAATGAATAAGGTACACTAACGAATTGGGGTGACCTGTGATATTAGTGATAAACCTATGATTAAATAAATAAATAAATAAATGAATAAATAAATAAATAAACAAATAAATAAATAAATAAACAAATAAATAAATAAACAAATAAATAAATAAATAAATGTTATGCGCAATCATATTTTTATGATGTTGACAATGCTGTCAATTGTAGATTAGGTCGAATTCCGACCACTGGGCGACCACTAGTATATATAAATAATACATATATAAATCTGTGACCTGGTGCTCAAAGGGCCAAAGTACGTTTTTTTATGAAATCGGATTTATAATGACAGTTTATTGAAAAAGTATGATTTTTTTTTTATGTGCTAAAAGGACGTTGGTGTATCAACAATATTTCAAAAGGTACTATGTAAAAAAGCCCAATGTGGTATGCGCTTTCATACCGTTTCGTAAAAAAAAAATATCATAAAAAGGCTGTAGTGTACTTTAGCCAATAAGGAATATAATTTTTACTGGTATACTTTTTTTAATAATTGCCCCGAACGATAATCGAACCCACGACATTCGTTAAGGTAACTTTTTGCGCTATACTAGAACTATCGTCAATTTCAATTTTTATCAAAAATGTTAATTTATTATAGTTTGAACAATCTTTCTTATTAAGTAACAATTTCGACATATTTTCAAAGTTAGTATTAATTTGTAAAACTATTAAATACACGTGATTTCGACCGCAAATATCGATAACAATTAATATTCCGTTTATAAAAATTCTTCGTTACTGTTAATATTAGAAAGAGGTCGTAGAGTAAAACGTCCGTATTACACATAAATAATAATAATAAATAATAAACTTCTCACACTCAACGGCCCCCAGTAAGATGTGAATCCTGTGTCGGGGGTCCGGATAAACACACAATATACTTTTTCATATAGACAAGGCGGATATTTGTCATGTGCGAGGATCGAACCCGCGACCGCTAGCGCATCAGCCATTTGCTGTGACCACTGCGCCAGCGCGTCGTCGTCGACACTTCATTCTAAAGACCCTACTTCTTGTACTTGCACTACGTTCACAATAAAAAATATATATTGCAAAAATTATGTCTTATAATAAAAATGGACCTGTTAAGTCCAATCTATAGATTATATTATTCTGGAAAGAATTTTCGAAGGCTCAAATGCAGGGATGTCAAAGATACGGCCCGCGAGCAGTATCAATTTATAGCTAGATTCTAGCTATTAATTATTTATCTTACTAGTTTGCTAGATAAAAGATCTAGCTAGCAAATAGTTAGATCTACCGCTAGACCTAGTCTAGTTGTGTTATAATGTGGCCAATTCTGTTAAATACAATCTCTAAAGTTTAAATTTGTATTAAACCAAAACTATTGATTTTTTTCATTTTTGTCAGTCTGTTTCTTAGCACGCCACGCCGAATGTTATCGACGCCCCCGGGAAATAAAATCGTAAAATGCTATTAACATAGTTTTAATGTTTTTGCATTTTCGTCATCTGTCAATCTTCTGATTTTTTTAAAGATTTTTTTCTAAAAATCCATGAAGTTATAACAATTTATATTTTTACTCTCCGGAAATCATATCACAATTATAACCCATAATAATATCGTATTCATATAATATGGACCGAACATCTGTCTTAATAAGCTGGGAAGCCTATATACCATTTTACTAATTTAATAAACATAGTTGTTATAGAGCTATACTAAAAAAGTTGGCGGTAACTTTTACAAGAACAAAATTGTATTAGTTTATTACAATGTAGAAGAGTATCGTAATGCATGCAAATAGTTTTCATTAGTGAATAAAATGGTTTTGTGCCGTTACTTAGTATACACTTAAATATAAAAATCAGTATTACACATTTTTGGCAATGACTTTAAAAGTATACGTGATATTTAATTTATTTTTATAGCTACATGTTACGTTAAAAATGTTGAAAATAATGATGTATAATACAATATTATAGCCCGTTTAGGACACGCGATATAACAGAAAAACGGTTTTTGGCTCTTCCTGTAAAATTTACTTTTCTCTATTACGATTTTGTTCTTCGGGGGCGTCGTTATGTACCTACTACTACTACTACTCGAGAACCTTTTCAAGATGAAAGGATATTTTGAACACATTTTCTTTGAGATTTCTATGTTGATTTAAACTCTAATTCCAGAATCTGATTTACCGTTTTAAAAAAATCTAAAAATTCTTTTTTATTTAGACAAATTAAAATTAATTTATTTAATTTATTTAGACAAATTCAATTGCACCTAAATTCGAACGATGCGATAACATGCGGCTAACAGTTACTAACCACAAAAATTGATAATAATGTCTTTTGTACTTATATATAAATTTTTATGTACAATTATATATAGACTTCAGTTCGAATAGAGTAAGAAAAGGTGTTTTTTTTTTTATAAATATCTTTTGTGAATTTTTGAAAAAAAAGGCATTTTAAAATGTAATTAATTATATTATATGTATATATATATATAGCTGTTACATAGTGTTTTGGCTTATATCCATATTCATAACAGTGTTTTTTTTTTTTAGATAAAATATTTTTTATTTGAAAACTATAATAATTATTGCCGTACGGTGACCAGGCTACGATTCTCACATTAATAAAAAGTGAATTTTCACTTGAAATTAGTGAAATATTTCATATTTAGAGAGTATATTATATAAAAAGAATAAAACCGAAAAAGTGCAATAAGCTTAACAAAAATATTTACTCTTTATTAAAATTAAACTAATGACCCGTTTGCTGACTTGGTAAGCATAAAATTGAATTAACTCATATTTTAAGCCGGAAATTTTCATTTTTTTAGTGGTGTCTGTTTTTCAGGTTTAAGATTACAAGAACTGCTTCACATTTCGGTCATTTGGTGATCCAGCTTATGAGTGATGAATTTTCATAAAGCTGTTTCACTAAATAGCCAATCTGTGATCATCTTCAAATTGTAAACAAAATTGACTTTAAACAAGTACGCTTTAAAAGTATTTTTGAATCGTTTTACAATATTATGTTATCGTGAAGCTATCACCGATTCGGAATGTAGATTCTGATGAGAAGCACCGGTAAGAAACTCAATATATATATACTAGCTGCTGCCCGCGACGTCGTCTGCGTGAACGCTATTAGATTAAACGTTGTTACAGAATGCGTTGAAGAAATAAAGGTTCACTGCTCGTTCCCCGTAGGTGATAGCGTGATAATATGTAGTCTATATGTTGATCCGACTTCTTAATAATATTCGTGACAAATTTGAAGTAAATCCATGCAGTACTTTTTGAGTTTATCCCGGACATACATACAGACAAACAGACAAAAATTCTAAAAACTATACTTTTGGCTTCGGTATCGATTGTAGATCACATCCAAAGTATGCTTTTTAAAAAAATATTCTATGTACAGTTTTGACTTTCCTACCATTTTATTATATGTATAGATATACATTTTCTTCTGAAATAACATTTAAAAAAACCCAATTTCAATTTTTTAAACAATTTTTTTTAAACGTTCTAGTAAAACATGCACAACAATACGCATAACAGCTATTGTGTTTCAAAATAAAATCATTATTGAATCATAAAGATAATTAAATAAATAATTATTAATATACGTAATTAAATATTGATAATTTAACAAAATATCGTTAACTAATAACCAAAAAGGGAATTAAGGTAATTTACTAACGACGTCGTTAATATCGTACCTACCTTTCTACCCGGTATAAATAGTACTAGTCGGTCACAATATTGATCAGTTCGCAGTGAGATTTAGTTAGAACAATATTAATATATAATTGGTGGTCCTAAAAATGTGTTTAAATATTAATTTTACGAATCTTCGTTTGAGGTAAGTTATCTTTGTTTTAAATATAATATATTTTATTACCCGACTGCGACAGAAGGAGGGTTATGTTTTTCGAGTGTATGTATGTATGTATGTATGTATGTATGTCCATTTCTTTGGCACGCCCTACAGCCCAAACGGCTGGACGGTTTTTGACATATGAGGTGTAGTTGGGTTTGTCTAAATTGTAGTAGAGACATAGGCTATATAAATTTTCTAAATGGCGCCCGCAAATGGCGGAATGAGGGGGGGGAGTAGAATTTTTTTCTTACTGTAGCAATATGGGTATCAAATGAAAGCTAGTAAATTGTTTTATTCTTTTTAGTTTATAATAAGAGTATTTTACGCAGTCGGGTTTTTTGATTTTTTTAATGATTACGAGAACGGATCGTGCAGGTAACTTTTTATTTACCACACACCGTTAGATATTAATATATCTTACGAACAGTTTCAATAAATCAATCAGTCAATTCAATTCAATTATTTCTCGTATGCCTTTTAGTTGTGTCAATTTGACACAAATATTATTTGTCTTTGTTTATTGTCGTGTGGATGTTCATTGACAATATTCGTATATTTTTTTTTCAAAATTCAAGTTATTAAGTTAGTTGCAAGGAATTTATATCATAACTGGAACGCTCACTTAATAAAATTGTATATTCAAATATGCACCTTAAAATAACTAACATAAGACATAAGGTTGACATTGGCTTATAGCATGTAAAGTGAAAAATCGTTCCGAGTATTTCGTTGACTACTGGTATTTTGTCTCTTTCTTACGAGAGTTGCCTTGAATCCATGGTAGAAAGAGATGCAATCTCGGCCGTAGGAACGTTTTTTGAGTGCAGTTCCAGTTTGTATATAAGTTCCTTGGTTATTTGTCATGTCAATATGTCACTCAAAATTGACTGACCCGTTAGCGCAGTTTGCAGTGACCCTGTTTTCTGCTCCAAGGGTTGTGGGTTCGATTCCCGCCCCGAGTCTGAGTGTAATATATGTTTATTTATATATGTATTATTTATATGTATATTTATTTAAAAAAATGTATATCAGTCGACTGTTACCTAAAACACAGGCATTAATTTGCCTACCTTAGGGACAGACGCCCGTGTGTGTGTGTTAAACATATTTATTTATTTTTTAATTGCTATTATTGGATGCCAAACGTTCAGGTTATATTAGCGACAATTTTAATAATTCTTTCATTATTAATACTTCAGGCTTTATAAAACAATGGTACGAGAAATGACAACGAAACCGTATTGACAGAAGGATCAAAATCATAGACCATTAACCTAAACTGTGTAATACGTCTCTCAGTGACAGTGACCATTCCCTCAGTAGACATGTTTGAATCTGTCACTGGGTGTAAGGTCATTGCCACTGGTGACTTCGACATCTGTTATAAAACTTTTATTTTGAAAACTGCTTAAATGTTATTGTGTCATCAGTGACAGCTGTCATGATTCAGCGGACATATCAAAATCTGTAACTGGGTGTATGATATCTGACACTGTTGACTGACAATCGACCATACTGTTCTCTTATATTTACGCGAATATTACTCATTTAATTAAAAGTCTAAATCGGATTTTATCGCGTTTATTTGTTTTAAAAACTTTACAGTTTAACGATTTTTAATTAAATTAAATTAAATTAAATTATTTCCCGACGTTTCGGACCCTTTACAGCGTCCATGATCTCGGGGGACTGAGGTGGTGGGTGTCCGAATAATCATGACGTCATCATCATTAAAGATCATGGACGCTGTAAAGGGTCCGAAACGTCGGGAAATAATTTAATTTAATTTAATTAAAAATCGTTAAACTGTAAAGTTTTTAAAACAAATAAACGCGATAAAATCCGATTTAGACTTTTAATTAAATGACAATCGACCAATTAAAATTCAAGACAAATTAAAAAATATATATAATTATCAGAAGTAGTTTTCACAGGCTCAAGAGACATTTCCTACTTGTCACTGAGTTTGTGAATTCTGCTGCGATAATTAAAAAATGGATGCAGAAATAGATAAATGAAGACGAAATATAGAATCGTATCAGAAGCATTTTTCACAAGTTCAGTTGGCATTTACAATTTGTCACTGGATTTGTGATTATTGCTACTGTTTATGAGAATCAAGGAAATTTCGACGAAACAGTAGTCCAACAGTGACAGTGATCATTCGCCCATTAGATATGTTTTTCATTCTATCACTGGGTGTATGATCATTGATGCTGGGGATAATAATCATCGTAAAGCAGTATGTTCTATTAACATGTGTACTAAAAATATTAATTTGTAGTGTCTGTATATTTAAAATTTTGTGAAAACAATTATCGCAAATGTTTACAAATAATAATTAGTCAAAGTCAAAGTCAAAATATTTTATTCAGCATAAAATTATTACAATTATTTACTGAACGTCATGAGTCTACCACCAGTTCGGAAAGAAGAAGCCTCTGACCTGAGAAGAACTGGCGAAAGAAACTCAGCGGGACTAATATTATTTTTTTAACGTAATGGTTTTTTTTTTCCCAAAAAAAATTGTAATTAACAATAATTCTCTATAAGTTGAAATAGCCTGGCGGCGATCACATCATTCCCGAGACGTACTGTCTTCTAGAAAATCGTTTAATTATAATTATAAACATTACTATATATTTTTTTATAAATGTCTATCGGTGTATTTGTTGATGTACTAAGTTAATGATCAAAAATTTACTGTGTAACAATAATTGTAAATTATTTCTTTCAGGGGTGAATTAAATTTTAGAAGCGAAAGCGACGCAAAATAATATTGTATGTTATATTCCAGTAAATTACAGTGTAACTTATCTATCAATTGCGGTTATCACTAGCTCAGTAGACACGTTTCTTATCTGTCACTGGACCAGTGATTACTGTAACTGGTGATAACATCGGCGAGATAATGAAGAATATGAACGAAAAGTGTACTTGAAAAGTTGAGAAAACACGAATCCTCAATCACAGATGTCACTAGCTCAGGGGACGTTTCGTACTATGTTACTGGGTAAGTGATTTCTGTCAATGAGAACAATCATTTTTTCTTTAATATAAGAGGGGGCAAACGGACAGTCGGTTCACCTGTCCGGCTAGCATGTGCACACGACAAATTTTTGTCTACCCCTTTTCTCGTATTATCTCAATCTCATCAATATGTATCTAATCATACTATAATAAATCGATCATACTATCTACACTAATATTATATGATTTATTTTTTTCTTTGAACGCGCTAACAACACTATATAGAATTCCGATTTTAAAAATAAAATAAATAATAAATAAATAAATATGTTTAACACAAACACAAGGTCGTCTGTTCCTAAGGTAGGCAACTTAATGCCTGTGTTTTAGGTAACAGCCGACTGATATACATTTTTTTTAAATAAATATACCTACATATAAATAATACATATATAAATAAACATATATTCGAATCGAACCCACAACCCTTGGAGCAGAAAACAGGGTCACTGCAAACTGCGCCAACGGGTCAGTAAAATATTGTTTTAAACTAACGCGATCACTATTCATATTTAAATTTATATTTGTACGGGTGCTTACCGCATCACGGGGACACTAGTAGTAGTAGACTAGTAGTAGTAGTCTCCCCGTGATCATGGCGATTGAAACATTGCCGAAATATAGGGAACTAAACAAAACTATAAACGCGGTAAGGACCCGTACAAATATAAATTTAAATATGGGTCAGTAAAAATTACTTTTGCGTTACAAAACCTATTCAGTCGGTACTAATTATTTAGTTAAGCAACGACACATTATGGCAAGAAAAACGGATGCAAGAACTAAAAATCCGGAATCTAACAGTGGTCGTAATCACATACTCAGTAGACATTACCATCTGTAACTGGATATGTGACTACTGCCACTGATGATTGCTTACAACGAGAAAATGAAGAAAACGTCCTTGTCAAAGATCATTGTTTTATTCGCAGACTTATTAACAAGTATTTTTAACGTGATAACGTCTAGAAAATCGATGAAAGCCACCGGGTACTTCACAAAAAAACATGACTCATTGTCACGTTTAGCGAGCGCGAGCGCGGAACTAGCGATAAAGAGGCACGATCGGCCTAAGCGTTCGGCTTATGAGATATTTATATCTCTTACACTCCATCGGACCACGTCCGAGTAGAAGAGACAGCGGCAGCACGCCACGCAATCTACACGCGAACTGTTTTTATCAATATTTTCTTAAGACGTTATCATGTAACTAAAATTATCGTCCGCAAACCGACTTTACGTCTGCAAAGTCGGTTTGCGACGATAATTTTTATATTAAACATACTTGACGACGCGACGGCACGTCAAACAGTCAAGTTCGAAATAAACTTTTAACTTACAATTTCTCCTTTATCTGACGGATGTGGTACCGTGATGTTATAATATGGTATATAATTTACCACAAGACGTGCATAGATTTATATTTACATAAAATTCATATCAAACATATAATACAGCAAGAAAAAGAAGAATCCGTCCAACAGTGGAAGTTTTCACTCGCTCAGTGGACATGTACTTTAATATCTGTCACTGGGCTGGTGATAACTGTCACTGAGGACTACCAGCGACGATATTTAATTACAAAATTACATATTTCACTCCGTTCGTTTGTTAAAATCACTTTATTCAAATAGTTCATGATATTATACATAATTATGTTAAAAAAAAATTATTGTGGTTTTGGTTTGGTAATTACTAAATTATTAAATTTTATTTACAGATAATATTAGAGGGCCTGTTTCACCAGTTTCTGATAAGGCTATCTGACGTATAACGGCATCCAACAGATAATGCTCCACGGTGACGGCGTCGATAAGTTTTAATGGGTTTTCGACCTGCCAGACTGACGTGCAGTTCGACCGCGAGTCCCACATACCCACCGCCTCACGACAGTAAATGTAAATGCATTTCACATCGTCAAAAAAAAGGTTCTATTAGTTATTTTACCTCCTACTGATAAAATCTATCAGTAAACTATATATATTAATTATAACCGGTGAAAGAGACCCTGAAACATTTTTATAAATAAAATATTGCATGAAGTCTTTAACGTGACACTTCATCATCAATGAGTTTGTTACTAACACCACAATGGTGTCGTTTTGTTGTGACTAGCTGTGCAATACGGTTCTACTCACGTATTTATGCCGTGGAAGTTTTCGAACAAATATAACATGCCTTGTACAATCCGAGTAAGTATTTACGTCCAAAATTACATCCAAAACAGTTCAGTAAACTCAGCGGAAAGAGTTACAGACATAATTCTCATATTTTGTAACATAATTTCGTGTTTTCTAATTTTAATACAGATATGGATAATGAAAACGAATGAAGAAAGAACGTCCGAAGAATAGTCAAAGTCATCAGTGATAGTTTTCACACACCCAGCGGATGTTTTCAATCATCACTGGGTTTGTGATTACTGCCACTGGTAACAATATGCAGCGATGAATAAACAGAGGAAGAGATGAATTGAATAGTACGATAACATCACTGGTAGTCATTAGTTACACAGTAGTTACATAGTTACTGTCACTGTGTAATCAGCTTTTGTGATTCGTCGATGAAAATTATGGAACTTGTAGAAAATTCAAGAGTTACTATTGAACAAATTTTCGGGTATAGTACTCAATCGCTCAGTGGACACGTCAGTATTCTGTCACTGGGGTTTTGATTGCTGTCACTGGGAATAAAAACGACGAAGTTCATTTTTTTTTTTTTTTGCTTAATTATTTTTATTTTATATTTTTATACTAAAACATATTACCTATTAGTGTGCCTGAATAAAACTAGATTATTATTTATATCAGACGATGTCCTCCTTTACTGCCGAAAACGAGTTTAATGTTTTTAAATTGTTGTATTTAAAATTGATTTTATTATTTAATTAATTATTTATAATTGAAGTTTTTCGATGTGCATGATTATTTATTTTTATTGACGACAGTTCTGGTGTATAGTGGTGCGAGTAGTCGCCTCAAGCCGCGCACCGAGGTCGCGGTTTCGATTCCCGCTCGGGACAGATATTTGTATTTGTACAAATATTTGTTTCCGGTCTGGGTGTATGTCCTTGTGGACTTGTGGTGGTCTCCCTACCGTGTCTCGGAAAGCACGTAAGGCCATCATAGTAGAGAAATTATCCACCAACCCGCAGTAGAGCAGCGTGGTGGATCGAGCTCCAACCCTTCTTCTATATGGAGAAAAGGCCTTCGCTCAGCAGTGGGTTGTTTACAGGCTGATATAGTACAGTAGTAGATTATTAATTTGTTAATTTGATTATAACTTGACATATATTAATTTCTATTTATTTTCTTAATATTTTTTTTTATTAATGTGTGCTCTTTTGCTCTTTTAAAAGAAAATAAGTGTATTGTGTAATATATATGTGATGTATATAGTAGTATTGTTATTTAACATTGGGAAACGTACAGCATATAATTATTAGAAACGCTTCTAAACGAAATTTCCAAGCAAATAAAGCTTCCACTAAAATACTAAGTGAAATCTAAATTAGTACTCAAAAATCAAACAAAAAGCATACCAAAAGTTAGCAATCAATGGTTTTTCAACAGGCGAGCGAATTCATTGAACCCATTGCTAAACAAGTCAATGTCATGACACCGCTTATTATAAATTTGCATGTTTTTAGAATAAATGAATTGCCGCATTAATAAAATGCCGTAGTAATAATGAATTGAGGTATTGTAACTCGGTCTTCGTGTAAAAAAAAGTTTAGTATCCCAATGAACCACCTTGACTTTTAAGCAAATGACATAAATATTATTTGAGAACGAGATAAGTGTTAAGGTCATGGAATATAGATACTAAGGAATACCATCTACTTGTTACGAAAAGGGTCGTCAAAATTCATCAAATTGGTGGCGCCACATTAGCATGAGGGTAAATTTTAAAGGAAGCGCCAAATAACAAAGCAGTTATAACACGGACTGAACACGTAATAAACAGTATAAATTAACAACAATATAAGACATAATATAACATAAACGTCAATAATAAATTAAATAATTTTTTAACTACGGAAGTCAAAAAATACTAAATTCTTCAACCGAGCACACTTTTTTTTGTGTCGCAGGGGAATCCATTTACGGATGATATCCAGGACGCCCGGGTGGCAGTCCTAGACCTATGTCGGATTCGGCACTTTGGGAGTGCAATACCGTATTAAACCCCTGCGGGAGCCTTCAGCCGCTTGAATTGGAGGGTCCCGGATCTGCAGGCAACAGCATCCCTCCAGCGACAGGCTGGCCTCGGCGAAAAGGCCAAACTTCTCCTCCATGGGGACTGTCCGGCTAACCTCTGGACAGTCCCGACGACGCCGTGTCTAGCAGGACCGGGTTCCCATCCCGGCCCGACAACCCAGCACACTTCACTCCGTTTATAACTGCTAACTTCATATCATTTCCGTTTGCTACACTAGCGCTATTTCGATGAGTCTTCGAACAATAATTTGCTAAACAAAATCGCCACTTTTTAAACTAATCCCATATACAAGTTGGTCCTCCTTAGTATCTATACTCCATGGTTAAGTTCTATAATTGAACCCGTGTCCGTCTCCAATAGTATATTATACCTTGTCCAACCGTTTATTATCTTTTTGACAGCTTACGTCTATAAATTAAGATTTTTTTTTCGGAATAATGTCGTACTTTATAGACGGGTAGTGAAGTGCCCTGTGCATATCAAACAACCACAGACTATAAAACAGGTCTTGAAATATATCGATCGATAAATCGATCATATGATAAAAATAATTTGACTTCATATAAGTATTGTTTCAGTAATGTTAATTAAAAAAAAAAAAAAAAAAAATAGTACGTATGACTCCAAGATTGAATATTTGCAAGGTTGAAATCTTGGAAATTAAGTTCAAATCAAGAGTAAAGAACAATTTTGTTCATTGGTTTATTTATTTTTTGACGGCTGCTAACTATGCACGTGTTAAAAAAAACAAACTAACGGCGAGTTGCACGAAACCGTCGCTAACTTTCCGTTAGTTAAGTTGCAATTAATCTTAAAATTAGTTGATCTCATGATTAATTTAAAGCTGCTGGAATTAATCATCCGTTAGATAGGTCTTTAATTAAACTAATTTTTTTTGTTAACTTAATCAGATGTAGGTTTCGTGCAACAGATAATCACGATTCTTGTGATTAAATTAGTTTAATAAAAACTTAAATTTAAAATTTGTTTCGTGCAACTCGGCGTAAGATACGAATAATTAATATTTAAACTAAAAATATTTCATTAAATCGATTGAAAGTTCTTCTTAAATAAAATCGATTATTATTTCAAATCGAATCAGTAACGTGTGACTAACGTCGAACTGTCAAAAAGATAATAAACGGTTGGACAAGGTATAGTTAGTTGTTCATCTGACCTTGTTGCTCAAGCAGTCGTTGAAGTCCTTCTTCATGACGGACACGGAGACCCTGTCCTGAGGTCTCTTCGGACCGCTTACTGACGTCACCACCGTCGACAGATCCAATTCGACCACCTGGATTGTAAAATATATATATCATATTTGACTATAATATATAAGTGAGTTTTTTTTTTAAATTATTTTTAATTTATTTAAGGACCTTCGTCCTAGACAGGCACGTCAGTCCCATCGTACCTTTTAGGGGGCATCCATTAATGACGTGAGAAAATTTCGGGAAGTTTTTTAACAAAAGTTAACTATCCCTACTTAATATATAAATGCGAAAGTAACTCTGTCTGTCTGTCTGTCTGTCTGTTACGCTTTCACGCCTAAACCACTGAACCGATTTTGATAAAATTTGGTATGAAGATAGAACTGAACTTGGGAAAGGACATAGGATACTTTTTATCGCGAAAATAATGGTAGAAAGAAAGAAAGAAAGACATTTGTTTGAGACACACACTGCTTACAGACACACAACTAACACAATGAGAGCACAAATACAATAAAAAAGTAAAAATTTAAGTAAAAATTCAAATAATTGGCGTATCGGGCGGTAGGCGGGGCGCGAAGCGGCGGCGGCGGAGCGCTTACAATGTCGCGCGATATAACCGAATTCCACGCGGGCGAAGCCGCGGGCGGAAAGCTAGTACTCAATAATGTACAATTATACCGCCTATAACACGATAGATTAGTTCCGCGTTGTAGGAAAACTAGTTGCACGAGCATTTTCGTATAACGCGCTCGTATGATCCCGTATAGCACGTTATAATTCACGTTTATCTCTTCTCTTTTGGGTTTAAATCGAATATTAGGTAACTACGTTGTGAACGAATTATGTGCGTTTACGAAACAGTTAATTTTAAAAGTCAGTCTTATTACATATTTATTCGCTGTGATAGAAGTATAACGCGAGAAATCACCGCGTTATACGGGGGAAAACACGTGTTATACGAAGGAGATGAAATCGCGTAATATGAAAACGCGTTATAAGAGTACCGTGTTATAGCAGGCTTTACTGTATTATGATGTAAAATGAATTATAAATAAATAAAATATAATTAAAAGTCTAAATCGGATTTTATCGCGTTTATTTGTTTAAAAACTTTACAGTTCAACGATTTTTTAATTAAATTAAATTATTTCACGACGTTTCGGACCCTTTACAGCGTCTATGATCTCGGGGGACTGATAACGATGTGCAGTCTGATAACAATAACCTACAGTGTGCAGTCATTCTTATATTGACAAGTGAACTGACTCATCTGAGTCAAGTACTTTACAATGACTATAAGTATAATGTACAGTCACTCTAACACTAGAAACGTACAATGTGCGGTCACTCTAACTCTAAAAACCTACGATACACGGTCACCCTACAACTAAAAGCCTACAATGTACCACACATTGTTAAACCTATAATGCATGGTCACCGTAACCCGAAATACCTACAATGTGGTCATCAACACTAGAAACATACAATGCATGGTTACTCTCACGCTAAAAACCTACAATGTACTGTCACTCTGAACACAAAAAACCTACAATGCAACAATAAACGCGATAAAATCCGTTATAGACTTTTAATTAAATGAGTAAAATTCGCGTAAATATAAGAGAACAGTATATAAAAGATACCTCTGAAAACACGGGATCCTGAGAGGGATCGTTGTAGTTCCTGAACTGTTTAGTTGCCTTCAGGTATTCTTCGATCACTTTAATCTTCTCCGCTGAACGATCTGTAATATTATAATAAATTAATTATCGACTTATAGTACATACGACTTAATTAATTTAATTCAAACTTTTTTATTTATTGATGTGAAACATCCATAGGCGCACGTAAAACCGATTTCTGGCGTGGTGACGCATGCCGTGGCGACGCGTCGCCATGCGCATTCGAAGTCACTGATTAAACGAATTAAGTAGTCACGATTTGAAATAAATTCGTAAATTTTTGTATTTAATGAAAATAAATGTTTATTCAATAAATAGTCATCGTTATCTGGAAAAAAATCGTAATATTTTTTTTTATCATTATGACATATTTAGTTCCTATCACAATATGTTCTTTTCTGCATATTACTTTTACAAAATAATGTCGATGTTTCACATCTGCCAGGCGTCCCGTGACGGCTCACATGTTTTTTAATAATAATAAATAATAATAAATATTAACCAACAATCACACCACGTTAACCTAGCCCCGTGGTAAGTTCGTAAGAACTTGTGTTACAGGTACTAGGAACGGAAATAAATTTAAGATATAAATACATATATACATAAATACACATCCATGACCCGGTGCAGACATCTATATTCATCATACAAATTATCTGCACCTGGCGGGATTCGAACCCGCGACCGCTGCGTAAAGAGTCCAGTTGACTGACCACTCGACCAGCCGGCCGTTGTATTTATTTACAATTTGATATTATTAATTAATAACTACTTCGATACGAGAAATCTTTAAAGATCTCATATTTTAATTAAAAACTATCACATATTTGTGATCATTCTTAAAGGGGTCATTAATTGATTACGTAAGACGATTTAGGGGGGGACGTGGAGTCGACCATGTCTTATTTCGATATAACACAGTGATTTTGTGTCAATATTTCGACCCAGTTGCATGGATCGTGGTCACGACAGGACTGCGGTGTCGCGAGGTGTGTAGCTGGAACTGTCATGGGTAGTAGCGAACTACCCTCTTTCTCACTTTTCTCTTTTGCTTTCATGCGGCGCTATTCTGGTTTGCATAATTCTACCACTGGATGCCACATACTGGCTAGCTTAAAGCCATCCTCATGGTATGTACCCGTTTTAAGCATAATAATATGTCTTCAAACCACGAAATAAGTCTTATATCATGTCTTATTTTCTCTTACAAGGGGGTGGGAGAGAGTATCGATAGTTCTTAGGTAAGATCACAAAGATGCGCTAAGATAAAATTATACTTTGAGAAAGCGCGGACAACCGCGGTAACCGAGGTTCGCTCGGATGCGTATAGGTAATATTAGAGATGTTCCAGTGGCAGATCCACTTTCGGAGTGGGTTTTGAGCGCCTGGACTGAAAATCTTATGTAGGTAGAGATAGTTAAAACTAAAGTTTATTACTTAACCGACAAACAATAAAAATAGTAGTACCTTTGTAAGAACAAATAAACATTTTCAAAATTTTTTTCTTATAATTGTTATTAAAACTAACCAAAGGTGTATTCATTTTTTCCTTTAGATTCTTACGTAATAAATATTAAACACGGGGGGAGGGGTCGGCCTATTCTTATTTTTTCTTGTAATAGGGCGGGAGGGGGTCGAAAACTAGCGAAATTCGTATTACGTAATAAATGAATGGCCTCAAACTAAAAACTTACAATTTGCTATCACTCCACTAAAGTAACGATGTGCGGTTACTCTAATATTAAAAAAATATGCTAAATCATAATTAAATACTTTATAATTACGATTCCTACAGTGTGCAGTCAATCTTATACTGAAAAGTGGACTAACTCATCTGAGTCAAGTACTTTACAATGGCTATAAGTATAATGTACAGTCACTCTAACACTAGAAACGTACAATGTGCGGTCACTCTAACTCTAAAAACCTACGATACACGGTCACCCTAAAACTAAAAGCCTACAATGTACCACACATTGTTAAACCTATAATGCATGGTCACCGTAACCCGAAATACCTACAATGTGCTGTCACTCTCAACACTAGAAACATACAATGCACGGTTACTCTCACACTAAAAACCTACAATGTACTGTCACTCTCAACACAAAAAAACCTACAATGCACAGTCACCCTAACATTGTAAACCTACAATGTGCTGTCACTCTAAAACTAAGAACCTATAATGCGCTGTCGCTCTACATGAGTACATTAGAGAGTGAACCGACCGGTCTGCGCGAGGTAGGCCAGCGAGCGGCGGTCGACGGGGAAGTGCGCGACGGTGGCGCCGAACTCGGGACACATGTTCGCGACCGTCGCTCGGTCCGCGATGCTCAGCGCCGCGACGCCCGGACCGAAGAACTCCACGAACTTGCCCACCACGCCGAGCGAGCGGAGATGCTGGGAGATACGCGGAAATTATTGGAGAAAAAAAAAATTAAAGCTGGGTGTACATGTGTAAATTACTTCGTTACGATTTCACTACAATATTATTTATAGAGTAATTAAACACTTTTAGACGGCGTATCAAAAGGACGGAAAGGAGGAAGCACGGTGAGGAGACCCACAAGAGTATACACCCAGACTAGAGACAAATATTTGTAAAAATACAAATATCTTACCCGAGCGGGATCAAACCCGCGACCGTCTATAGCTGCGATGGATGTGTATACATAACGACTTCGTTACGATTTCATTCATCACAATTGTTTATAAGACTAATTAACACTTCTAGAATCGAACCCGCAACCATAAACCGTAAACATAATAAAGTTAATATAACTAATAATGTTAATTTATTATATTCGGATCGCGAAGCAGAAAGAATTTCGTACTGACCTTTTACTACCTGTCTCTGTCACTCCCGCGTCCTTCCGTACTTATATTGCGTCTTACTCGTACGTAAATTGTACGAGCAAGACGCAGTACATATACGGACGGACGCGGGAGTGACAGAGACAGGTAGTAAAAGGTCAATGTACGAAATTCTTTCTGCTCCGCGATCCGACTATATAAATAAGCACACATCTGTCACAATATATTTTTTTAAGAAAACATCACAATAACACCTCTTCCCAACAGCTCCCAAGCTAACCTTGGTGATGGTGAGCACGAGGTCGGTGGAGGTGGCGAGCGGGTCCAGCTCGCCCACCAGCCGGTAGCCCACCACCCGCGGCAGCAGCATGCTGATGGCTTGCCCGAGCATCACCGCCTCCGCTTCGATACCTGCGCACCACAGATTATCATAAACCTTTACCCCAAAAATTTAACCCCTTAAACCCTTTTATTAATGGCCGGTTTCGATTAATTATCTATAGTTAACAGATAATTAACGTATATATGTTATATTTATCGGCTGTCCGCGAGATTGACAGACGACTAGAGGAGAATCGTCGGAAGCCGTTAAGGCTGCTTCGAACCGGTCGCTCTGGAGGTCGATGGGAGGGGGCTATGTTCAGTAGTGAACATCCAATAGCTGATATGATTATGATGATTATTATTATTATTATGGTGGTGATGGTGGTGGTGGTGGTGGTGGTGGTGGTGGTGGTGGTGGTGGTGGTGGTGGTGGTGGTGGTGGTGATGATGAGGATAATGATTTAACAGTTTATTAAATTAGATACCGTAAATAACACAAACATATTGTATGCGTTTCTAGGATGATTTTTTTTTACTTATTTTTTCGGTCCCCACCCAATATTTTGAGGATGGAAACTCTATTGTAAATTGTTTAAATCTGATTAAATCGCAACCAATCCCGATTCGATAGCATAAAATGCGGCTGGGTTATAGTAATTAAAATATTCATACACACCGCCAACACCCCACCCCACCACTCCGAGACCGTTGATCATGGTAGTGTGGCTGTCCGTCCCCACCACCGAGTCCGGGTGCAAGAGGTCACCGGTGAAAACCACCCGAGCTAGATATTCCAAATTCACCTGGAAATACATAAGATTGTAGATAAGTTGTGGAGATAAATACATAAGATTGTAGATAAGTTGTGGAGATAAATACATAAGATAGTAGATAAGTTGTGGAGATAAATACATAAGATAGTAGATAAGTTGTGGAGATAAATACATAAGATTGTAGATAAGTTGTGGAGATAAATACATAAGATTGTAGATAAGTTGTGGAGATAAATACATAAGATAGTAGATAAGTTGTGGAGATAAATACATAAGATAGTAGATAAGTTGTGGAGATAAATACATAAGATAGTAGATAAGTTGTGGAGATAAATACATAAGATAGTAGATAAGTTGTGGAGATAAATACATAAGATAGTAGATAAGTTGTGGAGATAAATACATAAGATAGTAGATAAGTTGTGGAGATAAATACATAAGATAGTAGATAAGTTGTGGAGATAAATACATAAGATTGTAGATAAGTTGTGGAGATAAATACATAAGATTGTAGATAAGTTGTGGAGATAAATACATAAGATAGTAGATAAGTTGTGGAGATAAATACATAAGATAGTAGATAAGTTGTGGAGATAAATACATAAGATAGTAGATAAGTTGTGGAGATAAATACATAAGATTGTAGATAAGTTGTGGAGATAAATACATAAGATTGTAGATAAGTTGTGGAGATAAATACATAAGATAGTAGATAAGTTGTGGAGATAAATACATAAGATAGTAGATAAGTTGTGGAGATAAATACATAAGATAGTAGATAAGTTGTGGAGATAAATACATAAGATTGTAGATAAGTTGTGGAGATAAATACATAAGATTGTAGATAAGTTGTGGAGATAAATACATAAGATAGTAGATAAGTTGTGGAGATAAATACATAAGATAGTAGATAAGTTGTGGAGATAAATACATAAGATAGTAGATAAGTTGTGGAGATAAATACATAAGATTGTAGATAAGTTGTGGAGATAAATATTTTAAATCGACTTGGAACTACATAATACTGGGTGTGTCTCACGGTTTCACCCGCGACAGCTTGGCAGTACACAGCTTTATATATATGAGTCTGGGAATGGAATAGAAACCTAAAACCCAAATCCCATATTTAATACTTATTAATAACAATTTATACAGAACTAGCAAACCCGGCGAACTCCGTTTCGCCACCAGATGGCTTCGTTTTTTGTAACATTTCGTTTGGGGATTAAACCACCATGCAAAACCATATTGGTTTGTAGTACATGCTATGTATCAGAGATGGCGCTCTATGTGAATAACGATTTTCCCTGTTTTCCTGCTTTTCTGTTGAAATTTTTCCTGAATTTTGTTTGCTATAAACCTCACGGAGCCCGAGACCTTTCCAACGAATGTAAAACCGTGGAAATCGGTTCGTGCGTTCTGGAATTATAGCGTCAGGAAGGAAAACCCGACTTATTTTTATATTATAGATAAACTTTCCATCGCAATTTTACGTAATTGCAATTTTTTTTTAAACAGATTACTTTTAAATATTACCAACATCCTAAACACTAAAAACCGTTTTGGTGTAGGTAGTGGTGCGAGTAGTCGCCTTGACGCCGGCGATCGCAGATGATACCCTCCACTTACACCACCCGCACCTTACCGCCCCTTTTTTGATACTATTTTGTGGACACTTTTTGTATCAAACAGCCATATAAGATTGTGCTCCTTACTCCATATTATCCTCCATAATTTAGACTCACCTGATGAACTATTCCAGATCCGGGTGGTACTATCAGCATGTTGTTGAAAGCTTGGGCGCCCCACTGGAAAATAAATTAAATATAAATATGTTTAACACACACACAAGGTCGTCTGTCCTGGTAACAGCCGTCTAATATACATTTTTTTTAATAAATATACATATAAATATAATACATTGTACGGTGTGTCCGTACGAATGTGTATAAATAAAATATTAAATAAAACTGTAAAATATATAATTATAAAAGAACTTAGACTATAATGAATTTAATGGCGGAATGCGAATGGTGAGTTACGCGCGGTACTCTTGATGACCGATAGCGAACTCTGAGTTCCGTGCGATACTCTTGATGACCGACAGCGAACTTTGAGTTACGTGCGGTACTCTTGATGACCGACAACGAACTCTGAGTTACGTGCGATACTCTTGATGACCGACAGCGAACTGATTTATATATTGTAAGTAAAATATTAAAGTGATGTAATTAGGTCACAACAAAAATGCAACCTAAGTACCTAAATGTACGCGCTTGCTCGTACATATTCCCGGGCGGGAAAGATGAGGGTTAGTAGAAGAGATGAGATGCTGCGATGATTACAAGGTGATATAACAAACTTATTAAACTAACATGCACCTCTTGATTAGTAATGATTAACAAGATGATTGCACATTTTTCTTAAAATCTAAATTACACAGTAGAAGTGTTCAAATATCCATCAGGAACGTTAAATCTAGGTGTCTTTTTCACTAACACACACGCACTTTTATCACAAACACCTTTCACTTCACTACACTGAACTTGTTGTACACTGCACTGGAGTGCCGGGGTCGCCGGAGTCGCCGGGCCCGCTTCTGGACCCCGCTCCGGCACTGGAGCGGGAGCCGGGGCCCCGCTCTCCCGCCTGCTGCTGCACCTGAAGCGCCTGCACAGCCACACTGCTCCGCCGAGCCCCACTAGCGCGAACAATATGTATATGGCTGCGTAGTGGTGGATGTCGTGATTGGACATTTCAGCGAAGGGTTCGGTATTTTTCATAAATTCGATATTTCTCTGAATATCTTGGAGCTGAGCGGTATGGTTACGAGTGAAGTTAGAGGTATAATTTACAGAGACACTCGGTAAGGAGATGTTTATTATGTAATTGATCTGTGAAATCTCAGGCGATAGAATTTTATATGATACATCGAGTCTACTCTCTTTCTGTCGATGTGAGAAGACAACGAAATCTGATGATTTTATAGTGCAGCCTTCATCGATGCTAAAAAACCCAGAGTTAGTCAATTGTAGAGGTATGATGCGATCATTGCATACTAGTTTAATAAGAAAAGGTTCACAACAAAAGAAAAAGTACTTATTGTAGTGATTTAATTCTACCCATCGGTTCTTGCAAGCTGTAATGATTGTTTTACATTTCCTTTCCTGTGGCATCGTTTCACAGAAACTATGGTCGTCTTTAATAATGTGAATTGACTTCCTAAAGTGACATAAACTTAACTGCGGTTTTCGTTCTAAGCATGATCTTAAATCCCATTCGATAAGTGGTATGAATGAGTCATGCTTCAGATTGACGGCCACGTAGTCGGCCACCGGTACCACAACCAACTCATTGCTGGTATCTGTCCGGTGCGGTATAGGGATAATTTTTAATATCTCATACAAGTTGTCATCAATAAGTGGAATCATTATTTCAAAAATTATGAATCTGGAGGTTACTCTTGTGCGGACATGCAATAAATTATATATTTCTGATAGACTGTCGGACGTCTTAATCGGAAGCGACAAGTCTTTAGGAAGCTGCTCGGAGATAACTCCCAGTTCGTACCTCAGTTGGTCGGGCGTGAGAAGATGAAAGTTAAATTTTCCACTGTAAATATTAGTTACAGCATCTAGAAGCGTTTGTTGCACGTTTTTCAAACTAAATATTAAATTGTTCGCGATCATAGCTGTAGTCAAAAATTCATTCACGAGAGACACATTTTGAACTTCAGTTTTCACTTGATTAATTGCTCCTTCTATGGCGTTAAGTTTCTTGTGAATCAACTTATGGTTTTCATCAATCACTACTTCAGTGCGTTTCAACAGATTGAACTCTGCTTCGACGACCGATGTCTGGTTCTTCCAGAGCGCAGCTAAGTGGTTCTGATTTTTTCTAATAAGATCTATGTCTCTCTCGTATTTTTGAGCGAAACGATCATCTAAGACCCCGAATAAGCTGTTTGCTATATATCCGACCCCATTGATCAGTCCGCGTTTGTGACGTATATTATTGTTTACATTGTGAGTCATTAACAGGCTATTATAGTATTGCAGTTCGCTCACCTCATGCCGTAACTGCAACAGGACTCCGTCGCAATGTGATCGCGATTGAATTTTTACACATATGTTATCTAAGTATTTCATGTATTTCTCAATGGCCTTATTGCCTTCTGAATACGGTCGAGTATCGTAATATACTACTAACCGCCAGTCGTCTCTAATTATTTGTATGTCTTTAATGCGATCAAAATAAAGACTATTATTAGCCGGCAAATGAGTAATGTTATAAGAACAATGGCTTACTGGAATAGTTATAAAAAATAATAACAAAGACATTGCGACAGAGGCAAAGCTAAAGGTTTTATTTTTTCTGATGCATTTAATTGAATTTTGTTCCTTATTTACTTCCTTACAGGTTTTTTGACTTTGTTCTTCATTTACGGGTAGCCTGCATAGCTTGACAACCGGTCGTTTCATGAAACCATTTTTAGTTCTAAGTGTCACGACTTTTACGTAGCCGTCACTTCCAGGGTGTAGCTCTACTACGCGACCTAAGGCCCATTTCCCCGGCGGGAGATTGTCATCCTTAATAATGACAATATCGTCTAATTTTATATTTAATTTTGGTTCCCTCCATTTACTTCGCTCGGTTAGTAATGTTAAATATTCCTCGCGCCAATTGTTCCATATGTCATTAAATATTTTTTGAGTGAGATGCCACTTAGTTATAAGATCTGCCTCTGCGTCGTACAAAGTTAGAACAGGACCACTACTTAAATAATGGAATGGAGTTAAAAAATTCAAGTCATCGGGGTCTTCTGTTAAGGGACAGAGCGGGCTCGAGTTTAAACATCCCTCTGATTGTTTCAAGAATCTAACCGCAGCCTCCCACAGTCCACTGGAGAATGGCCAAGGTGGGCAATTATGGTGACATTCTATACTTATATCGACTATCTCTGTCTTAAATTCTTGATTTTCCTTAATCTCTATTAGCTGCTGTTTTAATACGTTATTGGCCCCAATGAAATTCTTTCCTTGGTCACTATATATGTGGCCTGGAACGCCTCTTCTAGCTACCATACTGCGCAACTCCGCAAGGAAAGCAGACTTTGATAAGTCTGAGACGAGTTCCAAGTGTACAGCCTTGGTTGTCATACACACAAACACTGCTACGTATCCCTTGGTGGTCTTAATACCACGCCCCTTACTGGATTTGACGTTTACGTGTCCCATGTAATCAACACCACACTGAAAAAATGGCCGCGAAGGGTTTATGCGCGCTGAAGGTAAGTCTCCCATTATCTGTTGATGAAGTACAGGATTCTGTCTCCTGCACTTAACGCACAAACGAATCCGTTTTTTTGTAGCATTATTGCCGCCGACGAGCCAGTATTTTCGCCGAATAAATGCATTTGTTAATCGCGCACCCCGATAGTAAGTAAGCTCATGCGCTTGGTCAATGATGAGTTCCGCTAATCTCGTGTTACAGGGGATGATGGCAGGATGCTTCATCTTGGGATCGATGTTCGCATGCTTGAGCCTGCCGCCAACTTGTAAGATGTCCTTATGATCTATTATAGGGTTAAAACTAAATATTTTGCTTTGCGTACTAATACTTCCTTGCTTTAAACGATGAATTTCTTGAGAATAGCTTTCAATTTGACAATTTTTTATTAATAAATTGTTAGCTTGATTTAATTCTTGTATGCTTATATTATAACCTTGCTTTTTATTTTTTGTAGTGAATCTTAATATCCACATCAATCTTACAGCTTCAGTTAGTGAGCTTTGATTTTCAATGATATGCTTAATAATTTCGCTTCCGCTTAGTACAATATTTATTTTAAAATTCTGATATTTACTACTGATCCATATTTTCTTAATCATTTTTTCTATGTCGGCCGTAAATGCATATTTATATTGTCTCCACTTAAAAATGAGACTCTGTAAATTTTGCTGAAGATTCGGTCCCCGAAACATAACGTCATTTAAACTTGAGCCCGATGACGTTTTACTTGATATACTCGTATTTAATATAACACGTAACTTATTTATCGTAGAATCGTTTCGGGTGACACAATGATGAGGTAAATAACATTTAAGGAATGCATTACGGTCAACGGCCGCGGGTGTCATATGTCCGAGCGATAAATATTGCTTAATGAATTGCACATAATTATTCATAATAACTTTATTTAATATGAGTTTTTGTTCTGAGTTATAAAATGGAGCTATTTCTTTTGATTTAGAACTGCTTAATTTTTCCTTGTTATCGGGTTTCAATGGTAACCAAAATTTTTGTATTTCTCCGATGCTATGTAAAACTACGTTGCATTGAAAGGTTTTCGTGTTGCCACTCAAAATCCATCCAAGCTGCGTCTGTTGAGCGGTCGGCAAGGTCGAGTTTACTCTACATATTCCATCCATGATAACGATGGAATATATATCTGCGCCTAATAAAATATCTACCGGGCGACTTTTATAGAACTCCGGGTCCGCCAATTTAATGTGATCGAGGTATGACCAGTCCGGTTTTGCAAATGTGTAACTAGGTAGGTTTTTAATGAGTTGTGTCATAATTAATGCATCGGTTTCAAATGAAAAATCACTTATTATAGAGGAACATTTTAGTCTGACTATGCCCTTACTGTTGCTTTCATTGTCGCCGACACCCGAAATAACCCCTTTACACTTTTTCCTCGGAATCTTTAATACCTGGGCTGCATGCTCGGTTATAATACTAGTTTGTGAGCCCTGGTCCAGCAGGGCCCGAAGGATACAAAAAGAACCATCTACGGCTTGCACCTTTATCATCGCGGTGGGAAGTAAGACCTCATAGGGGTCCTCCTGAATTGACACGTGCGAGTTACATTGGACTTGTTTCCCTGCGGTAGCATTTTCACTGACATTAGCAAAGTTGCCCCCGCGCGCGCTCGTGCCCTCCCCGCCGCGACCGACTTCCGCTGGGTGCGAATAATGCGATTGCGCAAATGCCTCATGTAAAAGGTGATTATGAGCCTTATTACATTCGCGACAAGCTTTATTTGATTGGCATTGCTTCCCTTGATGACTTGATAAACAACTTGTGCATAAATTTAATTTAGTTATAGTTTTCAGCCTGTTGCTAGGTGGCATTTCTAAAAATCTTTGGCAATAATAAATTCCATGCTCATTACTACACAATGGACACTTTAATTTTGAGATCAAATTACTTTTCTTCTTGAGAACTGGGGAAATTATTTTACTACTGGTTAATGCCGTTTTATAATAGTTAGATTTGTTATGATGCGTACTAAGATACTGATTTTTATTACTGACGGGATTTTTTTGCTTCGGGGTGTCTTGTTTCCTATGCGACGATTCTAAAGATATAAATTTTGCCTCTAAATATTGTAAAAATTCTTTGAGAGATGGCAATTCGCGTGGGTTTTTGACAAATTCCATATAATCTGTATAGGATGTGGTATCTAATTTCTGTGTTAATAAATATACAATTATAGGATCCCAGGAACTTATGTCAACCCCCAGATTTTTTATTGCATTAAAACATTCTTGAGTTGTGTCATGCATTTGTTTAATTAGAGCGACTGATTGTTGTTGCATTACTGGGAGGTTCATAAGTGTGTTCATATGTGATTGAAAAATAAGCCTATTATTGTTATACCTCTGGTTTAATATATCCCAGCAGACGCTATAATTATCTGAGCTAATATTTAAGTGTTGAATAAGTCTCTCAGCTTCACCCCTTACCTTAGACTTGAGGTACTGCATCTTCTGGGCATTTGAGATACAATTATTCTTATGAATAGTCTCATTGAACAAATCCTTGAATGAGACCCAGTTGTTGTAGTTTCCGCTGAATGTAGGAATCTCCAACTGAGGCGTGGACTTTTCCATGTGTGCTACTGACCACATTTTCTTGTTAATGGCCTTCTTGATGGCCTGGTACTTACACTCATAGGCCGAGAAAGCACGCTCATAGTCTTCGTTGGATCCGTCCAGCTCGCTGTCCAGCTCCCAGTGTAACAAGTCGATAGCAGCCCAACGGGACTGGACAGTGCGGAGAAGATCTTCCAATTCCCATCTTTCACTTACCAAGTCTAAATGTATACCTTCTACTGTCCGGTGAAAGGCCTTGAAGTTGCTATTCTGTTTTCTCAGCATGTCCACGGTTTTACTATCCGGACTTGAATATTGTAGAGCAGCCCTACTGCCGCTCGGTTGTGGATTATCTTGATTCAATCCTTGTTTAGGATCAAGGGGTTTCGGTACGAACGTGGGAGGTTTAACTAGGGGAGATTGCGATCTTTCCCCAGCTGCCAACTCACAACTCTGGATGTAACTCTTAATGTTACTATACCTCTCGTTCACCCTCTCCCGATCCTTAGTAATAACATCACGAGTGTGAATATCTAACTCCTTAGCCGATAATCTCGTAAAGTTAGCCTCATACTCGAACCAAAAGCTGTCAAGAATGTCCAGCCTTTTCTTTATGTATTCCGCAGTCTTCCTACTAGCACCATCTTTCTTAAAATTGGTGTATACGGTCTCAATAGACGAAGCCAGCTGCTGCTGGTTAGCCAGAATATCAGCGACCGAAGACATCGTTGAGTTATATAAAAATTAAAATAAATGGACAGATCTTACTTGGAATCTGCTTGCCCGAATCCTTAATTCTCAGGCGATCCTCACTGCAGACCTTAATGTCACAGTAAGGTGTCGAATACTAGCCACTATTCCTCTTGATAAAACAGTAGCGTTGTACACGAAAGTCACTTCAAATGCACTATGTCTCTATAGGTAGACCGGTAGACGGAACCGAGAACAAGTGTACGAACAAGGATCCCGCCTTTCGGTAGACTCGAAGGACCAATATGTACGGTGTGTCCGTACGAATGTGTATAAATAAAATATTAAATAAAACTGTAAAATATATAATTATAAAAGAACTTAGACTATAATGAATTTAATGGCGGAATGCGAATGGTGAGTTACGCGCGGTACTCTTGATGACCGATAGCGAACTCTGAGTTCCGTGCGATACTCTTGATGACCGACAGCGAACTTTGAGTTACGTGCGGTACTCTTGATGACCGACAACGAACTCTGAGTTACGTGCGATACTCTTGATGACCGACAGCGAACTGATTTATATATTGTAAGTAAAATATTAAAGTGATGTAATTAGGTCACAACAAAAATGCAACCTAAGTACCTAAATGTACGCGCTTGCTCGTACACATATATAAATAAATACATATTACACCCAGACTCGGGACGGGAATCGAACTCACAACCCTGGAGCAGAAAACAGGGCCAACTGCGCCACGGGCCAGTCAAGCTAGTCAATTTATTTAATTATACGTAATATTGTCATTTATATCGTTATAAATAAATCAAATAATCGATAAGAATTCTGTGTCCGGACACACAACAACACACAAGACACAAAACGTCCAGAGCGCGACACACACACATGTATGTGCTACAAGACACGTGTCTGGTGATCGAACAGACTGCTAGCGACATAAATTCATAGAGGTATTATAAATAGAGCAGGGGAGCCAGTCCTCCAGCTGTCCCTCAGTTAGAAAGAGAGAGACGATCGCGATACCGGTTGAATTACATACCAATATAATATTATTACCAATATAATTATAATTGATGTTCACAAAAAAAAAATTTTTTTCGAGATTTGAACTTGAGAATGGGGTACCGCGATCTTCTCTCTCTTTCTAACCGTTGGACGTTTCCGCTTACAGGCAGCCGTATGTCTTTCCTACTCTATCTATAATACCTCTATGCATACATTACTATAATTATAGTGACAGTGTAACAAATTAAAATTTGCTTAGTTTTTCTCAATATTTTATGTATTTTGAAATTTGTTAATTTTATTAACTGTACCCATTGATCTATAAAAAACCCTAGATACACAATCAGCGTGTCAAAAACGTCCGACCCAAGGAATTTATATACAAACTGGAATGCGCAAGTGCACTCAAAAAACGAATGAGAATCATATACCGAGTATTCTCCTTAACCTTCTAACTGCCAAGCTGTTTTGGCCATGACTTCCCCAGGTGCCAGATGGAAATATCAAGTGTAGGCTTTCCTTATGTCAAAATTTGGGATCTTTACCGGATTATCGGAGGGTCGGAAAAAAATAATATTCCTTAGATGTACAGATGAAAAATTGTGAGGTAGCCGGCGGCCCTCACGGCACCTATTGTTGAGTATCGTGAGGTAGCCGGCGGCCCTCATGGCACTTAAAAGGTTAAATATTGATAGTGACTCACCAGTCACCTGTAAATAACTACTAAATTCCTATCGAAATAGTACAATTAAAATATTAACCTTAAGAAACTGGAATCTCTCCTTGTTTCTCTCAAACTCGAGTTCCTGATTCTTGGCGAGCGCGTCCGTTCTGAAAGCATATTAAATAAATATGTTTAACACACACACACACAAGGTCGTCTGTTCCTAAGGTAGGCAACTTAATGCCTGTGTTTTAGGTAACGGCCGAAGTCGAAAAAAACAGGGTCACTGCAAACTGCACCAACGGGTCAGTCAGGTCAGGTCATATTTATTATAACACGGTGATATATAAAGAGACATTTATATAAGCATTGTGGTAGATATTAATATTTGTACAAATATTTGTTTCCGGTCTCGGAGTATTTATTTATTTAATCTTAGGTTTATAACTAACATTACAGGTAACCCCAATTCGTTAGTGTACCTTATTCATTTAAATCTATATATATATATATATATATATAAATCAATTGCTGTTCGTTAGTCTCGCTAAAACTCGAGAACGGCTGAACAGATTTATATTATGTTCGTGGAGGTCTAGGGAAGGTTTAAAAGTTGAGAAAAATTCGAATAATTGCCGGGAAAACCCTAAAAACAGACCTTTTCTTTTTCCCATATAAACGTTTTCTAAAAATGTAGAGTCAATTTGAACTTTATTGCTATTCGAGAAAGCTATATTTTCCTCCGCCGTGTCTGTCTGTTCGCGATAAAATCAAAAACTACTGCACGGATTTTCATGCGGTTTTCACCAATAAATAGAGTGATTCATGATGGAGTTTAGGTACATATATATACCCCGGGCGCAGACGGGGCGGGGCGCTAGTTATATATAAATTCAAATATTTAAGTTAATTTAAACATTCATAAATATTTAATAATAAAAGGTAATAATAATAATAAATAATAAGCATTAATTATATTAATACAATTAATGAAATAGCAATAAAGTAATAAGATATAGTAATGTCATACACATATAGTCAATAATGAATTATAAATTTTTACAATTCATGTCATAATAATGTCCAAAAGAAAAATAAAATGAAAATTTTAATTCAATGTCAACAATAAATTAATCAAGTTAATATTATATTATATAGTATGTCCTTGTGAGTCCCCCATTCGGGTTCGATTCCCACTCGGGGCAGATATTTTTATTTGTGCAAATATTTTTAGGGGCGATGTGTTGATATTCTAAAAGAGTATTATTATAACAATGAAATTAACTTATGGTATGGACATTTCTAATGCCGTTAACATCTAACCGCAAACTTCAGTCTCGTGAACAAGACATTCGTAGATAATGTCGAAATATCGAGCTCCACCAGATAAAAATAAAAATAAAAAGAACATGGTAAATATCCTGCTTTAAATATTCTATTATCAATATTATAAAGCTGAAAAGTTTGTTCGTTCGTTTGTTTGTTTGTTTGTTTGAACGCGCTAATCTCAGGAAATACTGGTTCGAATTGAAAAATCATTTTTGTGCTGGATAGCCCATTTACCGAGGAAGGCTATAGGCTATATAACATCACGCTACCACCAATAGGGGCTGAGCAATAATAAGAAATGTTACTTTTAAAGTAAATATAAACCTGAGACCCCTTGCTCGGCAGTAACGCTTGCGACCACTCGACCAACGAGGCGGGTACCTACTCTGAGAGTAATTGTTCAAAAATATGTACGTTTTTCCCTCAAATTAACGCGAGTGAAACCGCGGGGCACAGCTAGTTGTAATCATAATATTTAAAAAAAAAACCTGGAATTTAACAATTTTAATTAAAGTTTCAAAACCGGTCATTTGACCGCTCTGTTATGTTTAGTGTTAAAATAATTTCAATATTATACTAACGTCCGAGAGAAGTCGACCTGTACGGAATGGTCGATGACCAAATCCGCCGGACATATTGGGTTGATTTTGTCCGGATTACCGCCCAAATCTTTGACGGCGTCGCGCATCGCCGCGAAATCAACTACAGCTGGAACACCGGTCAGATCCTGAAAAGGATTTTTTTTATTATTATTATTATTAATTCATAGACGAGCAGCTGATAAGCTGATGTGTCTATGTCAATTGTGTTGAAAAATCATTTTTGCAGCAGTGACAGCTTCTGTGATTTTAACCAGCCATCGAGTCGGTTTTTAAAAGCATTAACACGTTCACGGACAGAACGCCTCTCGACGTTGTCACGGTAAAAATTAATACGACAGTACGCCTATCGACGTCTGACTTTTTACTTGTGTACAATCAGTACACCATACGGCGCTCCATTTCCTATACTGAGACAAGGAAGGGCATTCTGTAGTGTACGCCTATACCTGTACAATCACATCACATCATTTTTTACTTTTGCGTTGTGACACAACGCCTCTAGGCAATGTATGAAATTTTGTAGTGTCATAACACGATCAAACATTGAGCTGATACTGTCCGTGAACGTGTTAACTGAAGTGGCCAAAACAATTACTTCTGGTAACTTGTTCCAATTGAAAACCACTCTATTGCTTAGGTAGTTATGTGCAGCTTTTTTACAGGTTGGTGTTGTTTATCTTCATTTGGTGCCCTCTATATGTTCTTTCGTTATCTTTACGGTTATAGATGTTTTGTATATCCGGTAAGTCATAGTGGTGGTTGAGGACCTTGTACGTTTCAATCAAGTCACCACGTAGGCGTCTTTCTTCAAGGGTTATAAGGTTTAAACCGTTGAGTCTCTCTTGGTACGACTTACGGCGTAGAACATGTGGTATCTTAGTGGCATTTCTTTGTACGTTTTCCAGTAAATTTATGTCTTTTCTCACTATATATTTTTTATTTTATTTATTTACGCTTTATTGTACACCACAATATAATAATAATAATAACAACTTAAGATAATTCTGGTGTAATGGTGCGAGTAGTGATTAGAGTGGGTCCGATTCCCGCTCGTGGCAGATATTTCTTTATATACAAATATTTGTAAGCCTAAGTCTTAAGTCCTTGTGGATCTCCCCGCCGTGACTCGGAGAGCACGTGAAGCCGTCAGTCCCGGTTGTTATCATGGACACCTAATAGGGATTATTACTCATAATAGTGAAATTATCTGCCAACGCGCAATGAATTAGCTTGGTGGATTAAGCTCCAATACTTCTCCTATATGGGGAAAAGGTCTTTTCCCAGCAGTTGGATGTTTACAAGCTGATTCAGTTCAGTTCATGCTCGAATACTGGGGAAGAACCGGGATATGGGGCATTCTAAACTTGCGATAGACCTTGCGATGACCGTTCTCGCCACGAAGGCAGAGGTGCTGAGGGAGCGCTCGCACATGCGCGTCCGCTGAAATTCCCTTCCCCCACTTCTAACTGGCGGGGCTCTGTTCAGGGAGCAAATATTATTTACCACATCCATCCCGCTCGCAGGCGGTTCTCAGGATTGTATTAAAACGCGCTTTGACCACGGTGCCAACACGTTATCATATGAAAATACCTACCTGTAGAATAACTCTAGCCGGTTTGAAAGCAATCTCGACTCCGCTCTCCGACTTCTGGTTCGATTCCCAGTTGAGCACGTTCTCGACATCCTTCTCGAGCACTTGGAAGTTGTCGCAGTTACGTATGCACGATTCGAGAAGTACCCGGATGCTGAACGGGAGACGATCTGGAAGGAATGAGATGAAATTTACAAAAAATGGACTTTTTTTCTTTCATATCAGCCACAGCTACACGGCCACATCAGCCATTGAATGTCAGCTGAACGTAGGCCTGCCCCATAATTTCTAGGGGGGTTTGTCAATAACCGCCACGCTTGGCAGGCGGGTTGGCGAGCGCAGTGTTGCGGCAGGGTATGGCGACACTTCTGCCTATCACCATCCTGGTTGGTGTACAGTTTTTCGCACCACTATGGCCTTAGTCGCCTTTTACGACACCTCGGCAAGAAAGAGGTCGGTACTATTCTTCTCTGCCGGTCACCACACGGCAAGGTATTGAACTATCCGTGCGCAGAAACTTTGCCGATGGCCTTGTGACGTCACGCATCGATAGTCAGTAGGGTTGAAAAAAAAAGGTCACATAAAGGTAGATTATTATTGTATATATTTTACATCAAACTAATAAAAAATAGTCTCGGTCGAATTATAAATTTAATATAAAGTGTAATTATAAATAGTAAATAAAAAACGCTGTTGTTATTACGTAGATTATATATTTTTATGTATTTATATTTAGTGAATGAATGAAACGAAGCCGTAAAATAAAAGTTTAATGGTTCCAAACAACGAAAACAAATAACTAACAAAAAAAAAAAAGTAAAACCTAAGAAAACAACAATGAATTAATTCGGAGCGAAAGCAAAAAATTACACGTACGTATCGGGTGCGTTGCTAGCGGTACCTATCAGACGAGCGAGGGACGAGGTCATCTCCAGTGGGAGGGGTAGTCATCGGCAAACCTTCTGCGCACGAGTTATATTAGACTTAGTTTAAAAGAAATTAAGTTCCAATGCTCAGTAGAGACATGTGGTAAATTAAAAGTTTAAATTTAGAGGTGATCGATCACTTTTGAAAACTACCTCCTGACTTTTTGTTTTCATAAGAACTTATATTATAATTTACTAGCTAATACCCGTGATATCGTCCGCATTGCTTATTATGTGTACGAAACGACTTCGTTAAGATTTCACTACAATTGTTTATAGATAATAACTCAACTTCTAGACGGTGTAATGAGGTAAAACCTACACCAGATTTTAAGTTAGGATCATAACTGTGAAAACTGCATCCAATTTCGTTCAGATTTTACGTGATACGAGAACAAACATACAGACAGACAGAAAGGCAGACGGACAGACAGAGAGACAAATATTCTAATAATCATTGTTTTGGCTTCTTTTTATAAATATTAAATATTAACCAAATATTAACCAACAATCGCACCACGTTAACCTAGCCCCGTGCTAAGTTCGTAAGAACTTGTTTTACAGGTACTAGGAACGGAAATAAATTTAAGAAATTTATATAAATACAATATATGTATATACACATGTGTATATACACATCCATGACCCGGTGCAGACATCTATATTCGTCATACAAATTATCTGCACCTGGCGGGATTCGAACCCGCGACCGCTGCATAAGTTATTCAGTTGCCTGACCACTCGACCAGCCGGCTCGTAAAGATCCCTGTATTTAGTTATTTCCAAATATCTCTCATGTACAAATATCAGCTGATTATTACAATTTTACTATATGTATAGACAATTATTGATATAATTATTGTTTTGTACAATATTTGTGTTTCACAACTTATTTGTCACTTACTACATCTGTCAGAAGTATATACACACACACCTGTATGTGTGTATACTTCTGAAAGATGTATGTGACGGGGGTAGCTGATAAATACGAAAAAGGACAGCGTTGTCATGCGCTAGCAGAACGTGCACCGGTCGTCATCACCCCCACTACGTTTGGAGGGTATAAAATGGGCCGCTCTGTGGTATCGGCACGCATTTCTAACGATTGCGTCTCGGTGCACGGACTGCTGTCCCAGTACGAGTCTCTGCCTCCTTCACTGTCATTAGTCAGTACTCTTGCTAACTATATGGCTTGTGTAAAATCTTGATTTACTGTATAATCTATGTTAATACTAATTGTCTGTGCACCTACTATAAAACTATTGTTCATTTAATTAATGTCGGCTCATTTGTTAAGTCATTAATAAGATTTGATGTAATAAAACATTTATAACTGTACTGTATCCTTCTGTTTTACTTCTGATGTCCGAGCCTATCCCGACATATATATGTTTATGTTTTTTTATTATAAACAGTGTTATCACAGATTCATTATACTGTGGTGTTATTACTAACGCATATAGAAGTATTAATAATCTATCTCTAATTAGGGTCTATTATGTAAATTGTGCGATCACGAGAAATCGTTGTGGTGTCGAATTTCAATACTACACAATAGGGTACTTTCGGTAGTGAAAAATAAATTATGAGATTTGATAAAAATTAAAATTTACGTAGAAATATACTTAAATATTCTGATTTTGAGTCATAAAAGCACATTATTGTTTTATTATATTCAAATTAAAAGTCGTAATTTTAATCTGTATATCACGTGATCTAAAACACGAGCCGCCATGGTGTGACGTCGTAAAGACAATGTTTCCGATGTACACTGCGAGCACTGCTCATTGCTCTCACTAGTGAAAAATTTGTTCCTTTATTGAGTGCCAGTACACTGCCGCAATACCATATAGAAATATATGACGCCATAAATAGCATAATTTTTGTACTATGAGCACTGGCGCTTTAGAGGTAAGGTGCTCTTAGTACTTTGATCACCTTATCAAAAAATATAACAGCACGAATGATTTGTTATTCAAAAATGTCAACAATATTCAAAAATTAATTATTGAATATTGTTGAATTTCTTTTTGAACAGAAAACGTATACATGATAAATATTTTATTTGAAAACAATTTCGAAAAATTAGGATGATAGTATACTGGACTGCGTTCGGTTTTATCAGTAACCAGTATAGCACAGTATAGCAAACTAAAAAGTAACTGCTTCGCAGTATACTGAATTGACGTCACACCTCAGAGTCCTCTCAGTGTATAGCGGAACACAACTTTACGCATATAACGTCACCAAAATAGGTAACCACGTTTTCGCGGGAATTAAAAAGGTTTAAAATTTAATTTAATTTTAAGGCAAGAAAGCGTGTTTATTTTGCTGAAATATTTTTTTTGTGGCTTTTTATTACGAAAATTAACCTTTTTAAGTACTTTTTCAAACAAAGTAGAATACCCTATTGAGTCTCAGCTAGTACGGGTGACGTTAATAATATAAACTTACCATATTTGTCGCCGAGCTGTGCAATATCATAGTACTTGTAGCTCTTCCCGTTTACTTCCAATGTCTTCAGCAAGTTATTGAACGGATTGTTCGTTGCTGAAACAACAAAAAAACATTTTCAAAAATATGTAATTAATTAATTTGGCTTAGTGGTAAAAATACATTAAACACTAGCAGAAGACCATTTCCAGTCAGAAGACAAAATCTTAGTCATCATAATGCCATCTTTTGAGTAAAATTGTGAATCTAAGCTATTTAAAAACCCAGATAAATACTTATAAAAAAATTGGAGTAACCGTTCAGAACTCAACGAATCTGATGAAGCGATGCAAATATTTGTCTCAACATCAGCGGTCGCAGGTTTGATTCCCGGAAAGGGCAGATATTTGTATTGCATTCATTTTTGTTCCTGGTGTAGAGACATCTGTCTCGCCATATACGAACTAGAAGAAACAGACGTATCCTACATCACGCTGTCGAAGTTTTCAAAGCTATTGAATATATCCCGGTCAAGAACCCGACAACAAACGCTAAGTGGCACGTAACCCACCAGACGCAACACCATCTGGTCGAAGGATCTTTCATTTTCAATGGCCGCCTCACAACCTCTAAACTGGTTTACGTGTATATTCTAGTGGGTCTCCCCGACGTGTCTTGTAGAGTTCGTAAAGCTGTCTGTAATAGAATTGTATTAAGAAATGAGCACATAAATCCTTCGGTCCTGGTTATTATCACAGACACATGATAGCAATTGTTACTCATGGTAGGGAAGTTATCCACCATCACGCAGCGAAGTAGTATAGTGGAATAAGCTCTAACCCTTCTACTATATGGAATAGAGGCTTTTGACCACGAATGGGACATTTACAGGTTTAGTTCAGTTAAGTATTATATTTCAGCAACGTATTAAAAAAAAGTTGTTGTTTCTTGTATATAATTTTTTACAGTTTCTGATCAATTTAGTTAGGTTATATATAATTTCAACCTTGTGGAAGTCCAACACATACTCATATTTTTTTTTTTTTTTTTTTTTAATGCTAAGAAAATTCAAAACATTTGTATTAGAAAGCCCTATAGTTCATTATAATAAATTCTGAATAATTCAACTATTATTAATTAACTATTCCGTTTGTTAAAAGGTTACCGTAATTTGTGTAATATAACAATTGAATAAAATTATGACTGTTTGAGTAGGAAAGGTCAAAATAAAATATTCATTTTTTTTTTTTTAAATATATATTTGATATATTAGGTCTAAGTTGTACTCTCGATTAGGGCAATAATATAACGGTAACCTATTTCCGTCTAAAAAAAAATTTAACAGTTTATATAAAAACTTTTTACATGTTTATAACCTTGAATCTTTTTATTTTCATCACCTTTATAAATCATTATTAAACGAACGCATAAGTTCAAAGGTTAAATAAATATAAAATAAACGTTTTCCATAGATACAATGCAGTCATAATCATATTTACGACATAAATAATATTTTCCATTTACAGTTTTTTCAAGCTATTTGAAAGGTCTTATCAGACAAAATTACTGGGCTCTGTATGAAATATCTAATGTAATGTAACATGAATATTAAAAACAAATACACACCCGCCATGATATCCAAGCAAAAAGTCACGTAGGAACTAGTGATTGAATTGAAGAATTATTTTATTGTAATCGTAAATTAATGAATAATTACATAGGTACTCCGAAACTATAGATCAGTAGCCGAAGTATCACTGTCATTTGAAAGCTCAAACGTCAAACCACTGACGTGCAGAGAAATTTTTTTTTTTTTTTTTGGGATTTTATGACCTGGTAGCTACAACCTTTAGGTCAACACTTATTAGCAGAGAAATTACCTTATTATTATTAGGTAGGTACTTTACGTTTAGAAAAAAAAAAAAACTATATGTACTAGGATCAAGTATGCTATGAGCATACTTCATGCTAGATGTACACCTATCCTCACTAAATGTTTTTTTTAAACTTCTATAACTTTTTTTTTCTATATATCCCTTTTTTCAGTTTTAATTATTTATCTATTTTTATGGCATTAAAAAAATTAAAAACAAGGAGTTATGCTTCCAATTAGAATTCCGGCTAAATTACTTTGTCTACTAAAAATATACAAAACTGAAGAATTAATTATTTATATTTTGTTATCAAATGATACTGATTAAATTGATAAATAGCCTTTGGGTTGTGAATTAATTAATTATTATGTCGAATAATGTTAATTTATTTTAATTAAAAGACTAAAACTGATTTTATCGCGTTTATTGAAACTTTACAGTTTAACGATTTATTTTTTTTCGCCTAAATATAAGAAAACAGAATGTTAATTTATTTACTAACTAATAATGATCAGCATTAAATTAATAATACTCTTTTATTAAAATACAACGAAATCTAGAAATAATTATTTTAATTTCTTACGTAACAATTGCTTGAAATGTACCTAAGAAATACAAATTTTACATACAGGGTTAATTCTAAAACACCAGCAACCTCGCAGGACAAGATAGCTAACATTATGTACAACAACATTTGTTCTACCACTTTTGTTAATTTGTTAGATTTTATTTTCATACAAAAATAAATATTAATTTAATTTTACGCGAATGCAATAAACTCTACGCGCGTCCCAAAGATTAGGTAAATAACGACCTGTACTAATGTGAGGGGAAAGGTAGGAACGGGGCGGCGCTAGCGCCTTTGAACTTGACCTATTTAGCCAGCCGCGGCAGTCGGCGGCGGGCGACTTTGATGCGCGCGCGTCATATGATTTTGTGTGCTACTCGTATTTATTTTATTCGTATCGATCGATGTATTGTACCTGTACTAAAGTTATTTTATAACCATGGTACCGCCGCTATTCTAATGTCGAATACACGGAAATGGTGAGGATACTGGCTAAGTGTGATGACAATGTGTCGGAAGCCTGTCGGCAATATGCAGCTAGATATTCGAACTTACCTACACCGAGCCGTGAGACAATGTCAACTCACCGAATCTGACAAACTAGCACGAGTAAATTTTTGTAACTGGTTCGGTTAACTAAAATAATTTGTGCGTTCAATCAAATTAAAACTAATTCGGAAGTGTTAGCACGTGTTAGTGAACAGCTGATTTTTAGGTGTTGTATGTGTGTTGGTTGTGATGGTGACTATTTTGAACGCTATCTGCGCGATACGCACCGACATGCGCGTTACTTTAACCTTAGAGGTAATATTTCGTTTGTAAATATTATTTTATTGTCAATTATTTTTAATTTTTTAATTATTGTAAATACGCTGATTTCACTTTTGAAATACTTATGCCCGCCTGTATTTAACAATAAAAAGTGAATAATACCTAGCTACCAATATTTGATATTAAATTGGTTTAATTAGACTTTAGTAAACGTTAAAGAATAATTACCTACGTTAATAATTTTCACATATTTTTTTATGTTCAGAATTCAGATACCTAATCTACATACCTTTGTCTACAAGCCTTTTGATGACTAGGTACCGGATGTCTACCGCACAACTGGTTGTGCTGTAACCTCTGGAGGTTATGCAGATGTGTTGCCCTCCTATACATACGATTTATTTGTTTTTTATCGTTTAATATAGCCAGTTCTAAGCCTGGTAAAGTATGAAGGGATTGTGGACTCAGTTTACGTATTGCAGGGACATGACAAAACAGAAATTTGATTATTCACTTAAGTCACTGCGATATACATACTATGATACTGCCCACAAACCCACCAAGCAATTTATATTAATTTTATTAACTAGAATTATCGGGCAGAGAAAGTGTTATTACTATTATTATGCAAGCGCGCCCGAGCGTCGCGTCATCCTTTCGATAATGAATGAAACATAGACTCTAAATTTCAGAGCAGTACAATAAAAGCTTAAAAAATCATTTTTAATTAATGTATTGAGTTATGTCAAAAGTCGTAGAACAAATGTTGTTGTACATAATGTTAGCTATCTTGTCCTGCGAGGTTGCTGGTGTTTTAGAATTAACCCTAAGAGATCGTAAAAAAAAAATAATTGTTTTCGATAGTATTAAAATAAGTTACCGTATAACGATAACAAATAAAAAATCATTTTAAATATCTATTCTATAAATATTTCGAAAAACAAGCCGTTGTTTGGTTTGATTTAACTTATCTTTTTAATTTTTGACATCAACAGTGAAGATAATGTTTCGAGCAGATAAATATCCGGTTGGTAATCAATGAATTATTTGGTTAATTAACGGGTAAAATATATTTCCTAAGGATACTTAACTGCTTGCAGTGTCAGTCTAGACATTAGATTTTTTTTTTTAGAATTTTTATAATAATTAAATTACTATGAAAAAAATTTAATGAAAAAATTTCCACATGTAAAAATTAAAGAAAATCATCAGTGAAAATTCTTAGAAGCACTTTTAGTATTGTAATTGATTTGTTATAAGAATTTAAAAAAATTGACAGCTGTATATACTCTTTGGTCAGTACTTTGGTTAATTATCCAGTAAAATATTGATGGTAAGTTGGTAAAGTAAGTAAAAAATACATTTCACCGGTAAATTCTCTTCCCTAAGTAAAGACATTACTTAAATTGACTCTCTTTCGAAATACTCGTACTATTACTTAGTATTCTATACTGCAAGAAAATGCAATACAAACTTTACATACAGATATAGATTTTGTAAATTATATATTTGTGTAATATTTTATTGGTAATGTTCGCGGCATACTTCTAAGTGAATATATTCTTCAATTTGATAGTATTATTTAATTAGAATAGTTATGAGTTAGAAGACTATATACTTATACTTATACGTTGCTTTTTACTGCGTTTATCCATTTTCAACGTTTGAAGATTTTCCACGCAGTGTTTAATGAACTTTCGGGGAAACGATATAATTTCAATTGCGTATTATTTGCATGTTTTGGTTGATGGTTTTATATCATATGAAATATAAGAAAATATCGTTCGGTACTGTGTTGTTTATATTATTATTTCAAAGAAACTACAATTTTTTTTTAACTCTTTTGTCCAAAAATATTTCATCCTTGAACAATTTTAAATTGTGCGTTAACGAACGTTACGAAGTTTGACAGTTAATTTTTTGTTGACAAGCGAAATAAAATAAGTTGAAAAAAGTTCGTTGTAATTTTTATTGTTTTCGTGTTATTTATAAAAAATAAATAAATATAATCAGTAGAAATGTCGTTCGATTTAAATGCAATATCTTCAGCATTAAACGAACCCAACAGAACTGTTACCGGTGTGGATTTTTCTGGAAAGTCTTTAAAGTTAGATACTGAAAATGATGGTGAGTTAATGGTTAAGTAACATTACTAGTTTGTTGTAAATAAATGCAAATGATTCTTTTTGATACAATGAATATAATTTATTATATCTTTAGTATTTATTAATGCTTACTCGTATATAACCTCTAAATTACCGCCTTTTTTATTCATTAAATAAATACGCTTTGAATTATTTTTTAGCCTTACAAAAATAAGTTTATAATAAGAATATTATATTTTTGGCTAACAACAATCTGTAAAAATGTGCGTTTAATTAAAATGTATATGAATAAAATAAATATTTATTGTTTTTATTTAAAAAAGAAGAAACACATAAGTACCTAACCTAACCTGCCGAATAATTCCGAATCATTCCGTATAAATATTCGGACACCCACCACCTCAGTCCCCCGAGATCATGGACGCTGTAAAGGGTCCGAAACGGGAAATAATTTAATTAAAAATCGTTAAACTGTAAAGTTTTTAAAACAAACGCGATAAAATCCGATTTAGACTTTTAATTAAACTATAGATGGTATATTCATCTGTAAACAAAGTCAAAACGGACGGACTAACTAGACTATAGCTGTAGGTATACTCATTTGTGAACAAAGTCGAAAGTGGGGAAATGGATGGAAGTGGACTAACTTCACTCGTAAATTATTATTTTTTTTAATTTTTTTTTTTTTTTAATGATATGTGTAAGTTTGTGTAATCTATAGCTGTACTCTTCTAGAAAATGGGCTAATTTATATCTACGAAATCTGTCGCTTAATAAAACTTACACTGATTTGAATAAAAATCTTTTTGAATCAGAAATTATAGTGAATTTTATTAAAATGAATTTGATTTATATGACTGGCCCCTTGGTATAGTTGGCAGTGGTTTGCTTGCTTTCTGCTCCACGGTTGTGTGTTCCCACCATATACATAATTATATAAATAAAAATATATGTACATATATTTATTTTAAAAAATTATGTATCATTCAGGTGTAACCTACAGCAAGTATTAAGTTGCTCACCTTAGTAATAGATGATCGTCTGTGTAAGCTTTATGTATTTATATTTAGATTTCATTAAACTTAAATAGTTGTGTCCTGTGTAAGGTGGTGATCCAGGAGAGAAATGAAAGCTAATACTGTTGAGTAAATACTGACTATTTTTAATAATCAATTCTTAAATAGTATGGCTATATTAAAATACTATTTTCTCATATTTACACGAATTTTACTCATTTAATTAAAAGTCTCAAATGGATTTTATCGTGTTTATTTATAACTTTATAGTTTAATGATTTTATTATTTTATTTCCCGACGTTTCGGACTCTTTACAGCATCCATGGTTTTAGTCCAAGGTTAAGTTTTAGACTTTTAATTAAATGAATTAAATTCTGTTAAAGTTAATTATGTGTATGGATTCTTCCACAAATTTTTGATTTGTACCAGTATTATGGAACAGTACATTATATCGACATCTAAATTGAGAAATTGTGTATAGATTTATGTTTAATGTACCCTGGCAAGTTTCTCATGTTTGTTTTCTCGGAATGGTATGACTGAACTGATCTGGATCAACATGTAAACATCCCACTGCTGAGCAGAAGCCTCTTATCCACATAGGAGGAGGCAGTGCCAGATTGAGTAAGCGCAGGGCCCGTAGCAAATACTGGATGACAGTACCGATAACTTTCCTGTACATGTTCTTTGTAAGTGCACAAGAAAGAAAAAAGTTCGTCACAATCCCAGAGAGAGAAAAGTGGGTTAAAATATGCGGGGCCGTATATCGCGCGGTGCGAGGTCCCCTTTCGCGCGGGGACCTTAGCAATTGCTACTCTTGCTATGTAATTAATCCGGCACTGGGAGAAGGATTGTATGCTATAACCATTGTTGATTCTATACAAATAAAATAATACAGAAAAATGATGGTTTTGTTTCAAGTAAGTCAAGGTTTTGAGTAAATTGGTTGAAATATGACGATAATGGTTGCAAATGTTGAAGTAAGTCAAACCGCCTTGGAGAATTCATTGAAAACGCTGCCTAATCATTTTGAGATATAACAAAACAATATGTTGAAATTATTCCTCATCGGTCTACAGAAAAGGCCTTGATGCCATATATCAATTAATCCATATCTATTTATATATGTTAGTTACCTTAAGCATAAGCGGCAAGCTGGTGCGCGCTGATGTGATGACGATGATGATGATAATGCAAAATTTATTTTTAGCACAACCAATCGTGGACGCAATCAACGCATGCCCAGACCTACATTACTTGACGCTCACCGGCAATACGCTCGGCGTGGAAGCAGCTAAGGCCATAGCCAAGGCTTTAGCAAAACATCCAGAGTTGAAAACAGCGAGATTTTCAGATATGTTCACCGGGAGAATGAAGACGGAGATTCCGCCGGCATTAGTGAGTATCGTCTGCTACTTAATAATTATTACGCACTAGCAAACCCGGCGAACTTCGTTTCGCCACCAGATAGCTTCGTTTCCACCACCATGCAAAACCATATTGGTTTGTAGTACATGCTATGTATCAGAGATGGCGCTGTATGTGAAAAATGATTTTCCCTGTTTTCTGCTTTTCTGTTGAAAATTTTACTGAATTTAGTTTGCTATAAAGCTCACGGAGACCGAGACCTTTCCAACGAATGCAAAACCGTGGAAATCGGTACGTGCGTTCTGGAATTATAGCGTCAGGAAGGAAAACCCGACTTATTTTTATATTATAGATATAGTTTTTGAAGTGAAACTTCTTTAGAATCGTTGTGATTTGAAACGGGATGCGACGGAAAAAGCGACAGGTAAGAGACACAAATACAAAAGTGTGTAGGAGAGAATGAGATAGTATGATGTCGCGTATCCTAGCAACGCGTAAACAACGCGTAAATAAGTAATAGAATGTTTAACTATTAATATTAATAAATTTTAAATTGAGTTTGCCAAAGATGTTTCACTTCTGACATGTGTACTCCGTACACACGTTTTTTTTTTTTTTTTTTTTAAGTATTTTGTTGCACGTTAAAATAATTATATATGCTTATTTTTACCTTAATGTTAAATTACAATGAATAATATTCTACGCGGAGCATAAATAGTTCCAATACATTCTTAGTTGTATTTGTTGTACCAGTTTATCGACTTTATTTGACCGCCATTGTACGGTTTTATGCAGTAGACGCAAGCGGAGTAGCTCGTATATTAAGACAAAGTAAAATTTACAAAAAATTTAGGAATTTTATTTTCAACGTAATCTATAACGGTTCTGTAACAGGTTCATTTCAAAAATATTTTGAATATTTTTGAAAATATTTTAATATTGTTTTTATTTTTTCCAGAGTGCCCTCGGTGACGGTATGATCGAAGCCGGAGCTCGACTGTCACATTTAGATTTAAGTGACAACGCATTTGGTCCCATCGGAGTGGAAGGTTTAGCGAAATTATTGCAAAGCGACGTATGCTCACAGTTGCAGGTGATAATTCATTTTAGTTAATTATTTCGACGACGCGTTGGCGCAGTGGTCACAGCAACTGACTAATGCGCTGGCGGTCGCGGATTCGATCCCCGCACATGTCAAATATTTGTATAGGCCATACAGATGTTTTTCGTGGTCTGGGCGTTTTTGCTTGTGTATTGTGTGTGTTTCCGGACCCCCGACACAGGATTCACATCCTACTGGGGGCCGTTGAGTGTGAGGCGTTTATTTCATTTAGTAATCTTGATCGAGCTATGCTCGGGTGAAAATAGAGATAACGAACTTTTCCAGAAACCACAACAGTTGTTAGTATTCACATCAAAAGATGGCCCCGGTGACACGGTGACATTACGAACCATAGTAAGCGGATAAATCTTTTTAGTGAAAAACACGGAGAGAATGAATTTTCCCAGATATAATACCTAGCTAGATTTTTCGCCAACAAATTTCATCGAAATCATATAGAAAAGAACGTCATACATATATTAACACCACGAAAACAAATATTAATTACTAATAATTTTTTTTTAAATAATATTAGTTATATATTTATATAACAATTAATAATAGAATTCAAATTGATAAGAGTTCTGCCTGTCAAGTGATCGCTACGCAAGCCGGTACAAATGTCTTCGATGGTGTGCTCACTACCCTCCTTGTTATTCTTATGACCTTGCCCCCTTTTTTTTTACTTATACATAATACTACATATACACACATATATGTATATGTACACTATAAGAAAATTATTATAAAAGATTAGAATTGCAAAACTGCAACTATGCATTTCCGTCCCGATGACATCAATGTAAATTTTGTTTCCAGTGAAGAAATTACTACATGAATAGTCCTCTTTAAGCGTGTATAAGTATAGCTAGTGTTAATTAATTTATTTTAAATCCAAAGGAGCTGCGTCTGAACAACAATGGTCTGGGCATAACCGGGGGCAGGTTGCTAGCGAAGGCGCTGTCGGCGAGTCCCCGCTGTCTCCGTATATTCGTGGCGGGTAGGAACAGGCTGGAGAACGACGGCGCCCGAGCGCTGGCTGGAGTCTTCCAGGTGACTATTAAAATATAGTTTTCTTCACAAGGGATCGTCCATTAGTTACGCGAGGCTCGAAATGGGGGGAGGGATTCGGAAAATTGACGTAAAATTATTTTTACTTATAGTTTTGCTCATCAGTAAAATTGTCTGTACTGTACTGTATCAGCCTGTAAACAACCCACTGCTGAGCGAAGGCCTCTTCTCCATATAGAAGAAGGGTTGGAGCTTAATCCGCTATGTTGTTCCACTGCAGGTTGGCGGATAATTTACCTACCATGAGTAACGATCGTTATCAGGTGTCTATGATAACAACCGGGACCGACGGCTTTACGTGCTCTCCGTGGCACAGTGCGGAGACCCATAAGGACATATATCCGGATCAAATATTTGCATAAATACATATATCTTCTCGAGCGGGAAACGAACCCGCGACCGCCAGTGCGTGGCGTTGAGGCGACTATCGTCAGTAAAATTGTCACTAATAACTAATTTATATTATGTATTTCAGTCAATGGGAACACTGGAAGAGATATCCATGCCCCAGAACGGTATATACCATGTGGGTATAAACGCATTGTCAGAAGCTCTGAAACACAACCCGGGACTCGCACGGCTAAATCTAAACGACAACACCATTGGGCCCAAGGGTGCCGCTGCCATCGCCACCGCTTTACCTAAGTATGAATCATATTATTTAATTTTAATTAACTTTTCCTGATGTATATAAATCAATAATTTATTGAAGTGAAACTTCTTTATCGGGGTTGGAAAGATTTTTTCGTTACGCGCCATCTTGCGTTACGCGCCATCTTGTTCTTGATTATTTTTGTTTAACACACGCGGTCGTCTGTTCTTAAGGTAGACAACCTAATACCTGAGTTTTAGGTAAAAGTCGACTGATATACATAGGGTACGTTCGCGGGCCCTCTTCTAATTGATTTCATCAATTTTTTATCTATGCATTCCACAGACCACATGCGCGGAAACGGAAATGGGACCCATATTTTTAAATAATTAATTATTTTTTAATCAATTAAGATACTAAAATATTATAGAGAAACATTTATAATTATATTGTTTATTAGAATATTGCATATTTCTGCTTTATTTATATACTTAAAAATATGAAAAGTTGGTAAAACAGGTGCCTGTGACAACAACCGGGACCGACTGTTTTACGTGCTCTCCGAGGCACGGTGGGGACCCAAAAGCCATACAGTTCAGGAACATTTGCTACAACCGAGAATTTTCAATATATTCTTTTATTATTATAGATTAAAAAATTTGAAATCGATCAACTTCGGAGATTGTTTGCTGAAGAGTTCGGGAGCGCGTGCATTGGCGCAGGGCTTGAGGGATAACTCCGTGTTATTGGAGGTATGTCTTTTAAATAATACTATTACTTTATAAAAGATGAAGATTTTTATTTTCTTAATATACCTATTTATAGTAGTGCTAAATTTTTCAGCAACAAAATTGCAACAAATTTCGACTTTCGCACTCATAAGGATCCCTATAATTAGTTTTTACCCGACTGCGACAGAAGGAGGGTTATGTTTTTCGAGTGTATGTATGTATGTATGTCCATTTCTTTGGCACGCCCTACAGCCCAAACGGCTGGACGGTAGTTGTTTTATTTTTTTTAGTTTATAATAAGAGTATTTTACGCAGTCGGGTTTTTTGATTGTTTTTAATTGAGCATACTTGTTCCTAAATATCTTTCATGTACAGACATGGACCGGTTGAAAATTTATTATATGTATAGATACTTAGTACCATATTATCATGTTTTTGTGTATGATCTTCCAGTCTCTAGACCTGAGTCACAACGAGATAGGCCGAGAAGCGTGTATGGAGGTCGTCGACGCTCTGACAGCTCTGCCGGACAGCACAGACAGACTCACGAGGGTCGTACTAGCGGGTAACGTGACATATATGTACTCACTAGCGTCTGCCCGCGGCTACGCAGGATGTCGGTTATCGCGACCAAAAAATAAAATTATCCTATGTCACTTCTAATACCTTCAAAAATATGTGTACAAAGTTTCATGATGATCGATCAAGTCGTTTTCGCGTGAAAGCGTAACAAACAAACTTACATTTCACATTTCTAATATAGGTAGGGAGTGGGGATTAGTTTAATCTGTGTTAAGAATGATCAGCCAAATATATATATATATATGTATATATATTATAGCCAATATATATAGTTATAATAAATATTAGCATCTAGTAAAGTTATCAGACAGACGAAGTGTCGTTTAAAAAAAGTATAATTTTGAATTTAATAGTAAAAGAGAAGCATGGACAATCGTCCCGGTTTCTATGATGCGAGTATTCGCCACAACATCGGTGGTTGCGGTTTTGGTCATCACTCGGGACAGATGTTCGTATTGTTTCCGGTCTGGGTGTGTGTCCTTGTGGGTCTCTCCACCGTGCCTCGGAGAGCATGTGAAGCCATCGGTCCGGTTAATATCATAGACAACCGATAACAATCATTACTCATGGTAGAAAAATTATCCAACATCACGCAGTGGAGCAGTGTGGTTGATTAAGCTCCAACCATTCACCTATATGGAGAAAAGGCTTTTGCCCAGCAGTGGGACGTAATAGGCTGATCCATTCATACATTAATATAGTGATATTTATGGTCATCGTAAACAGACAGAACTGATTCTAACTTAAGGGCCTACATTCAAAAAAGAGATGGTTTTCTACCCTATGCCACTCTTCTTTCATTATGCAGACTAGGAATCAAAATTTTTAATATATGTTTTTTGATACTGTGTTCTTTAATTGTATAATTAGGAAAACACGATTAAATGAAATTTTCTTGATAGAAAAAAATTACTGAAATATCATCTAAAATTAGACATTTTTCAATGCCACAGCTAGGCATTTCTAACTAAGTCAATGGAAGTTAATTTAAAAAATAGAAGATAGTTGTATCGAAAATTACTAAAAATCAGATTTTTATTTGATGACATAGTTTATTTTTTAGGTAATTAAATGTGTTTTGGCACTTAAGTTGTTTTATTTCGAGTACACGCTCAATATAGCCATCTCTTGTTTTGCATATAAGAAGTAATTGCGTCACTTTCACTTAGTCGTCCGCTAACATTCATCGACGGCGGACCTGTGCCTATTTTACCGACAACATTTGTCCAATAAAAGTTACGTAACGCATCGAAAATTATACAAACACACCGCAGGGTTAGGGTTCCGTAGCCAAAGGGTAAAACGGGACACTATTATTTTTATATATTATTTAGTTATATATTCACTTTAAACATAAACAATTAAATTAAAATAAAACAAATATTTAGAGGGGTCTCATACAACAAAAGTGATTTTTTTTTGCTCGTTTTTCGTAGATGCTTGAAATATTCACATAATATTGTGTTGTATTAATCACTTTAAAAATAAATAATTAAATTAAAATAAAGTTAATACTTAAGGGGGCTCCCATTCAACAGACATGATTTTTTTTTCGCCGTTTTTAAAAATAATAGTACGGAAGCGGAATCCTTCGTGCGCGAGTCCGACTCGATCTTAGCCGATTTTCGATGTGCTAACGCGTATCGACAAAAACACTGACCGCGAATAGCAAGCGGCTGCGGGGCCCCCCTCGTTTCTCGCGACGATAATACTAGGCTCTGCCCAACGAACGAAGTTTTATTTTGGATGTAGGCCCTTAATGAACTATGAGAGAGTACGTAGGAGTGTCGTTTCTCTCAATAGCTTTATCTCTATTTCTTAGAACATTGCTGCGATGAGCTACTGGGCCGATATACTAAATTATTCCGCTGAGTTTCTTTCGCCAGTTCTTCTCAGGTCAGAGGCTTCTTTCCGAACTGGTGGTAGATTCATGACGTTCAGTAAGAAATTGTAATAATTTTATGCTGAATAAAATATTTTGAGTTTGTGTTTGAGTTTATTATCGTTTTTGTTTATTAAAATAGGCTTTCTAATATTCAGTCAGTTCGACCATCAGATACGTGTTTGTATGGGTCATACACATGTGTGTTTTACTCTGGTCGTATGTGTTTGTGTTTTGTGTGTCCGTACACAGGGTTACTTACTACTTATCATTGAGTGTGAGCCGTTTATTTATGAATATATTTTGTTGTTGACAGGTAACAGTTTAGGAGGTTCGGCTAACAAACAGACAATGAAGAACAAGTTGGGTCCGTCAGCGGAGCTCAGCGACGGAGAGGGGAGCGAAGATGAATGTTAGTATTATACTGGATGTCCAACTTTTCTATAGCGTCCTTTAAGTGGGGTGGGAGGGGGGGGGGAGTCCGACAGCGGCGTGTTTTTCAATGTTGTCTTATGACGTTATCACGTAAAATTATTGTCCGTAAACCGACTTAACAAACAATCAATTTTTTCATATTTAACACACACGGTCGTCTGTTTCTAAGGTGAACTTAATGACTGATATACATGTAAATAAATCAATAAATATTAATCCAGACTCGAAGCAGGAATCGAACTCATAACCACACGGCGGAAAGCAGGGTCACTGCCAACGGCACACTCAAAAAATTGAAAATTAATTTGTTTCTTTCAGACGTATCCGGCTCGGAGGATGATTCGCAGGAGAGTTCGGAGGACAGCGCTGCTGAGGATGACCAGCGGGACGCCAGCTGCGACACCAGCGGCGACACCAGCGGCGGCATCCTCGAGACGACAGGTGAGAATCTAATCTATACCCTCGCTCGGTGGCGGGTCGAACTCTACGTCTGTACGGTGAATGATCGTACATTTGCGCTAACTCGGCACTTTATATTATAATTAAATTTTATAAATTATTATTTGTATGTAAAGCAATAAGTCAGTTCACATATAACCTCGCGGGCGTGTGGACTCATTAGCAATCCTTATATATATTTATATGTATTCACGGGCTTGTATCCGCAACTCGACGTCTACTGTGCGCCTTTTTTGAGTTTGAAAAGCGGGCGGCTAGTCCTGCCAACCCAACTCCTCCAAATATTTGATCAAACCTTTGGTGTCACCAATAACCTCGGGGAGAGTTGTCGGTGACCCCAAGTGTTTGGCCCGGTAGTTGGCCAGACCCGTACACTCGAGAACAATGTGGGCTGCCGTCTCCTCTGCCTCCATGCAAGCTCTGCAAAGGGGGGGCTGTCACCTAAGGCCAGGGCTAACACCTAGATTAAACAGATATTAGCAATCCTTATTATTTTTTTAATTATTTTATCAATAAACATTTTCGTATAAGTATTTCGTATAAGTATTTCGTATAAGTGGAATATATTATATATATATATATATATATATATATATATATATATATGTTTGTGTGTGTGTGTGTGTGTATGTAGTTATGTATGTATGAAATATATTTTATGGAAAATATACCATGAAGGTAACAATGGTACACCACCTATCTTTTCCACGTATATTCCGTGTAGTCCGGGTTGTCTGGAAGAAATCGCTACTTAGCGATAAGATCGCCTTTGTACATGTTTAAATACTGTGTATATTTAAGTTATGTGTAATAAAGTGGTTTACAATAATGTGTATATAAACAAAAAACCCGACTGCGTAAAATACTCTTATTATAAACTAAAAAGAATAAAACAATTTACTAGCTTTCATTTGATACCCATATTGCTACAGTAAGAAAAAACAAATTCAACTTCCCCCCTCACTCCGCCATTTGCGGGCGCCATTTTGAAAATTTACATAGCCTATGTCACTACTACAATTTAGACAAATCCAACGACACCTCATATGTCAAAAACCATCCAGCCGTTTGGGCTGTAGGGCGTGCCAAAAAAATGGACATACATACAAACATACATACACTCGAAAAACATAACCCTCCTTCTGTCGCAGTCGGGTAATAAATATATAACATCGGTGACTCGAAATTAATCGAATCGTCGTGATCATAGTCAATCAGGTATTTTTTCAAACTCTTGCTGTACTCGTAAAGTAAAAATATATTAACACTTACATAAATCGGTATATATTTTAAAATATGTATATTCGTCAGTCTGACGTCGAGTAGTGTGGTGCATTAAGCTCTAACTCGTCTCTCCTTTTAATAGAAAAGCTAGTAAGAGGGCAACCATTAATCACGTGAGACAATTTTGGCGATTTTTCGACCCTCCCTCCCCCCATGATGAGATATGAGATTTTGCTCGACCTCCTTCCCCCCTCCCCAATCTCACGTGAGATTTTTTAAGATACGTATTTGTAATGTAAATGAGTAATTAATCTAATGTAGATTCATTAAAAAAAAACCTTTTTCTTATTTCTGTTTTTTGTTTGTTTTATTTAAGACTAGTATTTAAGATCTTTAATGGCGGAGATAAATTACGTGATATTTGGACGAGACCACCCTCTCCCCCACGAGATTGAGTGTAAAAGCCCACGTAATTAATGTATGTACTAAACACTACGGAATGTAATTTAATATTTCCATTTCAGATATAGTAGAAGAGGTCGAAACAGACGTTGGCAAGTTCCTGATTGATCCAACATTGGCCAATTTGGAGAAGCTTGGATCAAACGCAGCTGACGTCATCGACGTTCATTTACAGGTACGCTATGTTTTGAAATTTACGAAACTAGTCGTCTCGTCGTATCGTGATGTATTATAGCCTATCTTTTGGATAATATAGCCATTTAACGGTGAAAGAATAATGAAAATCGGTCCAGTAGTTTATTCAATGCTAACTAAAATTGTGTGGCAAAAGCAATTTTCAAACGCTTAAATCGGAACCCGAGTCGACTCAAAAACGCTCAGAAGAAGAACGTTTAAGTATCGTCCAATAATCACGCTCGTGACGCTCGAAAGGGGGGAGAGGTTCGGAAAAAATCACGAAATATCACTAGGAGAGGGAGGGGTGTAATGTGATATCACGTGTATTTGTTTTTCGTAAATATGT